>RDPX01000395.1:36548-217895 GCA_003991215.1 Morbakka virulenta
TCTTAAATCTACTAAAGTTTAAAGTCTTGATATTAATTTTTATGTTCGAAATCTGCTTGCCACCATTGTAAACCAATGCTCAAACTAATAGGTAGCTAGGCAGTCATCTACAAGACAAAAGGTATTTTAGCCTTCTTCATACAACATATACCCTACTTTTAAAGAGTGTTCTAAAGAATGGAGAATGGTGGGTTTAACAGTTTTTATGAAACGAGACAGTATTTGGGAGTTCTGAGTGACGGTGAAATGAGTTGAAAATTATGTTTTTGCAGGAGATAAATTAACGAGAAATTTAATTTTTATCGAATGAGAGGATCTTCTAAGGGATTTTTAGAGTTATTTAAACACTTTATGTTAAAAAAACGTTATATTTAAAAAATTACTATGATTGCTCATTTTTCACGTAATTGTTATGTTGGTGTTGTAAAGCACATTGAAATTACCTTGGTTAACTCATTCGCAATCAGTGTATTGCTAGTTTATGAAACCCAAAATAGAAATTGAGTCAAATAGCAATAAAGATTAGTTCAGAACTAGTGACATTAAAGTAAATAAAGAGAATGTTCACATTCAAAAATACAACTGGCTGTGTTTGCTCCGGCAATATGGCCAGAGAGTTATGTATCAGAGTGATGTCTCTGAAGCTCTATGCTGCACTGATGAGCCCACAAAGGGCGAAACGGTACTGTCTGCAGATTGAGTATATGTGTATGTATAATGTGGATGACAATGCATTAAGTAATACCCTGAGTAAATTTATGGTTAAAGTCGTCTCCCAATATACGTATTGGTACTTTCCATAAATTGTTACCACTGTAAATGCTTTTCAGATAGCCCAAGAATTTCTTGCTGGCTACTAAATACAGTAAAGCAATGTAGTTTTAATTTTTTTAGTTTAGAATTTCATTACAGTTTTACCTGAGCCCTTAATTTGTTGAGGCTAAGATATTTAAATCTCCCTTCCTTTTCTTGAAGACGATAACTTCCTTCTTTAAAACATCCAGCTTTTGTGTCCGTTGTTGTGTAGCCTGGTGTAAAAACTTCTCTTTCCTCTTTGCAATACCATTCAAACGTCATTCCCTTTGTTCCGACAGCTGAATGTTCGTCAGGGTCACTGGCCATTCCGTCCAGCGGATGATCGAGCTCAAATCCAACTGATTTACTTTTCCCACCTACAAATTTCATCCAGAAAATAAAAGTCACTAATTAAGAATTGCTACAGGTGTTTAAATACATTGACCAGAAATTTATATGTAACAGGCAGTCGATTTTTTATCTTAAATCACAAGTCAGAATATGTCGAATAATATAGCTGAAATCAAGGTTAGGACATCAAACAAGGGAGGGTGGGGAATGAAAAAGTAAGACAACCGGTCCTTAGTCGAAAGTAGTTGATTATGCTAAGAAATGTTAACCAAGCAGCACCTAGAAAGTAAAAGCTTTCACCAAAGATTATCTCCGAATGGAAAGCTTAGAAAGAGAAGTTTAACGATCTTAGTGAAACATTATCGTTGGGGAAAAAATGATAGCCTATATAGATGAAGCTGTCAAAAATTAAATTGACGGCAGAATTGAGAAGAATTTGCTGAAATGGATTTTAGAATGACAAGGAAATAGATTGCGTGCTTTTTTTCAAACTGATTGAAGCAAGAGCAGACAAATTGCAAAATAGAAAATAATTTGTAGATACAGAGGAAAAGACACTTACTTTCAATGACGGGTGGATCCCTAAATTCATGCACACAACCCCAGAAATGATCAAATAATCTGGCCGATAAGTTTTGTTCCTACATTCTTAAACTTTCTCAGTTATGTAAGCAAATGAGCTATGTCCTGAAGAATATCTCAGGTATAGACAAGACAGTAATTTGGACTGATACAGTGACGAACACTATTGTTGAGAAACTTCGTTCCCATTGGGTGAACGAGAAAAAGACCGGGCACGAAAAAACAAAAATTAGTAACAAAAAAGTCTTTTTAACTGCAGCTACTTTTTTTGTATTCACGTGGGGCAAGAGATAAACTAAAGCTTTCAAAACAAATCGCATTCTAAATGCATTGCTGCTATCCCTGCTTCTTAATAGATGAATGACTGTAGAGACGTTCTTGGGGCATTCAACTTTGGAGCTCTCAGATGTCCCGCCTGGGATGCATTCCATTGCTATTTAACACCAGACAATAATCCAATACTTAATGGATGCTGTATTGATCCACTTATCGTCATAGCAGGTTGTATGAAATTTACCCAGGTTTCTGATCTAAGTTGCAGCAAGCCCCTGAAGAATCATTTAAAGAAAATTTAGAGCGAGTAGCTTGAAGAGGAAGAGCATAAATTCACTGCTGAGATTAATGTGACGATGCTATCAAGAAACCGAATAATTAAATGGGCACTTATTGCAAGGAGGTCATTACCAAAAGACCTTTTCCGAAAAAATTACAAAATATGTCCACTGAGCACAAATATCGATGGCTCTAAGGATGATAAATATCATGCGCAAAAAGTATGGTTCAAGTAACAATTTACTTGACCCTCTCAAAGGGTAAAAGAAGACCGTTATCGACCATTTTGAATCAATTTCAGAAGGGTATGTCAGTGTTGACAACATTTCCTGCCTGTTGATTGACTAATCAAAGTTAAGATATTTTCATTATAGGTAATAAAATAAATTTTTCACAAGCCAACATTTATGTACGTAAATTAAAAACAAGACAAACAAAGACAAAACGTACCTAAAATCTGAGTTTCCAAAGGTGTTGGCTCTACTTTAATCCATACTTTGCCGCCTCCTATAACATCTTCCAAGTCATCAACGGTACTCTTGTAGGAAAGTGTCAACTTTATCATCACTAAGCCAAAAGGAAGAATCCTTTCTGGTAGTCTCAGCAAGTTTGGCTGGAGCTGTGCTTCCTTATTTTCTTTGTATGGCATTGGAACTTCAAAATCAAGTGGTAATGGAGCCAGGTTGATAACTTTTGATTCATCATTCATGTTGTTAGTGGAAACCGTGAATGCTCGCCAGTTAAATATTAATTTTTCTGCTGACCCACAGTCAGCTGTAAAATTGGCTTCAAAGACCTGCATGACAGATTTTTTTGTGGGAACCGGCGCGTCTGCAGGGCCTCCGTTTCCTATTAAAGCTGTTGGGTTGCCGCAGGGTTTGTATGTTATTTCAATTGTAAGCGAGGCTTTTTCCTCTCCCATTGGATTCCTACTGTGGAGTTGGACAGTGTAAAATCCTTTTTCCCAAAAGACATGTTTTACCTCTAAGGGTTTACTAGGGTAACTAAATGAATAATAGGTGTAGTTGTATTTTTTATCGAAGGTCAGCTCTCCACAAGAGGTACTATTAAAGACTGCTTTTGTGAAATCTCCGAAGTCTATTACATAACAAACATGGCTACCATACTTCTCAGCACTTACTGTAAAGGTTACATTTTCTCCTAGAGGACTGGCTTCTGGACCTGATAGTTTAATTTTTTTTATTGTTTCAACAATGGTCAATCCAGCGTACTTTATAGAAGTTCGAAGTATATTCTCTACCTGACAAGAAACGTTGTATGTCCCAGGAAGTAAAAACTTATGCATTAAGATTGAAGTTGATGAATTTAGAACCTTGTTACCTTCTTTGAAATCAAATAAGTAATATAAATCTTTCGGCTGGGATGTTACTGCAAAATTAATACTGCTTTCCAATGGAAAGTGATCCTGTTTAGGCCCTTTCCCAGGAACCATTTGAAAAGTAACTGGATCTGGATATCGCACAGTTAGAATCGCAGGAACAAGTTTTTGGACATCAATAGTTAAATTAAAGGACAAGATGCTTACATTATTGTAAATTTTGACATTAGCCTTATAAACGCCTGGTTTTTGGTATTTGTACAGCCTCAAAACTAACTTGCTTTTATCTAGATTGGCTGGTAATTTCCCAGTCCTGTTGCCGTCTCCAAAGTTCCACTCAATAAGTGCGTCTGTTGGATGGATAAATCCCGGACTCTTGAAGCAGTAGAAATTTACTATTCCATTGTCAAAAGCGATTGGACTGTTGGAATACATAGTGACTTTTTCAACAGGGTATTCAACTTTCACTTGTTGACTACAGTTGGCTTCCATTTTATTGAATTGATTTTCAGCCGTCGCTGCCAGACGATACTGGCCAGGCGTTTGATATTTATGTCCTATCATAATGGTCTCATTACCACTTTTATTTATGTATACTTTTTCAGTGTTATCTCCAAGATTATAGATATAACGAACTCTTGATCCACTGTTAACTCTCACTTGTACGCTAAAAAGTTGATTAACTTTAAGGTACTTTGCAGGACAGGTTATATTAAACAAGGTAATGGGAATGTCCACAGGTATTTTAACTGAGAGTTTTTGCAAACCCAGCCGATTCCAACATGATACATTTGTATAGTAATCTCCTACCATTTTGTAAATATGCTTAATTGGAATACCAAAACTTGAATAATCTGTTTGGAATTTTGTTCCATCTCCTAAGCTCCAACTACAAAAAAAAGTTGTGCCAGTTGTCATATTCATGTAAATAATACTTGCATTTTTCCATGCTGTTGGATGGGAATAAAGGGACATGTTAGTTATTGGCTCCAATTTTTGCACTACAAAAGTAGCATTTAAAGGCGATCTTGTATAGGAAACATAGTTTTTGCATTCTACATTAGCCTGATAGATTCCTATGTGTGAATATATATGCTGCACATGAAGCCTAGTGCTGTAACCAATCGTTGCATTGTCACCAAAGCTGAATTGACAATAGGGATCTGTCCCTGCTTTAAAACTGACAAGCAACGAAACATTGTCATACTCGGCAATGAAGATGGTATTGGTTACATGAGGTAACGAAGTAGTAAATGATATATTCTGTAACGGGACCTCGATAATGGAAGTGGCAGAAATGGTGCTTCTCGGCCCAACTGCGTTTTCTGCAATGATAGTTATATTGTAATGGCCTGTTCTGTTATAGGTAAATTCATAAATAACACTGAGAGAATTGTTCCGCTCCAGTGGTGTAAACACCTTATTTGATTCGCCATTTCCCAAGATCAGTCTGAAAGTGACATTAGTTCCAGTTGCAATCTTCCAATGGAATTTTGTCATGGCCCCTAATTTCTGAGGCATAATTGGCTCAAAAAAAGTTAGATTCCGAATGGAGTCATATGCCTGAACCCAACATGTAAATTTGATATTACTAAGAGAGTTCATTGCATTCATTGTCATTTTGAATACACCAGGAAAAGGATAAACCAAAGTGACACTTGGTTGTTGTGTTGAAAATATATCACCGTTTCCAAGATCCCACCAATACGTTGTGTTTGTACCAGCATGCTTTGCAATGTCAATAGGTACAGAAGTGTTTGTGGTAACGATTTTAGGACAAGTAAACTTTACTCCGCTTATTGGTAGATCTGCATAGATAAGTTGGGTCATCGAAATATTGGATGTCAACCTATAGGCACCAGGGGAAGTGTAGGTATGATATAAGGAAAACTTTGATGGCTCCACATAGTGGGCACTGACAATGTGATGACTGAGCTTACGTACTCCTTTAGATCTCATAAGGACATCCCCAATCTTTGCTGTCTCAGAATATTGAAACTCTGGTGCTACATCTCCTTTTTCATATATTTTTGCATAGGCCAAGGTTGCATCAGTTTCTTTAGATCTTGTCCATCCTAGGATATCTCCTGGTTTTGCTACAAACTTGTCCTTTTTTAAAAGATGTAGAAAATGATGTCCTTTTGAAGGAACTGCAAGAGTAACCATATGGACAACTTTATAATCAGCAGGAGGGTCTGGGAAATTAAAAGATTGATCAACAGCACATGTTTTTAAAGAATCGTCTTTATTAGGAACGCATTTGCCAGAATAAAGACAAAAAACCTCTGACGCCGCACATTTCTCTTGGTTATACTGGATACATTCTGTTCCCTGCACAATACACGAGTGTTTCTTGTGGCAGTATGTTTCGGCACTATTACACTGTGGTCTCATTATCTAAAGGGAATAGAAAATAATGAATTGTTAATAGGGCCAACAAAAATAAAAAAGTTAGTTGGTAATGGAGACGATTTGGGGAAAATGTGGTATCTTTTTCAGTAAAACAGGTTGCCTGCGTATTTATATTTTTATAACAATGTTGAAAGTCTGACGTTAGAGTCTGAGTTAAGGAAATTGAGCAAATTTATGCAATTTATGCCGATACAGGCAATCACGTATGTAATTTAACTTTCAAACGTTTGTAATTTCATCTCAGATCTAAATATTATTACTCCTTATGATAAAGGCTCTAATATAAATCTGTACAAAGCGTTTTGTTTCACTGTATGCCAAGTAAACAGAATGGCCAGAGAAAAGTTTATATGGGAATGCATTTGAAGTAACAAGCCCTCAGTCTCTGACTTTAAAACTTGCATCTAATAATAGTAGTAATAATAATAAATATTCAATTCAACACAATACATGTTGCTGTTATCAATATAAACCTGGTAATATAAAACCATTGTAAATTGCTACAGAGTAAAAATCTGGATACAAAAAGTATCAAATATGAGGAGCGTAATAAGCACGTTTGTAGGTTACCTAAGCCAAATGGGCTGTTTAGCCAAAGAAAAAAGGAGAAATTATGATTAAGATTAGAAATGAGCAGCAATGGGAGTAAAAAATAAAGGAAAAGTAATTAAAATTAAAAATGAAACACAAAACACCAAAACAACTAAATACAATAAAAGTAAAAATGCTGTCATCTAAAATGTTAGCAGAGTTATTAACATCTCGCTTTTGGAAACGTCGAACTTCAAAAGAGAGCGAATTACAGAGTTTACTTCCAATGAAATAAGGTCAAAGGCTTTTTTTTGATATTCAGTTTTCAATTTCAAAAGTGTTATCACCCCCCTCCCCCCCACACACACACCACAGAACAGACACATACTTCGAATTTTATAAATATTGATGAAGGCAACATATTATCACAAATTGCATCCGGCGTTAGAATTTAGGGTAAATCATATTACGACTTGGAGCAGGTATCAAAATTGTAGCAAAGTTTATTGCAAATTAGGGCAGGGATTACGAATTACGACAAAACATCATTTGATTACAGAAGCTAATTTTCTTACAATTACTGGCCTCATTTGTCAGTCAAAATTCAAAGGCGCTTCATGTAATAAATTCACATGTTTATGTGTCCTGGGTATGACGTTAAACTGCACCCGGCAGCAGGACCCTAGTTCGGGAGTTCCGGGGTTTTGAGGAGAATGTCACTACCTCTTAACTGCTGTTGTGCTGGGTCACCCTTGGGCAAGGTGTAGCACCCAAACGCCTCCCTCACTGGGTTACGTTGTCCCAAGAGCACTGTTCCTTGTGGCTGGTGACAATAAATACTGACCAGAGAGAGATAGCTTTTGCTCCCACTGCCTTGTGGGTGGTCTTGGCTGACCAAAGGCTGATGGTGGCTAGCAACCAGAGAAGGCGGAAGAACCCTGTACGGGTCAACGGCAGCTAGCTAGAGCTGGTGTTCTCAAGAAACACACCCGGCAGAAGGCAAAGGCAAACCACTGCTGTATCATGCCTAGTAAAATCATGGTCAAATCTGTTTATGAAAGAAAATCTAACGACGTGAATGGGGTCCCCTCTATATCCAGTGGAGACACCTCGTCCGGTAGGGATGGTCATATGCAACAGGTGACCCCAGACCGTAATCAAACTACTGTTTGCAAAAAACGACATCTAAAAATAGGAACATGGAATGTGAGAACATTGTATGAAAAAGGAAAGCTACAAAATGTAAAGCAAGAAATGGATCGACTGAAAGTAAACATTTTGGGAATAAGTGAAATGAGATGGTCAGGAGCAGGAAAAATGGTTAGTGATGAGACAACTGTAATCTACTCATGTGGAGAAAAACATCAGCATGGTGTTGGAATAGTGCTGGACAAAGACAGGGCAAAGAGTGTGATCGGATTCTGGGCTATTTCTGAAAGAGTATTGTTAGTCAAGCTAAAGGGGCAGCCTTTTAATTTATCTATCATTCAGGTATATGCTCCAACATCAGAGCATACAGATGAGGAGGTTGAGACTTTTTATGAGGAAATAGAAAAAGCAAAAAAGCAGTGTAAGTCACAGGAGATAGTGTTGATTATGGGTGACTTGAATGCCAAAGTGGGAAAAGGAAGAGAAAGAAATACAGTTGGACCACATGGGCTTGGTGAAAGAAATGAAAGAGGTGAAAGGTGGATCCAATGGTGTCAGGAAAATAGTCAGGTCATTATGAACACTTGGTTTCAACACCATCGAAGACGACTGTATACATGGATAAGTCCAGGAGACAGAGCAAGAAATCAAATTGATTACATAACAATCAACCAGAGGTTCAGAAATGCAGTTCAGCAGGTGAAATGTTACCCAGGAGCAGATTGTGGCAGCGATCATGCGTTGTTAATGTGCCACCTGAAGATTAAGTTGAGGAAACTGAAAAAATCCAAAATAACACCAAAGTTGGAGGTATCCCTTTTAAGTAGGAATAGGGTATTAAAACAGCAGTTTAAAGTGGAGGTTCAAAATCGTTACAACGCTTTGAAAGATGAAGGTGAAACACTCGATGAATGGACTATTTTTCGGGATGCCATAGTACAAGGAGCTGAAAGTGTCATTCCTAAAATCAAGAAAAGGGCAAAACAAAAGTGGATGACTGATGAAATACTCGAATTGATGGATAAGAGAAGGGCTGCAAAGCAGAAAATTGATAAGTACAAAGAACTGAATAACAACATCAGAAAGAAATGTAATGAGGAAAAGGAAAACTGGCTCAATAGCAAGTGTAAGAAAATTGAAGAACTGAAAAATAAAGATGCAAGGAACATATATCACGAAATTAAGGAGATAACTGGAAAGAAAAACTGTACTTCTAGTGGATGCATAAGAGCCAAAGATGGCAGTATTATTCTGGAAAAAGAAAAGATCCTTGGCAGGTGGACAGAATATATAGAGGAATTATTTGAAGATGAAAGAGGAGAGAAGACAGTGATAAGAAAAGAAAAGGAAGGCCCAACTATAATGAAAGCAGAAGTTCAGTTTGCTATTCAAAAAATGAGGAAAGGAAGAGCAGCAGGACCTGACAACATTGTCATAGAATTGGTGAAAGAGCTAGACGAGTTTGGAGTAGAAAAAATAACTGATATTGCAAACAAAATATACAACACAGGGTACATTCCAGCTGACCTCAGCAAATCAGTGTTTATAGCTTTGCCAAAACGACCTGGTGCAACTGAATGCGAACTACACCGGACCATCAGCCTAATGAGCCACATGATGAAACTGATCCTGAAAATTCTGTTGAACAGAATGAAGATCAAAATAAGGCACGAGATCTCACAAGAGCAAAATGCATATATAGAGGGAAAAGGTACCAGAAATGCTATTTTTATCATAAGAATGATGGCTGAAAGAGCAGTGGAAGTCCAGAAGGATTTGTATTTGTGCTTTATTGATTACAGCAAAGCATTTGATAAAGTGAGGCACCATGAATTGTTTAAAATGTTGAAGGACTTAGAAATTGATGGAAAAGATTTGCAATTAATTCAGAACTTATACTGGGAACAGATGGCAGCTATCAGGGTTGATGGAGAAATGAGCAAGTGGTCTTCAATCAAACGAGGAGTAAGACAAGGATGTGTTCTATCACCGGATCTGTTCAATCTGTATAGTGAAATCATCTTAAGAGGTATCAAGAACATGCCTGGAGTGAAAATCGGAGGTGTAAACATAAATAACTTAAGATATGCTGATGACACTGTATTGATAGCTGAAAGTGAAGTGGATTTGCAGAACATCTTAAATAAAGTAGTGTTAGAAAGTGAAAAGAAAGGACTCCAGATTAACATCAAGAAAACAGAATGTATGGTGATATCAAAGAAAAGTGTATCCCCAAAGTGTACTTTAACTATCAATGGAGAATTTGTAAAGAATGTTAAAAAGTTTACTTATCTTGGTAGTTTGATAACATCAGATGGAAGATGTGTGAACGAAATAAAGAAACGAATCACTTTGGCCAAGGATGCTTTTAGTAAAATGAGTTTAGTTTTCAAGAACAGGCAGCTGCAAGTAAAAACTAAGATTCGAGTCCTAGAATGTTATGTGTGGTCTGTTTTGCTTTATGGGTGTGATGCTTGGACCATCAATGAAAGCATGAAGAAACGAATAGAAGCAGTGGAAATGTGGTTCCTGAGAAGAATTCTTAGAATATCTTGGACTGACAAAGTGAGCAATGAAGTGGTATTAGAGAGAGCAGGAATGAAAAGAAAGTTGATGAAGGTAATTAGAAAAAGACAACTGCAGTTTCTGGGGCATGCAATGAGATGTGAAGGAATGGAAAACTTGGTGTTAACAGGGAAGATTGAAGGAAAGAAAAGTAGAGGAAGACAGAGACTGAAATTCATTACCAGCTTGAACAAGGATCTCCAGTTCAAGAGGAGTGATTGTGAAATTTTAGCACTGACAAAAGAGAGAGATAGATGGAAGACCATGATCTCCAACGTCCTGAAAGGATAAGGAACTCAGAAGAAGAAGAAGTTTATGTGAATATTTTTCAAATGTTTGGAAATCGAATTGGAGAATATCTAACAGGAAACAAAAGAAAATTTGTGAAGCGTTGGTGTTCTGACATTAAAGCTCTTCAATTTGTCCCACTATTATATTCTAATCAAGAGTTTAAAGTAACACATCATTTTAAATAAATTTCATGAATGATCTGTAATTACTCTAATCAAACAAATTTATCGAGGACCAACAACCGGCAATTAATAAATTCAATTCAAGGATCATTTGAGTTTGATGAAAAAGGTCGGACAGCGCAAAGAAAAGTAAAAATATGCATTATGCACCAATTTTTTGTATCACTTGATTCAACAACATATGAAGATAAAGGACCTGACACGGCATTGTATGCTTCAGGTGCGTTTGGTCTTAACAAGCGTTCGTGTACAATACAATTCTTACGTGTCTGCTAATGTTGGTTCCAACCCACCCACCACCCACCCCTAGTACGGCTATTTTCTATATTCCTTGAAAAGAGACAAAGCATTTCACGGAAAAAGAAGGAATGAGACCAAAGAATTGGGGTTTTTTCAAGCCAAATGTTTTAGCCCAGTTTGTAGTGTCAGCAAGACATTGATTAGAACTTCAAGGCCGTAGCGTAACAGAAAGCATTCAACAAAAGATAAATAATTGTTGGCATAGTTTTAAAGACCGTTGCCTTCTCCTAACGTAGAGAGAAATGAAAATGTTCATATAATATTTTAAATATTGAGAACTACGAGTTTCCCACAGAGAATTTAGTTTGAATTTTATTGACATTTTCTCATCTACAGACGCTTCCGCTATAGCTGATTTCGGAAGCAGAAGAAGAGTTAGAACGAAACAGAGAAAATATAGAACAAATAAAAAAGCAAAATGAAAAGAAGCAATGATGAAAGTAATGACCAGATATTGAACCATAAATCTTTTTAAATTCTACAGAGAAAAAATTAATGTATTGTACTTACAAGTCAGTAAGCATGTTGCTAAAATAATATTTTTAATACTTTTAAATATTTTTTTTTACACTTATATTTATATCCCTAGTTTAACTCTTTAAACAATAATTATTCACCGCTTCCAAGACCTCTGTTGTAGGCTCTTCGTTATCAGGCTTCCTCACACAAGCCAATGTAAAATGGGCGTCAGGTTTCTGGGGTGTCAGGGAGGGTTAGGATTGCAGACAAGGAAAGAGTTGCATCTTTTTAGATGCCTGATTCACTTTAATCCCAACCTGGCACCTAGCTCCCACTTCTCATATATGTGGTTCTGTGTGGCTGTTTGAATACATTAACTGCCACAACCTGGGCAACCACTTAGCAGACCGGTCTTAAACCCTCAATGTGTTTGGGCTTGTCGACCCATTTGTGCTTACCATTCTGAGCACAAAGTTTTTCTTCCTCGTGCTTGAAGCCCTACTGCATTTCTGTCTGTTCCTTTCTCTCATCCACCCGAGGACAATTTTTAGGATAAGGGTTTTCACCCTTTAGCAAGCCTGTTGCAGTCAGCTGACATAACTAATTGAACAGTTGCCTTGAAACCATAGTAGCTATGAGAAAGCTGATCTTGTCCTATCACCCAAGGCAATGGCGCGTGGAGCTCTTTTACCCTTTGCCAGCTCTTGTTTTCAAAGCTCCTGGCATCTGCCGTGCTAGGCAAGTTTGTCTGTCATGCTACATCACTACCGACAAGGAGGTTTCTTTGAAAATAGCACGAGCTAGAGCCAGAGAATGGACAGCAAGATTGCCTTTAGACAAAGTCAAAAGTGTATTGTGTTATTGTTCTCTCATCACTAGTATATGACTGTGCAACATGCGCTATGTACAGTAGATATGCTAAGAAATTGTACTTATTTCATATAAAATACTTCAAAGACCTGCTGTACATTAAATGTAAGGGGAAATCCTTGTTGTACATCCAACGCCATACGCTGAAAATATTTACGCCTTGATGAAGCACTCAAAGCTCAAATGAGCCGGTCATGTGTACTGTGTGCCAGATAAACGGCTACCAAAAAGGGAGATCTACAGTGATTTAAAATAATTAATACTTTCCAATGGATAAGAATCCAAATGCTGCAAGGAATAGCTGGAGTGCTATTGTATCAACCACAGGACTTGTGAGGAAGTAGCATAAGACTTCCTCTTCTGACGTCTCACTACCCTCTGGGTTAACTGGTTTTGAAGTGAGCCGTGTGAAAGAGAAGCAGCAGAAACACAAGAGAAGATATTTCAGGGCAAGCACCACCTTCAGGCATGGGCCTTTGCCTAGTATACAGTGTTCATACTGCAAGAGACTTAAACTGTTTAGTTATGTTTGAACTAAAAAGCCTCGGTGAGACAAAATTTTGTACTTGTCTTCGCTCGCAAAGGAAAAACATCACAATTTCATGTAAAGAAGTTATTGAAAATTGTAAACGTATGACATATATAACAGGGGTTTATCACTAATATGTGATTCATTGTGATTATTTAAAATCAGTAAATACTGCTGAGTATTCTATTTGTTCTTGAGCTACAGCAGCTACTTTTTTGACCAGATCTTATAAAGCAAGTAGAGTCAATAGGTCTGGTAGTAGAAAATGTGGCCATAAGAAGGATTGGAACTTGTCTGAACCCATTTTGGTCCACATTTTACGTCTTTTATACTCACCAACACGTTTAGATTTCCTGAACTCATCGCCTCAATTTCAACACTTAAAATAGTCCGTTCTTGATCAAACTCTGCCTGTGGTGAAACAATGGTAAATGGAGATTGAGTTGCTGTTTCCTCTAGCGTCTTAAAAGTTGGGATCCTTGGGCCAACATTTCCATAATAGGCACCTAAAGTCAGGGAGAATGACAGTTATGTTATAAGGCCTTATTGCAATATAAATTGTAAAATGAAAAAAACTTACTTGGAAATTTTATTTTTTCCTCTCAAATTTTGGAATTGACAGTAATGCCTCAACAATTAACAAGTATGACAATCAACTTGCTTTTAACAATGTCACGGTGTTTTAAAAATTTTTATATTGATTTTGTTTTGTGAAAAGCTGGCCTTATAAAGCCCAGATAAACTGTCCAGTTTTTACAGCCTTGAAACAAGTCTATTTAGATTTTTATGTTATTTCTCTCGAGGAGTAGTAGATTCTTTCGAAAAAGAGCATAAAATGTTGACAGTCTAAAAGGAATTTTCTATGGAAAAAATGGTGTTCTAAAATGAAATACCAACTCCCTCCCCTCGAAATTCGATTATCAATTAGAATGTTATAAAAACTGTATTGACCTTATTCGATGAAGTTCAATTTAGCATAGATTTCTACTAGGATCTGTCTCGTCTTTTTTCTCTTAAAATCTTTGGTACAAAACTACCAACCATCTCAACCCACGCCTCCCTCGTCGAAACCTTTCTAGCGTCATCAAAAGACAAACAAGTATGATAGTGAGTTATGTGGGCAGGTAAAGTAGCTTCGTAAAACTGAACGGACTCGGGATTGGTGCTGCGTCTTTAAAAGGAACATGCTTCTTCTCCTTTAGCTTGAAATTCCGGTAAATTTTGTTGTGTTGTTTTTTGTAGTTATGGTATAAATTCAAAATTCAACACAAATATTCATTGTGATATGCCCCATTTGCTTTTCATGCAGCTTGTCTTTGACGTTATCGTGTAAAATCGTTCACAGGCAAAAAATTGCTTAATTTGAAACCGAATCTAAAAAGTATTGAAAAAAGCAAACAGCTTTCTGGAATCATTCTCTTGCCTTTTGTATCCTGAAAGAGTGATTCATACGGCGTCTGACAATTTTGTCTGTTAATGAAAAAAGCTAATTTTTCAATCTCAACATGACTTGCTGACTGTTTCAGCACTACAAAAGTTAATGATCCTGTTTTGACGGAAATCTAATTTTCGCGTAACAAAACTTTTATCTCAAATGCATTTAATTGCAAACAAAGGAAATTTTGCACTTTCTACATTGAGAAACGAATTTAGGGTTTACTGAGAAAATTGGACACAACAAAAGGAGCACAAAATTTCCGACCCATTTCAACAAAGTTTTTCAAATCAAACATTATTTTTTTATTGGTAACAATTACTACAATAAAACCAATCTATTGTCATTCTACATCAGTATCTTAATCACTGTCATCATCCAAAAGATGAAATGACTCAGCTACAGCTTTATCAGAATCTGTTGATTGAAACTGATTCTCTGTCAGTATCATTCTTTCTGCAACTTGAAAGATGTCCTTTCTTTAAAATGAAGTGAATTGTCATCGCGTCTAGCAAAAAATATCCTTTTTATGGCATTGATGAAGAACCAAAGAATAGGCTAAACAGTTTCGCGGAGTCTTGTATCTTCTTTACTTTTTCTAATAAACGCCCCTTTTTATACTGTGGCATTTATTATAGAGCGGCATTTAAATACGATATTTAATATTCTTTATCAGAAGATGTCAAATTTTCCTCTCTGACCTTGATTTAGTAACATGTTATTGGTAGTATCGAATTCAAGTTTCCTCTTTTCTACATCCCGTCTCTCTCTCCTCTGTCCATCAATTTAACTCTAGCATATTATCTCTTCGGTAAAATGTCACTTTTTTAAGTGATGTTTTTCATACATCATCCACACATTACAACAGTACCACCATTATCTCAAAAGGTAAACAACCAGTATTTTTTACTATGTTCCTTCGTTTGAAAACTGCTTTTTCACTTTGTATTTTTTATAATGTCATTATAACCCCGAAATACTTACTTATAAACAGAGTTTCTTGGGTATTATCACCAAAATCCATTACAGTGAAAACATCAGATCCTCTCCCCATAATTCCATTGCAAATGATAGGCGCTCCAACAACTGTAGCGTAGGGGCAATCAATGGTAACGTTTGAGGGTTCGTCTTTCACTTCTATCCATCGCTCGGCTGTTTCTGATCCGGATACATTGTTTTTCGCAGTCACTTTGATTTTGTATGCCCCTGGTCGATCATAGATATGGCTGATATTTGGATGTATGGAGATTGCTGGTTTCGTTGCATCTCCATCACCAAGTTGGAAAAAAAATTCAATTTCCTTTCCATTTTTAATACTGGCTTGAATATATTCTCTCTTGCGTGGCTGTTTAGAACAAAAACAAATAGAAAACGCTACCAAAGAAGTACAAATAAGAAAGATAAAGTCAAAAATGAATTATTATAGTACATGGTCGAATGAGGAAATTAAAAAATTACAGGGTTAGGAAGATAACCTGAGTTAAAACATTGCCAAATTAAGAGAAAATTCTAATGACAAAACTGGAGATCTGCAAACATGGCCAGGTTAAATTCATGCACTTACGCAAATATGCATAAATGCAGGTCAGTATCACTGAGAAAGCTTGCAACTATCTTTTGGAGATTTTAATTACCTATACAGTTTATGTCTGAACACTAAGGTTATAAAAGTATCAAAAAAATAATTTTCCAATTTTTTGTGTTCATATAGCACCGTAAGAAATGCCTACTTGTTATATTTTCAGAATATTTATCTTACAACGACACTGTAAGAGATGAAATTGGCGCTTTTTTGGTTCTAAATTACCTAAGTAAAAAGACTTATTTTGTAATTATTCTGTATTATTTTCTACTTTTGCTTTTATCCTTCATGAGAAAAAAGGTGCATTGTCAGAAGGCTGTGCTGTCAGCTACCAGAATAAAGATGATGATCACAAGAAAGTGGTTTAAGTTTTAACTCTCAACTTTTCTTGCAAACATTTCTGTCATATAAATTTTATACTCGGCTTCTAGCAACTAAAAAAATTCGATTTTCATAACATTAAATTCTTTCTAAAAAGAAAACATAACAATGTATAAGGTAGAATGAATACTTAACAACTAAGTTAAAGAGCGGGGAATGTAATATTATACAATTTAATATGTTTCATAGTTTTCATTCAAGTGCACGAAATCTAAGTATTGAAATGCTTGCTTATTTCTACATGATAACAACAACACGAATAAGCTAGGAAAGGAAGTTCACTGTGGAGTCTCGTTCACATAAAAATCATTTGCATTATAAAACAGAGTAATGCTTTGCTCCAAGAAGCTTTTCTTTTTTATTGAGTATAAGAAAGGCATCTCTCCTTTACCTACTTTTGTTCCATTTCCATTACCTATAGCTTCAAATATGACTTACCATTATGATACCAGGATCACGAATCGCTAAACCAAGGATCCTATTTTCTACTGTGTAGACACTGATTGTGTTTATCCCACCACACTTTGGTCTTAATTCCTCTACTGGCCATGCAAGCGTACCTTGGCATATTGCAGGACAGTTCTTGTCATCTGTTTTGTTTGTGGGTAAATTATCAGAGCACATACAGTGTATCCCATTTTGTATCGATGCATATTTAAAAGCTTGTCCGCAAACAACCATACATTGTATTGGACTTAAATCATTGACCTTGTAATCACCAGGTGCTACAGTAAACACTCGATTGGCAGGTTCTTCATTAAAGCATCCCAAATACTCTGCAAGAGAAGTATAAAGGATAATCAACGAAAATTATGTAAATCAATAGGTTTGGTTAGCATATTATTACTTTATGACAACAGGTTTACTGTTGTGCCGTAAAGGTGCACAAAGTATAAGGTGGGTACTTGATAAGTTTAGATGTTAGTAATAATTAAAACTCTTAAACTTTTAAAATTACTCCTGTGAGATTTCTAAACTTGTATTGATGAAATAAAACCCAGTACAGCACGCCAAAAAGGAAGCATGCCATAGGAATTTGGTCAAACCACAGCAAAAAATGGTTATACATACAAAATGAAAATTGAGCCTACAACTAAACTGTACGTAAAAGAAACGTCAGAGATACTTAAGATAACCTTTACTCGTGAAAATTATAAAAATTAACGTTTTTTAATTTTTTATGACAAAGTGTTTAATGAAGGAGGCTGGCAGGTAGCATGCAGATGATGAGTTTTATTACAATTATACATGCGAGACCTCAAAGTTGGCCTTGGATCTCGATTATCAGTCCACAATGACTGCGTATGAAAGCAAATACGTACCCTGTATTTAGCCCAAAAGGTATAAAAGTCACAACGTAGAACAGAAATAGTTGGGTTTACAGTAGTTCCTGCTCCTATCAGTGGTGCGAATAAGGAAAATTACAACAAGATTTAACCTATATTTAACAAGTTTCTTAAGCATCATTCAAAGCACTTATGGCAGTCAGGCAATGGTCTCTATCTCTTATCTCAGAGAACTCCACCCTTTAAGATACCAACCAGCATTATTAGACAAAACCTACAAAAATCTAAGTTTTTGGTGCTGCTTAAACTCGGCTTAGTAAAGCATAGCCCTAGTACCCTTTTACAAATTTTCGTATTTTTTTCTAGAGGGTTATAATCAGTCGATGACGTCAAGGCATCAACATTAACATCCAAAATTGCTGGCTAATACTTTCCGTACTAAACACAGTAATTCACATTCTTTGATATAACAATAATTTTTCATATCCAATTTGAAAGATTGTCCCATTCTGTATGAAACATGACATGAATAGACTTTTGTTCCACAAACTTTGGGTTGTTGTTGTAAATTTCTCCTATGTAAACTGTGTATTATATAAAGGATAAAGCATGAAAATTATTATAAAACTAAAACACAAAGGTATTTTTTCCCGAATCTTTTTAAATATGAGGCCAATATTTTGTAAGCTGGCACAAAGTATTATCAATGGCCACATTTTCCAATACATGCATTTCAAATCAAATCCACTTTTCATGAACGAAATTTGATGATTTATTGTCCCTTTTTAACAAAATGTCAAAATCATAAATTCCTATTCCTGAAAATGGGGTGCTCTAACAGTAAGTTTATTGAACAAAAGTATATTAGTTCACTGTTGTAGTTTAAATGAATAGTTCTGCATATATTGGTTGATTAACCTCCACATAAATCAGTTTTTGTAATATGTTTTATTTCTCCAAGCCCTTCTTGTGCTGTCTGATAAACTCTAAAAATAACTAGGTTTTGGGGGTGAAAATATGATTTCTTGGTAGTAAATATAAACCAAATGTTCTAGATTTTACGTGGTTTACCGGAGTTAAGAAAAAGTCTCTAAACAAGGCATAAACCCATTTGGTGTAAGGTATTAGGAAGAATAGAGAATTTTGTCCAAAAGGAGAGAATTTTTTTTTAATTTTAAGGATTTCAGGCCATATGAATAAGAAAAACATAGGAAAGGAAGAGATTTTCAAAGTCTGACAGTACAAAGAGAGAAGCTACAAAGCT
This sequence comes from Morbakka virulenta, assembly GCA_003991215.1. NCBI lineage: Eukaryota > Metazoa > Cnidaria > Cubozoa > Carybdeida > Carukiidae > Morbakka > Morbakka virulenta. The sequence continues at coordinate 55,404 of RDPX01000395.1, forward strand.
AAGAAGACTCCTCCAACGGTAAAGTCAAAACAACATTTACGACAAGATTTAGCACCCTGGATGTCATTGTCCCGGTTTTACAATAAACAAATGGCATATAAAATTTTTTTCCTAGGTGTGCCTAAGTTTACTCTTTCCTGTATACTTTAAATCTTATGTTAAGGTAATTAAGAATTTTGTGGCAAGCTGTAAACTAAAATTGTTGTAGCAGTAAACTTTAGTGCTATTAAATGGCTTATTCCGTCAAGGTTAGACGGAGAGGTAGTTGTAACAGCTTCAAATTGAGCGCAAGGGAAATGCAATAAGAAAAGAATTTTTATCAGTCTAAAACAAATTATTTAACCTGATACAATTAAAGACTTTATTACTGTAATGCCAAAAGAGTACCCTATTTCTAATTTAATTCGTTTGATATTACATCAAAATGGCTTTGTTTTGTTCCTAAATTGTTGTTTGTGTTAAATATAAGAACTACGTGCGTAAAAATATAGACAATTTGATGTTCACTGGGAACCACAAAGGAGACATCCGACGTTGTATTTTCAATCTTTCACAGTTGTGGATGAATTATTCTTTGAAAAAAGTACTAGAAAACTACAATTCATATAACCTCATGCTTAAATTATTCATTAAAATTTTTTAAAAGGAAATCCATGACAATTATTTCACAATAAGTGGTTTTAAACCATTAAGGATTAACTTTGTATATTGATCAGACCTCGCTGTATGGTCAATTAAGTTAGAAAAAAAGCAGACAAAAGCGATATGCTTATTACATATTGAATAAACCTCGCTGAATGTCAGTCAAGAAAACAAATTAGAAACATATCTGACCTTTCCATAAAAAAATGCTGCTAAAAAATAAAATAGAAATAAAAATCTAGATTGAAACATCTCCTTTAGAAATGCAATTCAAATATCTACGTTGTAAAAGGCTTCTGTTAATTCAATGGCATCTAAAACAATGAATATTTTATCATAAACCAAGTCTTTCTTCGGAACAAATTAGATACAAATATCACTTTTTTAGTAAACTACGCAATAATTGATAATTTATGCAGAAATATATTTTTATGGATTAGCGGTTGCAAGTTGCAGTCGCTTTTGAATTTTTTTTTATTTGTTCAATGAATAAAATATATATGGTGTAAGGACATCATTTTCAATGCATTCAAGGTAACGGACAGAGGAAATTAGGCTTTCGGAAAAGAGTGGAAGAGGGAATAAATATCTAGGTACACAGGAAATCTTTCGACCCCTCCAAAACCTAAGAAAAAAATCTGTAATCTCCTTGCTTCTATGGCCAAATTATCCTTCCCAGCAAAACACTGTGTTGTACAGAAGTGCCAGCTATTTATATTAATACAGTGTTATATAATCTCTTGTCACTTTTGCAACTATCATGATGTCTTAGCGTCAAGTGCTTTTGCACCCTTAAACCATTACGAGCTGAAAAGAAATGTGGAAAAATCATACTGTCTTTCATTTTTTTGACATGCCTAAGTCAGCTCAATCATTTTTTTCAATATCGTAGCTTTCAAGTGTTATAGTCCAGACTGCTTTTGTTCCTATAAAAAGGACATCTTGCCTATTTTTAATAATCTCTGTAAGCGCCTCATGTGAAAAAATATTTTGTCTTTTAATATTACTAGCATATGTAGTTTATCATTTGGACCAATGCACCAACAAAAAAACAAATTTCATAAATGCCAATTGTGACTTTGAAAAAAAAATTCTCATTTTCTCAAGCTCATTTCTGTTAAGCCAAATTTCATAGCTTCTTTGCCCATTCATTATTAGATTTCCGTATTTAAGTCTAAATTCTTTGTTGTTGTCAAATCAAGGTAGCAGGATTTATCGACACTGCTAAAACTATTGTTATCTGAAGTAATTTATCAACTGGATTTTCTCTGCGTTCCGGTACATTACTACAGATTTTTGAAGTACTGACCTTAAAACTCTTTTATGTCTCAAAATTGTGGGGACATCTTTGCAGAGACTCTTTAATGTGAGCAACTTGGGCTGCATTGTGCAGTTTACGCACAGTCGATTCTCTCACTTTAATATTACCTCTTAATCTTAAAGAGTTGGCTATCCTGGCGGGTTCTGAAATAGATCTCTTCATCAATTCCTTCAAATGTATGTCTTATGAGGTAACAAAAGTTATGTTGAATAGAGCAAAAGGTAGGGCACATCCTTGCTTACCTTGGTAATGAGCTCAGAATGATTTAGATCCTTCGTTTCCATACCCAACTGTTGTCTCCTACCCATGTGTAACGAGGGAATTAAGTCCAGTAATTTGTATGGAAACCAAAGTTTCGCAAGGACAATGTATACACCTTTTTTACTGAGGGATTTGAATGCTTTTGTAAAGTCAGCAAAGGGAATATGTTGTGGGATAAGTTTTTCTCTTCATTTTTCTTGAGATTTTTTTTTTGAAATATGACATCTGTAGTAGAACATCTCTTCCAAAAGCCACATTAATTTCTGGATACATGTTGTCTCCTAAACGTTTTAGTCTCCAGCGCAGGACACAATTAAGTATTTGTTCAGTGGCATTCAACAGAGAAATTCCTCTGTGGCTACTACATTAATTTTTGTCATCTTTGTTTTTATATGGTTGTATAAACCAGGCATTCTTGAAATACTGCGTGAGTCATTTTTTCCCAGCAAAGAAGTAAAAATGTGAGAAATTGGCAAGTAGATCATTGTCAACAAATTAATTTCAGCAAGTAGGCTAGCATTTTCAGATGCTTTATTTACCACAACAGAGTTTATATCTATTTGTGTTTTGTTTTTTTGTAGGTTTAGTGCTTAATTCCGCAATGATTTTTAATGAGATAATGACGCAAAAGCAATCCCATTGATATTAAATTCCCTTGTATTCAGAATCACGTAGTGGTCAACTCAACGCTCGAACTTTTCCTTCTTGTCTATTAAAATAATTCCCAAACAATCCTTCAGTGGAGCTATTGCTCTTTCTAGTGGACCGTACAATGCTCCATTCTTTCTTAATTTTCCAAGTATTACCCATATCAGCTACCCTTTGTATTGTATCACCAAGGTTGAGGCAATAGCTCTAGGCACATTCCTTAGCCTCTGCTTGTATCTTTGTAGCATGCCATCCATAAATTTTCAACATTTCTTTTACTGGAATAGATTTATATTCTATCGGTGTCAGCAAGTNGTAGGTTTAGTGCTTAATTCCGCAATGATTTTTAATGAGATAATGACGCAAAAGCAATCCCATTGATATTAAATTCCCTTGTATTCAGAATCACGTAGTGGTCAACTCAACGCTCGAACTTTTCCTTCTTGTCTATTAAAATAATTCCCAAACAATCCTTCAGTGGAGCTATTGCTCTTTCTAGTGGACCGTACAATGCTCCATTCTTTCTTAATTTTCCAAGTATTACCCATATCAGCTACCCTTTGTATTGTATCACCAAGGTTGAGGCAATAGCTCTAGGCACATTCCTTAGCCTCTGCTTGTATCTTTGTAGCATGCCATCCATAAATTTTCAACATTTCTTTTACTGGAATAGATTTATATTCTATCGGTGTCAGCAAGTGGTAACAAGAGTAGTAAATTTTCTTCAAACTAATCAATATTTTTCTTTATACTTTTAATCTAAATTCCATTGATAGATTAAACACTAAATACATACTTTGGTAGTTTCATTATTAAACCTTTTTGGTCATTTTTTACATTAGCCACGTCAACACGGCAAAAATCTGAATTTCTTTTTGCATTATATATCTTTTTCACAAAAATTTAACCTTACAGCCAAACAAAGAATGGCCTATATCACATTCAGTACTCTAACTCGATCCTCGGTGTAGGATTTCCTTCAAACAGGGAAATCATACCGGCATTAAGCATGACTGCTGATGCCCGATCCCGGATGGCTCTAAAATGTTTTCTTTGATAGCTTCCCTCAAAAAGGGTGTTTTTGACAAAAATTATTGCTTACACATAGTTTTAACAATATTTGTTTGTTTTAATTCATATCTCTGATCACATGTTATCCTTGTATGCTCCTTCAGTTTTCAAAGGAACTTTCAACTCTTGAATTGGAAATCGCCGAATTTTGTAAGTATTTTGTTAATGGGACTTTTTTATCTCCTCTGTTTTAGCTGTTGGTAAAAATTATTCTTATCACCAAAGTCACCATGTGAGTTGCAGAGTATTAAATGAAAATTGTATGGAGTCTTTCATAAATGACCGGTGATGCGAATGTAAGGCATTTTAAACACCAAGTCCCCCGATGCTGCGTAGTGTATGAATGATCCAGCCCCCAATAAACCTGTACAATTTTTCCAACTATTGTTACAATTTTTTCAAGGTCCCTAAAATCAAATGTTGTACGAAGATGTATTTGGAAGTTTTCCTCGTGGTCCACTTGTATACTGGTTATTCGTTTGAGAATGTGGGAAGTACTGTTTGGCAACTGTGCAACTGCTTTTTAAGGCGTTCATGAAGAGTGAAACGGATCTCCTGAAAGCCAACAAAAAAGCTAAAAAAGATGGACGACAAACCAAAGTAGCTCTCGTTGAAACAGTAATTACCACATTTTTAACATGCTGATACATTTATAACCTTTTTTCTAAATATTTTTTATGTTTTGGTAAACTCATTTTTAATCTTTGATCGTTTCACTTCTTTGATCAGAAGTGGTATAAGGTACCATTCCAGCAAAAACTGATTCTCTTTCTGAGGATCAGAAGGTGTAGGAAATGTGGTAAATCAAAGAAAATGGATTTAAGTGGCTTTTCAGGGGCCAGTATCACTATTAGAATCCGACAAACTGACATTTGCTTAAAAGTAATGGGCACTAGGCCTTTTTTGTGTAAAAATCTTAATTTAGGTCCATTGTGAGCCAGAAATGAGAGTCAACATGTTAAGTTTGCACTTGCTCTCTTTGCACAATTACATTTTTTTTGTTGGTTATTTTTGCTCCTTTCCGTGTCATAGTTATATGTGCTTCACTTTTCTACTCTAAATTCAGTACTAGGTGTAGATGGATTGTGCAGAGAAGCTATTAAAGTTTAAAACACAGATTTTTCTTAAATTTCGTTCCGCGTCTTTGGAATTTATCATCTCTTAGTAATTTGGCGACTGGTACGTAGATCTATTGTTCACCTTTTAGGGGCATTTGTTGTGTCTTTTTTTAAATTTAAGTTTATTCTTTTTTCCTTTGTATGATATGGTATTTGTATTAACCTTCTCCTTCTTTCTGTCTTTGCTTAAATTCATTCATCTTTGACCAGCTTGAGGAGTCCACCATGTCAGAGTATGTCAAAATATAATTTGTCTTGACCAAATAGTTTCCATTAGTGATCCTCCTTCGCCAGTTTGCCTTTATATATTTTCATAGCTAATTATTTCACCCAAACTGACCTTTATTGTTCTGTGTAATGTCAACATTCCATAATTTCAAACATTTTTCTTATTTTCTTTCCGTGCTACTCACAGTTTGTCTTTTATCTTGCTTCCTCGCATCATGTTACAAAAAGATGCTCAAGAAAAATGCTTTTGTTACTATTTTTTCTGTTCCAGATTCTCCTTACATTAAAATTATCTTATTAAGAGAGGGAGCTTTTATGTCAGTGCTATGTGTCCTTATACTTTTGCTTTCCACTCTTCATCCTCTGTGAACATACATCTCAAACCCTTGTACTGGTACAACTTCTGTCTACAACCTTCCTCGTTATTAATTTTGATGTCAATACAATTTATTTTTTTTATGAGCTTCGTCATTTACATTATGCTTATTTCTTCTTCAGTAAGTTGTGGACTTGGCTCAGGATTTTCGAACATAACCAAATAAATGTTTTGATCCTTCTTTTTTTTCTAGAGGAGAATCCTAGTCAGATAACATTAAAAGTGTAAGCATGGCGCAGTATTGGATGCTTCAACTATTTGCCTCAAACCAATGTGACATGAAAAATATTGTTAATTTACAATGTCATGAGAAGGACGAAAATTACAATAACACCCTTTTAACCGATATTGTAGTCCAATATTACGTTATTTTCTTTGCCTATATGCCGTTTTTTCAACAAATGTTTTGGGTTTTTTATTTTCGTATTTTTTTTCTTTTTAATCATTTCGTTTTGTCTTTGTGAACTTCCTTTGGATTTTTCATTCAATTCAAATAAGGGATTTCCAGTTTTTATCTAAAAGGTTTAGGGATTTGCTTTATTGAAAAGTTCTACAACATTATGAAAGGTATTGAGACTAAACATATATCCAAATAGGTAAGTCATATAGAACACTACTAACTTTTTAAACTTCTGTTTTCAATTCTGGTAAAGAAGTGCACAAAGCCTTTGTGTTCTAAAATTGCTTTCAACTTTTGTCTTTTTATCTCTTGTTTTAAATATGTGGATTTTTTCTTTCAGACACTTTTTATTACTAGCTTTTACTAACAAATTTGTTTGTTTCATTTGTTTTTCTCGCCTTCTTTACGTCTCTTCCCGCCTTATATCCTTCTTGTTTTTTCCTTCCTTTACGCTTTTCTTTCTTCTTGTTCTTGTTCTTCCCTTTCTCTTCTTGTGCTTTCTTATGGTTCGGGATCAGTAGACGATTTAACTTAACAGGAAAAAACAAGACCAGATATTGATTTCATTTGCCTTTAAAGCCAAAAAAAGAAAGTCGTTTTGAAAATACTCACCGTCAGGCCAATCTCTTGTGAAAATAGTGTGCCAAGATAATGTTTGCTAAGAAAAAAAAGAAAGAATGCAATAAATACTGAGATCACTAAGTATGTCAATTTGATTTTTTAACAATTTTGAAATTAGCACAATTCCTATTTTTAATTGATAGATAGATAGATAGATAGATAGATGGATTAAATGGATGCCATATATATATATATATATATATATATATATATATATATATATAAGAGAGATAGAAAATAAGAGCTGAGTATGTATGTATATATATACATAAATATATAGGTAGTTGACAGTAGACAATAAAAGTATAGCTTCAAGTATATTAGTAGTAGAAGATAATGTGATTCCTCAGCGTGATTTCATTCATGTGAATAAAAACCTATCCTATGTTGTAATCAGAACANTATGGTTCGGGATCAGTAGACGATTTAACTTAACAGGAAAAAACAAGACCAGATATTGATTTCATTTGCCTTTAAAGCCAAAAAAAGAAAGTCGTTTTGAAAATACTCACCGTCAGGCCAATCTCTTGTGAAAATAGTGTGCCAAGATAATGTTTGCTAAGAAAAAAAAGAAAGAATGCAATAAATACTGAGATCACTAAGTATGTCAATTTGATTTTTTAACAATTTTGAAATTAGCACAATTCCTATTTTTAATTGATAGATAGATAGATAGATAGATAGATAGATAGATGGATTAAATGGATGCCATATATATATATATATATATATATATATATATATATATATATATATATATAAGAGAGATAGAAAATAAGAGCTGAGTATGTATGTATATACATATACATAAATATATAGGTAGTTGACAGTAGACAATAAAAGTATAGCTTCAAGGATATTAGTAGTAGAAGATAATGTGATTCCTCAGCTTGATTTCATTCATGTGAATAAAAACCTATCCTATGTTGTAATCAGAACATAGGTCATGGCCGAAATTTATTGTTGAATTATACAAAGGAAGTAATTTTGAGTACAGTCGAATATAGACGACATATATATATATATATATATGTTTTTAAATAAATAAAGAGCTTGACTGATATCCACAGTATATACAAAAGAAATAACAACAGCTTTTACCTGACGACCGATTTAAAAATGACACCAGCATTTTGATAAACGGGAGATAAACACAAATTCCAAACTGCATCCAAGCTGAGTCACTTTGCATCTTTATGGATAAGATACAAGAATCTTTCACAAAAAATTCGTTTTCATATTTTTCGCAACTATACCTCTTCAGCAAGCCCTCTCCATTTGAATAAGAATTCCATTGAGTAATTTTGTGACTATAAAGACAAGTGACCTGCTGGAACATTTGATTTTCCCTGGTAGTGACATTTAACAAATCTTATTGTTTAGAGTGTTATATTTGTGATTGATTGCCAAAAATGGATGTTAAATTTGTCACAAACTATAGCTTGCAAAAATTTACACACCGCTGAAGAGAATGTTCCTTACTTCGATTTTCAACCAATGGTCCACATTATCACATGTTCAGCTATTCAAAAAGGGTAGCTTAAGTTACTGCACTTTTGCATATGTCAGATTTAAATAACTATAATTAGTCAGAACAGTCGTGGACACGTACAAACGCTGTGTTGACGTAGTTAAATTATTTCGTATTTGAAAAAGGAACCACTTAGAGGTAACTATTACACTTCGCAAAATAAAATGACAGAAAAGAAGATACGTACGCTGTAATTTCATTAATTTTAATTTGATAAAATTCGACGCCATTTTAGTGTTTAGTGTACGGAAATATTTCGGGTACCAAACATAAGAGATTCAGGTTTCCTTGGCTTTAGGTTAATAAAAAATGCTTTTTCGGTGAACCATTTAGTAATGTTCATATTTCATTTTCTAATGTTCTACCTATGGAGAGAACTCATAATCTCTAAAATCTTGATGGCAAAGCAAATAACTAAATTATTTGAAAATCTTAGGATTTAACATTTTAATGATATCCATAATGCAATAAAAATGCAGAATGAAAAGCAGGGGGATATAACATCATTATGGGACATCTTGTTATAGGACATGCATAGAAATGTTTGTCCAGTTTGCTAACAGCGACGTGGAGTTAAAACAAATAACGTGTCAGTTAAATTAATTCTTTCTTCCTTTTTTCATACTTGGTGAGATTTATTGATTATCGGGAATGGCTAATAGTTCAAAAACATTCTTTGGGCAATAGAAACAACTTCAGTTCACTTTTATCTACCGATTTCAGCAGACTGTTTAGATCTGAAACGGAATTGGAATTTTAATATGAGATATGTTAAACTCTAAATATCCCATTAGCTGGCGATGTACAACTTCTCATCGATTTTTAAAAAAACGAATAGGATCGAAATCGGTCGTGGTTGTCAAAGTGTGATTTTGTACTTGCGTTGTTAGTTGGTGCCCTATTTGCTAAATTCCGTTCGTGTAGTTTACTACCTGAATCGATCAAAGTATTGAATGTGTTGTAAATGAGGCAGAAATCACTGTAGTAATAGATTGGATGCTAAATTATCGAGATTGGTAACTTTTTTCCTTTTCACATTTCTCAAAAAACTTCTTAACATCTTGGTGAATAGTGGTTGGAAGACGGAACATTTTCTTGCTCTTAGATTGATACATGGTGGATCTAAGCAAAATGACTGTTTATTTTGAGCTTTAAGCTGTTAATTTGATTTGAAAATTTTTTCTGCTTCATCGACAGTTTGTTCCAGTACTTCTTTAAACAGTATTGATCTCACTTTCCTCAGCAAAACATCGGTGTGGTTTCTTTGACGTTTATACTGCGAGATACTGAGAGGTGTCTAACTGGTTTCTAGTTTGCTTCAACGTACGCAAAAACTTATTTTGATTGTTCGTTCGTTTCCTTTTTGAGCTTTTTAGTCAAATCTATTGGTATATCTCCTTCTATGAAGGTTTTTTTTGTATCGCGCTAAAGAGCATCTTACTCCCATATCGATTTTGTATTGCTATACAACTACCATTCCTACTTGTAGGGAGCACTGTTGTCAGATCTGGTCAGGTGCTCTGACACCTCACCTTAACACCTTATTATCCCTAATTAAGTTTAGAGACGTGCTTGTAACTATGCAGCTCTTTGTGCGTTCCAAACTTTGCCTCACTAGCGAACTGTGACTAGTTTTAGGCTATTCCAATAGATTTTATCATGGGAAGTGTTCTGGTGAGCTTTTCTTGCTTGTACCAGTTGATTGTATGTCGTGTGACCTATCTTCCGTAAAGACTTCATACTCGGGCAGGTTTTTTTACCTCGTTGCAATTAATCTTTCCATGAATCTTGTTCCGTCAACAAGCAGGTGGATTATGGAATTTTTTGGCTTCTGAGTGATTTCTTCATTTGTATGACCTGAACGTCTACAAGTCCAAGTCAAGATCTTATCGCTTGCCTTATCAATTTTTTGTGTGTTTATTATCCTTCAATCTACTTCAATTTCAGTTATCAAGTGTTTAACATGGTTAAAAAGGTAGCAACCTTTTAAATAAGATTCATTCATTTAGCGAAAAATTTATATCTTAAAATTCTTTTTGTGCAATCGTGAGAAAAGTAAGAAAGTTACCGAAGTGAAAAATTCTCATATATTTCACCTAACAACATTTTGCGTTCTGAAAAATAGAAGATGAACGGTTATGTATCAATTAATGGTATGTGGTATTCACTCTGCTACTATATGAAAACAATCTAGGCCCCGGTTGCACTTAAAATTAATGACAATTAATATCTTTCATTTCCGAAGTGGCAAACATCCGATATACAAATTTCTCTCTGTTGCATTCCAGACTTCAATAGGAATTTTAATAATCAGGATTAATACAAAGGTCAAAATAGCCTTCGTTCTAAATTGGGTTGAAAGTCTGTAAAAATTTTATCTTTAAAAGTGCAGAGTGGGTACAATGAAACTCTTTATTAAAAAATTGCATTTTTTCAGGCTATCATTAATAGAATGTGGAAAGGTATGCAGCCAGTAATAAAGCGAACGGTCAAAGAAAAAGTTTTCAAGATATATGAAGTTTGTTTCTGCAATTGCCTCTTGAACAAAAAAAATAACCGAAAGGAAATAAAAGAATACAACCTGGAGATGGAAAAAGATGAGAAGAAAGAATGGTGTAAAATATTTATTTGAAAGGTCATAAATAAGAAGATGAGAGCGACTAATATCTTAAGAGTATATTGTCAACATTTTAGAAGTATCCACCATTATTACCTGTAGTTGAATGTCATGTACAATTTTCCCGAAATGTTATTGGTGCAATACGGTTTTCCAATGCTTTGATTTAAAGTTGTGAAAGATTACCTAGATTGCGGTTTTGCTAGAAATGTTGCATTTGTCAGCATACTTGTAAATCACATGAGCTTTCTCGATTATTAAAAAATATACACATTGTTTCCTTATTTTCTAGTACCTACGTTGTTACTCCAACGTTTTCAAATTTGATAAAGTTGTCGTTAGCACCAATGTCAAAATTATCCATCATATTATTCTTAGTATTCATCCACCTACAGGAATTTTTTTCCCGTTTGCTTCATTTGATTGTATAAATATTAAAATCAAATAAAGCAATACAAATTATACCTGAAATCAATATATACGTGTACCAAAAATTGATCGAATATAATCTTTTAATGTTGGTTTTCTATTTAATTTGTAGAAGGTTAATTTCTGTTTATGTTGGGTTTACTCCTTACTTTCTTTCATGTTTGCAATTCGCTCAGTTTTTGTTTTTCTGTGCAACAGTAATTAACAAAGAAATGAATATATTAGGCTCATTCTATAGTTGCTGTCTTCTACTGAATTTTTTGTGAATTAAACCTGTAACAGACATCAGAAGAGTAATCCTCCAACTATATGTTACTAGTATTTTCTTAAACAATTTTACTATATTATATTGATAAAAAAATGAAAAATGAAAATTAAAAGCTCCGAAAGTGGAATGGAAAATAATACAGGCCAAACAATAAGGACACAGGAAAATTGGGATGGTTTTTTTAAATAATTTTTTCGAGCAAAAAGATGATAGTCGAATACATTGAGGATTTTCTTCAAGCAGTTAACCCGAAACTCTACATAAATGCCTTAATTAGTTTGTATAACTTTGTATTTAAGAAACAATTCTACCTAATGTCAAATGCCTCCATTTTCCCAAAAAAGAAACCAAAACTTTTTGACCAATGCGTAAGAAACAAGGAGCCCAAACAGAATGTCTTACTTTTTAATATATATGTTTCTAAGATCACAAAACATTTTGAGGGCTAACGTTACCTTTATCTATAATTTTTGTATTTTGCATATGAAGCTGAAACATTTTGATTCATAAAAGGAGTATCGAAAGAACTCGGTACAGCCTTCACCTTAGAAACTAAGCGTTCTAAATAGTTTGCGTCTCAGTAATTTGCAGTAGAATTTAAATACACACAAAAAAACCTAGCAAACATTCATTAGACATGCAACGTAACAATTGGCTACCAACAGTAGCAACTGATAATTTCTCATTCAAAGGTTGGAGAACTTGAAATTTTCCTGTCCTTGTTATTGTTTTGGATAGAAAATGTAAAACAGCACGAAAATCATCACCATTTATAAATTTTCATTGAATTGGCTTGCTGGAAATGTCCGCATTTTGATAAACATTTCATTCTCTTTCCTTAAAAATTACAGCTCAGAAACCTGTTACGTTACAAAACTGGTACCAAACATTACTTCCTTATTTTCTCTCTTTCTTTTGGTACCCTTTAAGTCCTCGTTTTCACCTAACATTTTATGGACAAAGATCTGACACTTGCAAACATATATCAGCAAAAAAGGGTACCAAAGGGTATCAAAACCAAGTGAGTAACTTTGTTCAAAAACTACTGTTTTAAACAGGGAACCAAAGTAAACTATGGTGTAAGCTACACTCATTTGCATCTCAGAACACAAACCTTCGGGATTCCATGTTCTGAATCTTCCATTGCTGTACAGACGTTAAAAAAATAATTTTTACAAACATCAATTTTTAGCCTATTTTTTCAAATCTCCTATAAAAAATGTTTCTTAAATATTATTTGAAATTAATGATCAATAATACTTACCTGAAATAAGCAAATCGTCAAAAATATTAAGATAACCGACTTCATCATTATTGTAACTTCTGCTGAAACAGAATTACTCTATTTTCTAGCAACGGTAAACAAAAGCAGGTTAAATCAAAGCAAAGTAATAAAAGTGAAGCTATTGGTGAATAAAAATAGAATGACGCAGCAAAAGTAAGAGATAGTGGTTAGATTTTTGTTGTACCTTAGCCAATCAGGTTTTCCAGCAACGAAGAAAATGTCCCGAGGTAAAAACCACAAAACGTACAAGACAAAGCATCTGTAGAACTAACTCCCACAATATTTTAACGATGTCAAAATAATGAGAAAACAAACATGAGAAATTTGTGCGTAGCAAAGAGCTATAAGACGGGAAGGTACCGTAGCGAAAAGAGGACTGTGAATGTATATTAGACTATATAGGATTAAGAGTGAAATTAAGTGTGAAAATAAGAGAAACAGCTGTAAAAACAATAGTCAAAAATCAGTATCAGATTTGCAAGGTCACATTCAAAATTGATGACACAGATATTGAAATGAAAACAGTGTAAAAAACACTTTCCGTAAAGAAAAGGTATAGATATATATATATATATATACATCTTTTAAATGTTATTTTACCTAAATCTTAGTTTGTAGGTACCTTCCGAAAAGGTAGAGACTAAAAATATTTTAAAACCTACCAAATGCAGTTTGACCCGATTATTCATTGTCAAAATGTAAAGAGGAAAACATGGATACCAGTAAAGCAAAGAATGGCAAGTGATGCAAAAAATTGCGAACTGAAGCAATTAAATATGATAAACTATACAATTGCCATTTATCACTTACTCTAAATGGGTGCCTAAGTGTCGGCTCCTGTTTGTTTTTCGTTGGTGTTGGGTTTTTTTTTAATATCCAACATACCCCCGGTCCTTTTGAGACAAACCTAAAAAATTTTGAGAAATTTAATTATTATTTGGTAAAAAACTATGAGAAAAATTGTTTGTCTTATCAAATTTATTTATTAAATAAATTAGCAATTTAACCCCATTTGATCATAAATATTATCGACATGCAAATGAAGTAGCCAAATCAGGTAAATATTATAGTTTAAGTAACATTTTGGACAAAAGGAAACTAAATAATTCATGCAGTTGTTTGGGAAACTTGTAGAAGAATTAAAAAAGTACGATTAACTAAAAATAGCTTCTTTCATAAATAAAGTCTGAAAACTTATTTGTTAAGGACAACAATACACATACTGCCCAGAAAACGGATGATTGGTTTTATTTAACTTTACATCGAGGTTAAAGCTTAAATGAGGTAGAGAAATGATCCACTGCGAGGAAGAAGATCTTGAGGTATTAAACGAATATGATAATTTAATTGACAAATGTAATGATCTGACAACTAAATCGGAAAATAAATATTCTGAAAGCCATTTATGTACAAGTGGCCATAACTGCCAGTCCAGCTGAGTTAGATTTTTATGACTTCCACACAACCCTGCATCTAGACCAGATCCTGGATTCGTGGATAAGATCTACCGTATAACGATGACTCAGCAAACATAGAAATTATATACTCCATATGTTACCAATCTACATCAAGTAATTAATTGGCAAAAAGGAGATTAAAACAATGTGCGGAAATCGAAGACCTTCAAGCTTCCAATTAAAGAAGTAGCGTCAAAGACACACCCGAGAATCAAGGTGACACACAAAATAATATTTTTGTATTTTAGATCACAAACTGGGTCTTTCATTGATGGTACTCCTGGTAAACACTGGGCCCATTTTTGTCTTTCGCAGATTCCATCTAAGAAGGACCCGAAAGAAAGCAACAGATCAAGATAAATGGGGACAGAAAGCACGAGAAGCCATAAAATGCAAGACATACCGATCGCCCTCCAGGATCCTCAGTCGGAAGGTCTTTCCTCTTGGGTTGATCTGGAGCCAGTGATCAAGCATCTTAAGACCATATGTTCTGCATGGTTGACCATTATAACTAAAGACCCGACCAAGGAGAGACAAGAGCTCTGCACTTCATCTTAGCCAGAAGGCAGAGAACCGATCTAGATCACAAACTACCTCAGATTTTTCTAATTCGTAATATACCTCCACTAATGATACAATTTTACGTCATATTATACCCTATTATACCCTAACCTTAAGCAAAATTTTTAGAAACAAGAAACCTGATATATAACAATAGCGGATTTTAATGCAACGCCTTGACGTATGTTCTTAGTACATGAAAGTGTACAAATACAAAGCAATGACAGTGTAATGACAGTGCACAGCTAATAAGTGAAATTGTAAGTTTCTTACTAATCAATATTCAACTATACTACACGTGAGTTAGCACATTGGCCATGCATGGTTTTTATGGGCGTTGGCAAATTCCAATCACTTCGTAAACGACGGAAATGAAGGACCCAGAGCCAACTTACATGAGAATGAGGGTGAATAACGGGTGCTTATTCACATGCAGGTGTAAACAGAACCAAACCAAAAATTGAGCTTAATTTGCCAAGAAAATAAAAACCAACAAAGTATTATCCACAGGTTGTATATGTTAATTCAGTACACAATGTTTTCTGTTCCCGATTAACTAAGCTCCAGAAACTACCTGGAACCTACCCTAAAAGAAATATGAGAATACAAGAAGAGTTTTCCATATTTTTACATTAACATTGTATGCACAAATATATACATTTTATCTTGGCTGGAGAAAATTCTGGTAACAATCTATTTGATAGAATTTCTTTTATAAATGTTAAGAAAAAAGTCCTGGAGTATGATCAAAATTTAATATATTTAAATTAAAAGCACTCGGAGAACACCTTGTTATTTATTTTTTTTGAAGAAGAAGAATGCGATTGTGCCCATCCAGTAAAACATTACAGGTCAATCTGCTCGATTTCAGAGTGACCTGGTCATATTTAATAAGAATAACAAACGCCTTTACTAGAAGAGCACCTGGAATTGAATTCAACCAAATAGGAGATAACTATAGGTGAGAAATACATACTACAAGTACGTATTAATGGGAACCACAGCTAATTTCAAAAGTTTAAAACGTGTTTCATAATACAGATAGCCATGATATAAGATGAGGGATTTCCCTCAAAATTGAATCTAAAAATTACTGAAAACATCTAAACTGTACAACGGTAAAAAGCTGATTGGTGATGGGGTTAAAGAAAATGGTATTTTTAGTGATGGGTGGGGGTATAGCAAGTACGAGTATCAGGGATATAATATATTCTTGCCCCATGTATTTTTTAGCAAGGCTACTCCCTCTTTCCTGCTAATAACGGCTTTCTTGAACTCCCCAGTAAATTGTTCCTAAGTCGGAAAAATAATGAAGTAGTATAGTGTATTAGGGTACGTATCGCAATCCTGGTTTTCTTACCAACACTAGATTTGACTAACTGTGCCTCCCCAGAACATAAATTTAATGTGAGAGGGAGCTGGAAACTGAGGCACAAAGTTCGGCTGATCCAACATGAAAATAAACTATCGTTTTTTTAAAGAAGAAAGGAAACAAGGAATATTAGTTAGAGCAAGATCCTTTAAATTTAATGATACGAATACCCACAAATGCGAATCTCAAAATTTTTAAATCTTGACTGGGGACAAAAAAATTGACCTGTGGTGGCTTTTTTTTCTCATTAAGCATAATTAGTACAGATCGTTCCAAATTTCACTGGGTTTGGCTTACGTTATGACAGCCTGTTTAGAATTAAAGCCTCTATATTTTGTGCTTATAGATACCATAATTGACTATTTATTTCTGAAGTACCTTCTGGTTAAATCTTTTAATTGTTTGTAGCTAAATACAAAACAACGATTAAATTTTGTTTTCTTGTTTTGGTCTTGCAAAGAAATACTTTAGGGATTCTGCACCGTTGTGGTCTTTATCTAGTGGTAATCGGTAAAAGAAAAACCAGCTGCTCATATAATAAATTCATATGTTATTGCACCATAATGGAACGACAACCAAACATTTTCACTGAATTTGAAAGTGCGAAAAATCGTAACTAAAAATAATAAATAAATAAATGTTTTCTCTTCGATAGCGTCTTAAATATCCTGTGTGCGATCTTAAATCGTTTTAATGAGTAAAATTAAGGAACGACCTTGACAATGTGTCAGTATATCTCATAGATTCGGTTTTGAATGGTAACATTCCCCGTATTAAATAAAAGTTATAAAGAGAAGCTATATTTGTTTCGTTACATTCCTTGCTTTTTCTTGAAAAGATGTAATCAGAAGCCCCCTTAAAAGCTTTTGATGAGAACTAAACTTCCCATTAATATTTCCGCCTTGATTCTTGCATTTCTGGACAATTTAAGCACACTAGCACTGCTATCCAGGAGAAATTCTGATTCCAACACTTCTTTCTCCGTGGACATTCAGCATTTAATTCTGTACTATCAATATTGTCAATTTAAACCACCAAACTTCAAGTATTACAATTTATCCAAATGGTATTTAGGTTATTATTATTATTAGCAGTAGTAGTATTATTATTATCATCATCATTATTATTACTATTATTATTACTATTATTAACATGTTTCTTTATCTTGAAAATTCTGAACTTTATGGACTCAGAGGAAGCCATAGATGTAAGAGCTTTATCATGTCATAGTCGTAAGCTTTTTCTGAGCTACGTTTCGAGAGATACTTCTCCCATCATCAGGCTACTGAAATGATTAGATAAGGCTAATTTATACTTTGGTAGTGCGGACGTGAGTGTAGACAGTGCTGGAGTTGTTTCGGGAAGTGGCGCCATACCTATGTTGTGCTTGTTGTGTTTGTTGTGTTTCTTTCTTCAGTGTTGGAAGCCATATTACTGGAAGGGTGTAGGATATACTGTTGATGTGATTGCTGCATTGCAAGGAATGGGTTGTTTCTTTTATTTTTTGTTGTTGTTGTGTTGATTTCTTTGTCTAAAATTCTTTTATTTTCCCAGTCAAAGGTATGATCCTGTGTCCAGCAGTGTTCGGCTATTTCATGATTCTTGCTGTCACCTTTCTGAACAGCTCTCTTGTGTTCTTTTTCTCTTTGACCCAAGGAACGCTTTGATTCACCTATGTCAGAGACAGGACAGTCCTTACATTGTAGTTTGTAGACTATGTTGTTCCTCTCATCAAGTGAAACTGGGTCTTTTGGTTTTTAGAGGATCTTCCTTAAGGTGGATGTAGTGAAGAAGGAGCATTGAATGTTGTGTTGTCGGAGGGCTCGTCTTAGGTGCTCACTGGTATTCTTCATGTAAGGCAGACGTATACGTTTCAGGGGTTCTTTATCTTCATGATTAGGTCCAGTGGTTCTGTGTAAGGCTCTCTGGACATCCTTAGCGTGGTATCCATTGGATAAGAGAACCCTTTGAAGGTGTCTTTCTTCTTTTCTGAGGTCATGTGGGTTAGAAATAATGCTTCTTGCTCTTCCAAACAGGGTGGTGATGACACTATTTTGAGCTGAGACTGGATGATGTGATGCATTGTTGAGGTACTGGTCAGTGTGAGTTGGTTTCCTGTAGATGGTAACGGAAATACTGCGATCTGCCTGCCTCAATGTGATATTTGAGTGCACTCAAATATCACACTGGATGTTCTAGCCGCTGATGGGTTGCTAATTGATAGACATCAGCGTTTTAGCTTCTGGTTATATGTTGACCATGTAAAGCCTTGTTGTCTACAGAGCCTGACTGTATCTTTCCGTTAGCTGGATTTGAGGTTTCTTTTTTGCATGTTCTTTCGCTTTTTCGCTACTTTTGCTACATGGAGGTCTTCATCTTTAACTATTAGTTCAATTTCTAATTCATTTTCAAATTTCGTAGCTTCTGTGAAAACTGAGTGAACCTTTTTACTATTTTCGTGTTGAAAAACTAGTTGCATCATCCAATCATTTGAGAATTTGAAATAATGTTTCATCTCTATCGTTGCTGTTTTATAAAAAGCTCCAATTGAACAAAGCCACGACCTCCTTCCTTTTTGGGTAAGTACAGACGATCAACATCAGCTTTCGGATGAAGTGACCTGTTCGATGTTAATAGTTTTCGTGTTTTTCTATTCATTCACTGTAGATCAGACATATTCCAATTTAGAACGTTAAAACTATACTGTACAATTTGTATGACAAAGGTGTTGATAGCCTCTATTCGATTCTTTGAGTTCAAATCTGTTTTGGGGACCAGCCTTATCCTTTGTTAATATTCTTTTCTGATTTTTTTCTTTCATTAAGGCGTGCTCCATTTCTACTCTTTTATTCACTCCCAAATATTTATAGTTTGACTCCAGGTCTACACCCTTGATAGTGGTTTCAACATCGAGGTTAATTGAAGTGCTTTCTCGCAGTTTTCCATTCACAAATGTTGTCTTTGCACACTTATCAAGTCTGAACGCCATGCGGATATCTTTACTAAATTCACTAATAGTTGTAAGTAAGACTACGATTCGTTGGTCATTTTACACTAATGGTTTTAGGTCATCCATGTCATTCATGCAAGATATTACTACTATTTAATTCTTATTAAAAATATTTAGGGAAAAATATCTTCCCAAGGGAGCTATAACGCTCACTTTACATTGCCAATCATAAACTTGTTTCTATGGCGGTACTTAGAAA
Source organism: Morbakka virulenta (assembly GCA_003991215.1). Taxonomy (NCBI): domain Eukaryota; kingdom Metazoa; phylum Cnidaria; class Cubozoa; order Carybdeida; family Carukiidae; genus Morbakka; species Morbakka virulenta. The sequence goes on from RDPX01000395.1 coordinate 74,819, forward strand.
TCAGTTTGTTCCATTAGTTTAAGATACTGGGAGGCCCCGCTTCTACAATACCTACTTTCTCGGATAGGAGCAAGTAACAGAAATTTACATTTGTTAGTAATTCCCTTCTCAGCAGTAATCCATCGCAGAGAATATTCAGTTTTATTGTCTTTCAGTCACTTGGTGTGTTTTGAAAGTTCAATTTTCTTAGCGCATTTCAATAGGCGGAATGATATTTTGTGCTTGTTGTATCGTGTCTTAAAATCTCTTTCACATTTTCTGCAATACATTGATTTTCGTTTGTGGTCTTGACTAAAACGTTGTAAACTGAATATTTAGACAAAAATTTGCCATCCAAAAGACAGTTTGTATCGGATCTAACAGTGTTTTTATTAAAAATTGTTGACTTTATGGCCTCAGTGGAAGCTACGTTTCGAGAGATACTTTTTCCGTCGTTACGCTGCCTGACAATGGGAGAAGATTCCCTCGAAATGTAGCTCAGAAAAGCTTACAACTCATAACGTAAGAAATATCCTACATCAATGATGTTTATATTATTTTCTGGTACATTACTCCTGATATGATGCTGTTTGAAAACTTTGTGTGAAGTCTATGTTGCTCTGGGAAATTCTCACTTGACTTAAAAATACTTTGGCAATATTTGGTTTCACTTGCTGACTGTATGGTACAGAGTTGGTAATTTGACCATTTCATTTTTCCTTTTTGAAACGCATTTGGCCCGCAAAAATTGATTTTGCCTGAGATAAATATATGACAAAATAAGTATATCCCAGGTGGCTACAGCTATGTGTTCCTGAACCAATGTATTAACTATCTCATATGGTCATGAAATTTGTCATATAAGGAAAAAACCTGGTCAAACATAAAAACATTTATTATGAAATATCACTCTTCTGAGCAAAATTGTGCTCACTCTGACCAGTCAAACAACTACAAGTACCATTTTATAACGTCGTGAGAGAGGAAATTTCAGGGCCTAACTGTAGAGTGCATAAGCAAATTTTGACTGTTGTAATAATGGGATGTAACGTGAAAAATGACCTGAAACATCGTAGTAGTCGTGGCCGAGTTGTTATGGCATCTGACTAAAAATCAGATGGGATCTTTCCTTACAGGTTCGAATCCTGTCGACTGCGTACATTTATTTTTTATTTTTTGTCAGTAATATTCAAGAAATGGTTTAAATCAAAGGCAAAAATCTCAGTTTCAGGATGCACGAAGAATTAAATCTAACCTTGACCCTGTAAATTCAGCTTAATTAGTGGATTTCAATTCCGTATTTTTTCTTTTGGTAATCAGTGACTTAGAAATTTGCTTGTTAACAACGTCTCAATTTAGCGGTTTATTATGAGTTGTAGCTAACGAAGCGAGCGAGGACTCCTTCCAACAGTCAAAATTTGCTTATGTACTGTACAGTTAGGCCCTGAAATTTACACCCTCACGAAGTTATAAAAAGGAACTTGTAGTTGTCTGACTGGTCAGAATTTAAAATTTTGTTATGAAATATCACCCTTCTGGGCAAAATTGTGCTTCAGAAGCAAAACAGTTTGTTTAGTGATTTTTGCCAAACGTCCGTAGTGAAAAGTGGCGTTTTTTCAAAATAATTGTTCGTTTAATGTTGAACCCATCTGGTAATTTCAACACTTCGCGATTTCACTGAAGCTTTGTTTCTGTTTTGAACGACGCAAGTTTAGTGCGACAAAGATACGTTTTTCTTTCCAAATCAAAATTTTTAAGTTTTTCAGAAGAACCCAACACAACAACCATGTTACAAATCTTTGAAGGTAAGTCTTTCAGCTTTTCTTTTGTGATTCCGGCCATTACGTCATGCACTGCAAAACCAAATATGAAATCTGACACGAAACATTGTGTGGGAGACCAGATAATTCTTTTCTTTCTGAACGGCGTGATGATGCTAACGTAAGTGTGATAATACTAAACATTATATTACAGAACATTTATCTTTTGGATTATACTCGCTTGCTCACTTGGACATGTTCCACACTATTAGTCTGGACATTTATTTCCTGTTGTTTTTTTTTCTACCCACAGTCAAAATCACTTAGCCTGACGAATGAATCTGTTTTTCTCTGTTCCATAATCGTTGGGTTAAGTTATCTGTTATGACATCAGTTATACAACCAGTCATATATCTTGTTAAAGCACATGAAGGAGAAATTGTTACTCTGGCCATAAGGCAAACCCAAGGGTGTGTGCACGATATAGAATCTAGAAATTATTTTATTTAAATTATTTAATTATTTAAATACTTTTTCTATGTGTTTATTATGGAAAAAACGGGACCAAACCTGGATTTAAAAACTCTGGATGTAAAAAATTGGAAGCCTATACTTCGTTAATTCAAGATAAATTGAGAATAAATTACAAGAATTACAAAATTTTGTTGTTGTTGTTGTTGTTGTTATACTTGTGTGGAGACATAGAAATATGCCCTGGTACATTATTAAAGGATGTATGAAAACAAAGTAACTTTAAGATCTTCCACTATATTAGTACAGTGATTGGGGATACTAGATCATTTTATTAAAAAATTATCTCTTACCCCCAATCACTATACTGCTGTTACCATGCAATTGTAAAATGTAATAATAAGCACTTTGTTTTTCCACTTGTTTTGCATACATTTGTTATATGCAGTTATTCCAGTAGTTATATAAAATACATAATAATCATTCTACTATACTACTGTTATCATGGAATAGTAATATGTAATAATAAACATTATATCTTTTCACTTGTTTTGTTACATTTGTTATTTTGCAATTATTATAATTCTGCATCTTCACACTATTATAAAGCAGTTTCACACAATTCATTGTATTCACACCATTCAAATACAATCACATTATAGCAATCATAGTATGATATTTATCTTATACTAATCATCTAATATTCAAAGCATCTAGTTAATCATCTTATGTTAACCATCTTATGTCAGTCGTCTTCTGTTAATCGTCAAGTAGTTAAAGCATGCAGTTAATCATCTTATATCCGTATGCAGAGCTTGTTATCCCATTTTCATTAGTCATCAAACAGCTGAATGATACTTTATTTAATTCATGACTTCTGAGTTGATGATTTTGACTTTTTATGGTTTTCATAGTATGCTACATTTTTTTGTCATTTAGTAATACATTTTTATGGTCTTCATGTTAAATATAATTTGATAAGAATCTTTTTAATAATTGTATATCTTAGATCGCAGTCTAGAAAATTCAACAAGTGGAATTCTAGTGGCTTCATCTTTAAATTTACCAATAACCTTTATATTACTTTTATCAAAAAAGGTGACGTTTCTGGATAGTCAGTATTATCGAATTTATCTTTTTCATACCAAAAATCGTGATACACACCCTTTGTCTCTATTTCATGTGTAAGACAGAATGTATATGTAAATAGCAGTTTTTAACATAGTTATAATGAAAGTCATAGATTAGCATTTTGCTAAGATCAAGAATACACATACCTACATACGAGTAGTGTCTCTCTTATTTTATCCACAGCTTCAAAATCTTTATTAAAAATCTTACTACTGACATACATTAGTTTACTTGCAAGTTTTATCTTTATTTTTATCAGTAACGAGTCTTACATCTACTCTCCTTTTTAAGTTTTCCATAGCCTTTTTGAAGATGCTGTTATTCATAAGTTTGAAGAAATCTTTCTCAAAAGTATTTTGGGCATTTTTACGTTTTTCAGTATTGAAATCAATATACTTTTTAAACCAGGCAGACTGATGACCCCTGACACTTGAAGAACTTTAGTTATTTTCAAACCAAGATCGGTATATAACCAAATGTTTCTAACGTAAGACATACTTTTCTTTAACATTTAGACAACATGTTTTCAATTTTTTTTATCTTTTTAGGTGCAAGAGAATAGTCAATCTACATGTTATGTATAATGTTATGTAGTTCTTTTAGAAGCCCAGATCAACTTTCAGAATCAAATCTTTATTACTATCTTCATTATAGTTAGCTAAGTCTGTCTTGTCTATCTGTTTCTCTATTATGCATTTGAATCCTCTTGTTTGTAGATATTAACTCATAGCCCAAGCGTATAAATTGTTTCCCCATCACACTTTTTCCTGTGTTTATTGTTTGCCTTACCATACCGATTGGATAGCTAATTCCACCAAGCAAGGCCTTCTCAATGAACTGGAACATATTAATATCAGTCATCTAGTGTAATGTTAGTCATCTTCAGCATAACACCCCATGATAGGCAAGTTAATGTAAAATAATGACATGGGTCAAATTTGTAATACTGCATACACACTTTTCTGAAGTTTTCAAACACATAAGCAAACAAAAAGATGTCGTATTTGAGATAGATATCATGGTATTCATCAATTGATTTAAATTAAAAGTATCCCATACATTTTGGGTATCCCTATAATCTTCGTCTGAAATATGTTCATCATTTAATATGATGTAAAATTCTTCTTTGTTTGATAGCTTGTTATCATTAAATTTTTCATAGCTGTCCATATAATCGTATGGAAAAACACCTTTTTGTTTTCTTCATTATAACTGTTGTTGACTTATGAATTCTTTGGAAGTATGCTTGAAGGCTTCTTTTGGTAGATTGCAGACTAATTTATCCAGACTTGAAATCATAAATTGGAAACTACCTAACACATAAGCCATATACTATTCCATATTTTTTATATTCCATTGATATTTATTTGTTTGTCTTATCCTTTTCTATTCTTAAGTGTGTGCTTGTTAGCTATTTGGCCAATCTCTTGCATGAAAAAGGGGAAATTTTACCTTCTCAGATTGTGGAATATGACTGGTATTTAAAATATATAGTTTTAAATTACATTCTTGATGAACTGATCCTCTGTATTTTTCAACAAAAAGACAATGGTCTCTATTTCTAATGTCATTCTTAGTAATCTTCTTTTCACGTGTATGACATTTATTTGCTTTTTGAAAATCTTCTTCATTATTTTTATTTATTTCTAATGGTCTAATTTTTTCATAACTTTCTTGAGTATTTGACTACATCTAGCATAGCTTTTATAAATTTGTATATCGCTTTTTCTCCTCTGCAGATCTGCACTGGTTTTGTGTATTTATCATCATAGCTGCATATTACTTTATAACCATAGCCACAGTCAGTATGTTTTTGATAGGCTTCGGTATATGATTGGTCATTATTCCGTTAACATACTTGCAATTTCTTTGCTGTTGATTTAAAGTCTGAATAGACTACGAATTGAGTTTTTAATTGTTTATGATAATTGTTGAATCTTCGTCTATTATTATCTTTTGTTGGCATTTTAGTAGCTTGTGTTCCCTTTATTTGAATATAAACCATTCAATGTCCCCATTTTCCATATTAACTAATGTCTTCTCACTATTTCTTGTGTTAGTTTAAGATATGAATTTCCTGTCAATGGTCTTCATTTTACTATATTGACAAAATGACTGTATATTGAATGTAAAATCCAGTCAGAACCCCCTTAAAGCCATCGATTGAATTTTTTGTAATGTTTTCTTGTGTAAATTTAAGAGTTGTCGATATTTTTTGGATTAATAACTGTTTGAGCTTTATTATAGAAATATGGTGAATGATATTTACACATTGTGTCTGAGATTCTTTTTTTAAGTAATCTTCAGTACTTCATTAAACTTGCTACCTTTCATTAATTTAAATAAATATTTGTTACGATATTTAATAACTTTTCCAGGTGTTTGTAGTTGCAATGACGGGTCTACATTGTTTGATGCTGATTTCATTTGATTTAGTATAACCATTCTAGGCTTTAGTTGTTTCTGTTATAATAGTCTTTGGTTTGTCAGTTCTTCATTCTTTTTCATAGATGCTTCTAAAGGTGGCATTTTTCTCGAACTGTGTTAAGTGTTTTTGAATTCTTTTAATAATCCAGATAAGATGTCTAAATACTATATATGTCCACTGTCAGTGAGTTGCTTCCACATCTTGGTTTTAATTGTTCTGCACCATTGTTCAATTACTGAGGACTTTTTTTCATTCTCGTTTGAATATATCTGTACCCATTTTTCTCTAACAAGTCAGTTTTCTGTCACTTTTTAAGGAGTGAGGGATTACTGTGGACAATAATACAAAAATCTCCTTTAGAAATGCTCAATTAGAATTAAACAACAGCACGTTTTATCCACAAATTTCACTTCTTAAAAACACTGAACTCTGTAGAGTACATCAATAACTGAGTAAATATAGAAAAGCATCCAGTATGCTTGAAAATGATAATTTGCTTGATCTAGCATCGTTTTAATCAATGTACCATCTATTTTGACCTTATCTGTCAACGACAAGATTAGGATAACACTGTTCACCTTCCTGTTTGTTATGCTTTGTCGGACAGTTCATCAGCTCATTATGGGTTTTTTTTCACTGGTTCTTTATAAAGAAGAACTATGTGTTAATGTCCTTGTCGATAAAGCAGTTATTCGATCTTAAATTAGTGTTAAGTCTTGAGTTAAAATTAATGAATCATACATATTTTATGAAAATTTGTCTAATGTATATATATATATGACTAAATAAATTCGTTTTGGTGTATCTTTAATCGATAATCAAAAGGGAAAACTAGCTGAAGCATTGGTTAATAAGACTCCTTTTACTTTGAGGTTATCAAATAGTAAATTAAATTATTTAGACGAGCTGCTCCTTACAAAAACAAAGATCAAAATTATTTAAAAAGGCTAAAAATGCTTCAAAATGTATTGACTTGAAAATTTCAGACTCTGAGTCATTTGGTTAAAAAAGGAGGGTCATTGTTCTCTAGCTTAATGTCAATTGGCACTAAATTGCTACCAAAGGTAACTAACCTAGCTACTAAAGCTCTTCCTGTGATTACAACCGGTGGCTTGCGGTGTCTTTCTAGTTTTGACATGGACAAAATTCCAGGATCAGGACAATTGATAGGTGGTTTCCTGATTCCACAAAAAAAATCAATCAATTGGTTGCACATAAGGACCTATTAGCGAAGAAACAGAAGGGACAGGTTGTGACAACTCTTAAATCTGGTGGTCAACCAGTGATCAAGCCGACACAAAAGCAGCGAGGTGGTTTTCTCGGAAGGCTCTTACCATCAATCCAAAATAGATTAAAAAAACAGGAAATGGTTTACAAAACCGCCCTTATTCTAATATATTAATGCAATATAAACCTCCATTTTTAGGGATGGTGTATGTAAAAATAAAAAAAATAACTCAAAAAGAAAAGAACGGAGGAGGTCTTCTTATAGGCAAAAACTCACCTTTCATCAGCATGTTTTCATTAATATTCCACTATCAAACTATGATCTAATGTCATGGATTATATACCTTCAGATTAATAATTTTACTGGAGTGTTTTAACGGATAATATTGTTGATCAAAGTAAAAAGGGTTACTACATTGTTGATCTTGATGATTCCCAAGGACTCTGAACACATTGGGTTGTAATGCGTATAGGAAATGGTATATTGGAATATTTTGATAGCTTTGGTCTTACTTGTCCCCAAGGAGTTGTTAAGCCGTCTGATAAATTATGTATAAACTGTGTTTATAACAGTATCCAGTATCAAGACCTGACGAGAGTGCTTTGTGGATATTATAGTTCGTATTGGATCAATGAACTATTGCAAGGTAAAATATACTGCGAAGTGGTGAAACCGTTTTCTCGCACTAACACTGGTTACAACGAATATTTAATAAAAAACTATTTCAAAAAATATCTAAACCAATAATAGAAATATAAGAATGGGAATTTATGGCTGTAATCACATTTTAGTGCTTACTCGAGACTACACTATTATAAAAGAAAATTGAAATTGAAATGAAAATTGAGATTAAATTCATTAGATGGAACTTCTTCGAGAAGAAACGGACTATTCGGCAATAGACGTTTTGATAAATTCTCTATTTTCTCGTGTAATGGTTATTTAGTCGTAGGTGGTACAACTGATGATCATATCGTCATTAGACCTACTAATTTAAGCAAAAAAAAACACCGACTGGAAATTACCAAACTAAAGTAAATCCTGGTGAATTAAATAAATGGTGTTGCTTATCTATTCACTGGAATATAATAGCAGGATTAAATAAATATAGTGTAATGAGAAAAAAAAAGGTAACTTTACTGCAAGAACATCACAAGAATCAAATCAAATGACTTTTGGTGATGAAAGCCCTAATCGTTCTGCTGAATTGAAAGGATCTATAGCGTTGCGGGGCTTTAAAGGAAAGAATATTTCAGATGTAGAGATAAAATTACACCATCATGTTCTAATGTGAAAACTGACCACGATGCAATAACAGTAGGTTGAATTGTGTACACTAGTATATATTATATATGGTTAAACCTTCAATTTGTTTAAAATATTTGACAGATTCTTTTCATATCATAAAAGAATTACCTTCAATGATTAATGATCAGATTCTAAAAAGTGCAATGATTTATCAAAAATTAGTATACAGTATACTGGATAAAACAATAACAGTTGATGAAATACTGCAAAAATGCCATCAAGGGATTGGTCTAATCGGGCCTGGTGATAGTTGCTGTACGCATATTTTAGAGTATAGTTAGTTTTAGACATAGTGAATATTCGGAAGAATAAAATGTTGTCATCTACAAATATAATGAAGCTCATGGGTATTGTTATGTTACACCTGAAAATATACCACCAACTTGTTTTAAAAAATCACCATTGATAGGACCTAGTTCAGCTTTCAGATGGAGTATGTTTAATAGTAACCAATAAACAATAGTAACCAATATGACAATTTTTACTTTTAATAATTGATTCAATTTTATCACCGATTAAGTCTAAGATTCTGGTTCAGTATTGTTTACTTGTAACAGGAGTCTTTTTACATTTACTCATTGCAATATTTTAAAAGGTAAATTTAACGTCATATATAATTGTTATCAGATGTTATCTAAGTAATTCATCCGTTTTCTGTTTTCAGATATTTGTGAAATTTTTTCCTTGATTTCATTAAATATTTTGAATATTCTTTCCTTTTGATTTGAGTCAAATTGATTTTCATTTTTTAGATTGATTTAATAAAAATTATATTCGAAATATGGTCCTTAAGTTGATACACTGAATTTTTAATCTTAATAATATATACATAATACTCCATATATATAGTAGCATTTTAATAATCATGAACTGAACTATCTTTTAGACATGCAAGCATGCTATAACCTTTAATTTGTTCTTGTTTATCATAATAAAAATATTGTATTTCTTACTAGAATCTAGTTCTTGTATTCGTCTATTACAAAAACAACACGTGTATCCTCCTAGATCATGCGCGTTTCATGCACATGATCATTACAATACATTTTTTTCCATTTTTTTATTCATATGAACTTATTATATACTAAGATTATATACATTTTATAAGGAGTCAGATGAATAGAAAGCTCGGATAAATTATTGTACGGTTCACTACTTTGTTTCAGAAGGATAACTGACATGCCTTACAATCGTGTGAAGACGTAGAATGATAATTATGTATTGTATACAACTACTAGAATAATTGGGTGTTAAATTTATGCAAAACAAATGACAACATAAAATTATTATTATTACATTTTACAATTGCATGGTAACAATAGTATAGTACTTGGTGTTAAGAGACAATTTTTTTGCTCACTATATTGTACGTAGGTTTGATTCAAATTATGAAAGTATTAATGAGCTGTTGGACTCTTATCGAGGTATCTTAAAGTATGTTTTTTTTTTAATTTCAATTCAAAGTAGGTATTTTAAACGGATAAGAAAATCATATTTCAACAGCAATTATTTAAAAAAGAAAGAATTAATGTTTATAAGCAGAACTCGGGCGATTGGCCTCGGTGTTGGAGTTGCAGTCTAATTAAAATTATCAATTAAATGGAAAGGGAGACAAGTCCAATATAGAAAACATTACAATCGACATTTTTCTTCACAAAAGAAAACTTTTCTTGTAAGGCCAACTCCTATATCTTGGCTTAACCTAGTTCTTCTTTTTTAATTGTCATTTCTTCACCGCTTCATGCACCAAGTGGCATCATGCCTTGTATAGTTCTTAACCATTAAACAAAAAATTACGATATAAAAACCACCAAATGATTCAAAATATTTTTCAAGAAGCTTTAGTGGCATTTAAAATCATTTAATTGCTTCTGCTGTACCAAAACATAAAAAAATTAATTCCCCCTTGGGGACTGCAATGTGAATTCCAATAAAAACGATTAGTGCGATTTTAAAAGCATTCTCATGGTAAATGGTTTTAAACAATTGATTAAAGAAAAGAACGGAATAACACAACAATGGGCTACTTTAATATGCATAATCACAACTGCGCCAGCAAATACAATTAAATCGTCTATTGTTCTACAAAATACTTTTGCTGGGCATGACATGCTAGGTTGTATCAAAACATTTAACTCTATCAAATACCACAAGAAATAGATGGAAAAGCTTTATCATGTCACAAGTTGCAAACTTTCTCTCAGCTACGTTTCGAGAGATGCCTCTCCCATCGTCAGGAAACCACAAGAAATATTTCAAACCAACATTTAATCGAAATTTTTAATGGCATCCTTCTGAATATCTTTAATCAAAATGCACCCTTCATAGAAAAGAGGTTAAAAGCAAATCTAGTCCGTGAATTGATGCAACAAAATTGAAAATGAAGGAACATGACCCTTCGCAATAGTTGCAGTAACATGCAACGTAAACCAAGAAGTAAATATTACAAGAACCTATTTACTGAGCATCAGCATAGCCCTAAAAACTTTTTGAATGTCATCAAAAGGATCTTTCCTTCAAAAAATACACCAGTTGCTGGTAACTGGTGTATTTTAACCTTTCTTCTGAGAACTTTAAAGAAAACATTAAAAATTTTGTACGTGTCAATCGTGTTTGATCGAAATGAACTGAAACGTTTCAAACGAAAAAAAAGGAACCGGTATTAATGAGCTTACCACCTTGATGGGTAACGACTTCGTTGAAAGACTTGCACCTCTTCTTTCCCATGTAGTAAATTTGTAATTTATTACAGGTACTTTTCGGAACCCATGGAAACTTTCTAATGTCACGCCAATATACAAATCCGGTTTTGTCAAGAGTCACTGAGAGACAAGTACAAGCGCCTCCATGACCAGCTGTACCGAGGAGATTTGACATTGGTAGAAACCGGTCTGTCTACAGGCTGCACCTACGCATTTAATTTTTTGTGTTCGTACATATATATATATATATATATATATATATATATATATATATAAACACATACATATACACATACATTTACACATATACATATATGTATTTATAGTACATTCGATTCGGTTAACCGTATTAGAGTGCTCGATACATAAATGCAGAGCGTAATAAAAGAGATATAATAAGTTGGAAAGAATAAAAAACTACACTATCCATTTCGACAAGCCTGTTTCGTGATTTTACTCACTCGTCAGGAAATGTGAGTAAATTTTCTGACGAGTGAGTAAAATCACGAAACAGGCTTGTCGAAATGGATAGTGTAGTTTTTTTATTCTTTCCAACTTATTATATCTCTTTTATATGTATTTTTTTACATATATCTGTGTGTATGCCTCTGCCTGTCTGTGTGTGAATGGTACCAGCGCAACAAGCAGTGCTCAACTGATTTTAGAGGTAAGTGAAGCAGCTTTAAATTGCAAGATAAGACATAAATTGCCTTCAAACACTACGGTGCAGCATATTGAATAAGTTTATTTATGCAATAGGGAAAACTGATAACTGACTGGGCTAAGAAGACAAGAGTGGTACGACCAATATTCTGAAGTGGTACATTTTGGTTGTCTGTCGACAGTTTGATATTAAATGCAAACAAATTTTCTTATAGAATACGGTAAAAGAGAAACAAACCACAACACTGCCTGTACGTGGGGAAATCTCAAGATTGTAAAAATGAGGAATGCAAATATCTAACAAACAAAAAGGACAGTAAGACTATGTAGCAGAGGGCCCTCACTTTAACGGATTGGAAAAATTCATTCAACGTTTGGAATTTAATTCTTGTCTTTTATTAATATCAGTAGGACGATAATTGGGTAGTCTAAGAAATTTTGCTTGATTAAAGTTTAAATTTAGTGACCGGGGAATTAACCAGGCAGTATGGTATGGACTTGTGTACGAGGAAACACATGCGGCCACCTTTGTGATCTCTGTAGCGGCGTATCACACTGTCTTCGCCAATATTGCATACCTTGGACCTATTTGATAGTTTCCTTGGCTGCTAACGAGATCTTGTTCTCCACCATAAAATGGTCGAGTTCTTCAGACCTCTTTGCAATTACGTTTATGCTGAGTTGTAGGATGATGAACGTGACAGGTTCTGGCTTAGTGCGCAACTGTTTTAGCTGCAGGTGCAGGTGTCCGTGTGTTAGGTGGTGAAGGGAAAAGCCCCATCTCTTGACAACAAGAACCATCTGAGATCCCATGGTATTTTCGAACGCTGGAGAGTCCGGAGCATGTCTTTATGACATAGTTGCAAACAGGAATTGTCCACGTTCTGGGGCCAGGATTTGGTTCGATGCCGGATCTAATCAACAGAATACGGAGACGGCAGTGATATCGTGTCTTGGTGATCTTCATGATGCCCTTTTCTGGGGAATTCAACTTTGATGCCTGGCACGGTATATCAGTTTTTCGTTCTTTAATTATAGATCTTTGAGGTGACTAGGTGCCTTAACGCTCTATAAACTCGCTAGTCTTTTTCTGCAGCAACAGTTTACTCATTGATTAGAAATGGTCTAGAGCTTTCTGAAATCAATGTTACGCAAGCTATTAGATATCCTCGTTATGCTGCACTGTGACAATTTTAATTTGTGTTCTATCTTCTTTCACGTTGTCTCCATAGGTCGCCAGTTACTTCCGTCTCCTGAATTGTGAAGTATCGTCTGTACAAGCGCCTTCTCAAGGCTCCATGGGATTTACCTGCACTGTTGTTGAGGCCCACTTTTTCCTTGATAATCAGTTCTCTGAGCTTTCTGTTGAATGTTGAATTTGCCTAGTGGCCTTAAAGGTGTAACTGAGAGATATAACCCCAGGCTTTTATACAATTTGTGTAAAGATCAAAAAGAAAATACTTACTTTAATTTGTTCCACACCTTTGAAGGATGTCAAGAAACACCTGGCGCTTAGCCTTATTATGTTGGAGGCTTAACACTTCATTTCATTTGAGCCATATCGCAAACAACTTATTTAATTTGTGTCACAGCTTTTTAGTGTCAAGAAATACTTCGCTTCTGGTCTCTTTGATATTTGAAATGGGCATAACTGGATCTTGTGGTCCTATTACCAATCTATTACCAAGGTCCTGATAAAAGTTGCGAGCGGATGAGGGAGTGGTCGCGTTCACAGTAGGGTTTTAGTGTGTTAGTAAGGTTGGATTAAATGGAGATTAAGTGCAAACCATTGGGGTATATGGAAAATGTTGTTGTCTTTGCGGTGTTGTCGTGTTAAAGAGGTGGATGCCGACAGGGGTCCACAGCAATACTAACCATCAACAGAAGAGAAAAACGACTGAACAATATATAACAAATCTGCAAACTTCAAACAAGAGCCAATAAACTATTTTGCAAGAGTGATTACTAACCTAATTATTTGTAAACGTACTCTTAAGGCCAAGTTTTGCTACTGCACACGAAGATCTAAAGAAAATTTCTTACTCTAAAAATGTTTATTTCACTTCCTCCAATTGTTGTGTACGTAATACTAATATCTTATCATCTTTGACCATATATCGATACATTTTTGCAAATATAGCTTCTTTCTTTTAACTAGATCCAACTTATCCCTGATTCTCTTTTCTTTGGATCTTTTCTCTAGAATTCTTGTTTCTCACCTTTTATTTAGAAGTGTGCATTTCTTGCACACGCAGCAGTTACAACAAAACACATCTGTTTTGCGAAAATGCTAACACCTTTGTAGGAGTAATGGATCAGGTTTCTTTTAAGCCCAACTCTTCTTGTAACTGGGAAAAAAGAGCTTTGGAAGAATACAAATATTTACTGACTCATGTACTTTATAAATGCTTTCATTGATATTGTCGACTTTTTAAAGTGTACCAGCCTTCGGGATGTTATCAGTTATAACTCGAATTTCACGTCATGTGATCAGTACATTCTTCACACCATTGCATAACAATGGAACCATAGACGAGATGTTTGGAGTCCCCCCTCCCCCTTCAATCCTCCATGAAATCTGTTTAAAGTAAAGGTAGATAACTATAGTGATTAAAATTTTGGATGCATCAAAATGCTCGTTGAAGGATTCTTTTAACAGAGTGTTCGACTTTCTCTGTAGCTGGCACAGTTCTGGATGACTTGTCCTTGGTCCCCGCACCGTCGGCTTCCTCGATATGGTAGATACGGTAAAGAATGAAATAAATTATGCCTCATAATTTTCCACACCTAGCTTGAAGTTCATTAGAAATTTCACACTACCTTCGACACCTTAAGAATATTTTAGTTTGTGTTTCACTCCTGCTTACAAGGTGCCAATGACAATGTGTAATTCTAAATTCCCCACTGGTTATAAGTGAAAAAAATTTAGCACTAATGCTCAGCTAAATAAACTTGAGTCTGGAGGTTTTAACGGCTACTTACACTGATAGAAAGGTCAAATGGTTTAATCAAAACCATCCACCTATTGGTTGACTTAATCTTATTGTTAAAGGCCATACGTGGAGGGAAAAGAATGAAAATTACCTTATTCTGGGCGTATACTCTTTTTGAACGACTACTTTAACATTGGGTTCAGCTGGTGATATTTGAGAGAGGTCCTTTTGATTGAGATCTCTGATTTTTAAAATAAATGTTATTGCACCTAGCTTTAACTAACATTACCTACACATCCAATTTATTTATTAGGGTATACATTTACCCTCGCTGGAGTTTCACATTTAAACTTTCACCAAAAGTAACTGTGAAATGAGATTTGTTGATATCGATAATTAAAATTGACACGTGTGGCAAGAAGCCATTATTTACAATAAAACTACCAACTATTTGTTCGTGAAAGTTGTATGTTTTAAAGAGTGCTGCTTTCTGGGAATAGCTTACAGACACCAACAAAGTAACACTGTGAAACTATAACTCAACTGTTTAAAAAGCGCTGTAGATCGCGAGCCACATTTTCCCTAGCTTTATTTTTCTTGAAAGCTCACATTGGTTTGATTAACCGTTCGATTGTCTTTCATGATTGCATAGCAAAAGTGGGAAGAATTTCATAGTGTCACAACTAAACGAATCCACAAATGAAGAAACAGGAGTAAACTAAGACCACAACAAAAACAAGCCTTAATATTAGTGTGATATACGTTTTAAACAGGAACAAGATACATATTGCAAATAAATATTATGATAAAAGGGGGACTTATTCTCTAATACTGACTTAAACTTTAGGCATTTGGAGTATTTTCCAAGGGAAAACTATTCCAATTAAGGTAAAGGAATATGATCATTACACACGTTTTATTGGCAATTAGTTCAAATGTCAATGTCATGATGGGCAGAATAATATCATGTTTATTCCCTCGATAGTCTTTTATCTATACCTAGGAGGGTGTTCATCGTACTACCATCACGGGAAAGGTTTGTTAAAATATTCTGCGAGTGCCTGACCATCGATAAAACTGAGATAATTTATCCAGCTCCAGTTATCATCCAGGAATTAAAACAAATGTATACCCTATAGTACGTCTTCGTATCACCAACAGCAGAAAGTTTGTCATACCAGCCAGAACAACTCTGCCAGATATGTTCATGGGTTACTTCCTCTGAATAGGGTTGTTTTACCATAGATTTACAGACATATATCTAGCCCTGCTGATACTGATAGTCTTTTAATTGTCAATTACTCTATTGCAGCATATTCAATGCAAAAAAACTCGGTTATTGGTATTAAAATAATTTTGAAATGATAGGGTCAAATATGTAGCTCTTTTCTTTGTTATGCCATAGGTATCATCTTTTCCAATTTGGTTTTCTAACGAGTTGCATTTATAATCCTTTTATTTTTGTCAACCTGCCAAGCGAATGTGAATTGTTTCATTCCATCCAGTCTAGGTGTTAGGAAATGAACTATTCTGTTATTACCTTTGGGTTTAGATTATATTGGTCAAGTTAATAAGGTAATTTCACATACACGTGAACTCTAATACACCCAAGAAGATCTACTACTTGGTCTGAATGGCGCCAAACTTTTATGCTTCAGTCTTTACCAGATAAACAAGATTTTCAAGCATCAACAAACCTCACAGAAATTCCTTTATTTTGGGGTATCACTATTTTTTTAAGCCGGGTTATTTCAAACTACAGGAAAATATCAACAACAATGAGAAATTTGACTAAAACCGATACCGTATCGATATATTTGTTATCCCACAGGATAAAGATTAATTCTTCATTAAGAGATCAACTACTGTGGTAGACAAAGCCAGTTCATCTGGTGTTAGTGTCACAATCCTCCAGGACTTCCCAGGTGAAGAGGATTTTCAAGTCACTGTACTCCAGCAGAGAACTGGCGGGCACTGAAAGCCGTTATAGCCAACTAGAAAAAGAATTCCTTTGAATTTTACATCGATAGGGAAAGTTCTTTACCTTCCATCTAGGCCGACAGTGCGACATTCTCACATATAACAAGCCTCTTGTTTTCTTAGTCAACAAATCAAAGTATGTCATTCCATTAAGAATAATATGCTGCTTATTATTACATACATACGAAAATAAAATTCACCCAATTAAAGAAGCCTTTAATCCAGCGGAAAATTGTTACCTTCACTACACCTTATGCCACGCCAGTTGCAGTCATGCTACTAGAAATAAATAAACATGCCACCGAAGATCCTATATTGCAATGTTCAGTACAATTAATTCAATCTTATGAGTCGTATTTGACAGACAAAATTGCCGCAACATGTACTAAAGATGATGTCAACGAACTTCGGATTGCAAATTGTGCAACGAATTTTCTAGCAATAAAGACAACACTCTCATTCTATGCCGTAACCAAATAATGGTTCCAAAGTGTTTACGAAAAAGAATGCTTTGACTTCCTTACGAAACCCAAGTAGGAGCTATCAAAACAAAATCAATCTTACATGACAAAATTTACTCTCCCAGTAAGAACTCGAAAGTAAAAAATTTATGCTGAAATAATCTATTCTGTATCGCTAACTCAAAATCCGACCCACCGCCACGCTCAACCTTACAGCTTCCACCATGATCCTGTTAAACTCTCAATATTGACTTCGTGGGATCACTGCTAAAACGGTCACATCTTCTGGTAGTCAAAGCCCAAGAGCCAGGTTTCCAGAAGTCAAAATGGTAGAAACAATAGCTTTTTTTCCCAATGCTGATGGTGGTGGGGGTTACGGGAATTTTTTCAATAGATAGAGTACAACATAAAATAATTTCTGGAAATGGAAGTCCATTTTAAAGCACGCATTCAAGCAATGTATGCTATCAAAATATGCTCTTACATTATCGAATTTCAATTTGTTCTACTACTGGCACAAGCCAAGGTGAAGCCGTATATCAGTAAAAAAATCAGTACGTGGAACAAACAGCTGCGGAACGTGATGGAGCTACTTAATACGCCATGAACAAGTGCGTTGATTCACTTGCCATGCCACGCACCCAGTTTGGTAGTTATAATGTAGTTTAACAACCAAAACGCAATCAATTGGCAGAGAGATAGTTAATAAAACGACTATAATCAGTCTGAGGTAAAACCAGCCTGAGCATGAAACGCAGACGAGTTGCTGAAAGCGCTCTTAAACTGCACAATACAGTTGTTCCAAAAAACTACTATCACAAAACCAAGCAAACCCGTTCTCTTGATGCAGAGAAGTACAGAAGGTATAAAGCTGGCAATTAAATGAAGGGTACAAAAACGAGAAATAACATCTTACTTTGGGAAGTCAACAAATGCAGGTGTCCAAGTGGGTAAAAATGTGAGCAAAAAACACAAGGGAGTGTTAGGAAGTGTAAAAATTTTGTACTTTATTACTGGGGATTAAAACACGCGGTAATGATGACGTTTTATCACCGGTAGGAAAACTGTGTTCCTTTAAGAACACAGTTTTCCTACCGGTGAAAGAAATTAAGAGAGATTGATAAACCCTGATGTGAGAGAAGGGACACTTTGAATTGTATTGGGAAAGGCAAAGAGGGTATCGTCACATTGCGTACGAAAAAGAATAACGTACAATTAGTAGAAATCACAACCCCACAAGTACATAACTATGATGCAGCAAATATATTTAAGGTAAGAGCGAATAATAAAACTTTTCGACACCACTCTATTGAAGTTAGGTACTGGGTTCTTCAGAGAAATTGCGGGGGCAATAAAAAACTGCTAACTAAAACGTCAAATCAGTAACGCGATATGGATAATCTAAGTGGTTAAAAGTGCACACAAGTGAATTCTTTCAAGAATTCATCAAGACTGATACTGAATAAATATACTTTTAATAAAAATAAGATCCACGAGTCATACTGTCAAGTATTGGAGGATGTGTACAGAAAAATCATAGAGTGGTAGACCCCCAAAAAGATGATAAATAATCATTTGAACCAATAAGAGTCTGATATGTTGTTGGTGAGGTGCATTTACCTGGTAGCACCCCAAATAACTGTTTTATAGTAATAGAAACTATGATGCACAGGTTATACTGTTAGGTGTGAGAACAGAGAAGAAAAGGTATCTGTGCAGGAAGAGCCATAGAATGACAGGCCCCCAAACAGCTGATAATTAGAGAAAAATATGTAAGTATAAAAACTAATAAGAGTCTGTTATTTTGCTGGTGATGTGCATATACTTGGTAGCAATAAAAAACTGTTTAAAAAAAGATATTTATTACTACGTTTTTCCTAAAGAAAATTTATGACGTATTAGTTGGGGTATCAGTCTCCAAATATAGGATGACGACGACTCATTTCTTCATTCAACCACACACAAAAACACCCATCGACCTTACTTATTTTATGTATTATATAATTTCCATTTCAGTAGCTCTTCTTTCGCTGGGCTGAAATTACATGTAAAAGCATGAACATCATGACCTTTCAATACAAACATAGAAAGTCGTTTGCTCATTCTTCACAAAAGCAGTTATCCGGATGATATTGGCGTCCAGGAAAAAACATTAGGAGCTTTCCCTTTCAGCAAGAAAGTCACATTCGTCCAGTAGTTTCCGGGCAGCAATTGACTGCTTAAGCCATTCTACTGTAACTGCTTTCTGATAATCTTGTTTCAATACAAAGTCCAACTATAAATAAGAAAAAAAACTATTAGAAAAGGTAACCAGGTAACAGGAACTATTATGCACCAAAATACGCCTTACTAAAAATGAAATGCAAAGGGATTCTACATTTCTGATTTAAACTTTCCAGTGCTCTTCCCTCTTTTTTTGAAATTCAAACATGTATTATGCATTATTAAAGTAAAAATTAGGGTAACAACTGTTTGATACTTGATGCTACTCATACTGCGTTTTAGTTCACAATCCATGGGTTGGCGCGACTCACTTAAACCAATAGTCACCAAAGTGTACTAGGACTAACAAACCAGCCGAGTGGTAGCAATCAATATTACATCACCCTCGCCCATTAAACATATTTGGCAGTATTTGTTATTCGTGTGCCGTGCTCTTATTAATGATTTGAAAATAAGACTGCGTAGAGCCTTTTGCTCGGGCGACAAGATGCCTTGGGGCTCGACGGCACAGGATCCCCCCCGTTTCTATGAAAAGTGTGGAAATGGAAATTATTTTTATTATTAATATTTTTTATTACTATTTTTTAATTTTTATTCTCTGCATCATTTTAACAAAGAAAGTAGTATTTGTTAATGAAGTAAAAGAAAGTAGTATAGATACCATTGGAGTCTGAACAACAAAGTGCATTTGTATTTAAGAAATAAGTTTGCGTTTAAGCTCTGTGTGATCATTCGTAGCATCAATGACGGTTGCCCCTTGATTTCACTTTCACTTCCTTGTTACAATGCCTATCAGTTCTTTTTATGATAATTACTTCACTTCGATATATGTTTCACTGGCCTAATGATCACATTCAAACGAAAGTATGAAGTTTGTTTGATGGTCTTTTGAGCAAGCTGAAATGGTGTTGAGCATTAGGAAAAGAATACACTCGCAATATACAATGTGACTGTTGTAAGGATGTCAATTACAGTTCGTGTATTTAGGGGAAAAGAGTAAAAATTTTGAAAGCCTTTGAATCTTTTATTTCAAATAGAATTGTGGTTTGTTTAGTGTACACTTAACGAATGTTTGACAAAATGGTAAAAAATCAACCAAAAATTTTGGTAGCTTGTTTGTCCATAGGAGTTTACTTTGTATCGAGTATAAATAATTTAGAAAAATTATCAACCAAACAATGATTACAGAAAGAGTTTACAGATGATGAAGTTACACAATACGTTATAAAAAGAAAAAAATGTAATCTATGGAAGTTCTTCGCTAGAAACTTACATGGACGAATGAGTGGGAGGCTAATGTGTTAGAAAAAAGAAAACTCTGCCCTTGGAAGTTTGAAATTCCCAGTACTTCTGCGTAATACAAATCCATTTTTGTAGAATGGTTTGCTTACAGAAAAATGCAGTGGAATACCATACTGAATAACACTTTTCTATTTCTTAATTAGAAATAAAAATACAGTGTAGGTAGGAAAATAACCTTCCTTACTTTCTGCCCCAGACATCTGAAATCACACAGCTCACCCTTGGGACATTCAATACAAAAACATTATGTTCCAGCAATGTATATCAGTAGGAATACCCATTAAAGTATTAAAGAAAGATTTCGTACAATAACAATATAAAGATTCTAACGACGGTTGTTTAGTGACAATATGAAAAATTTCCTACCTACTCTGGTTTACCAAGGTAAAACTAAACATACAGTACACAGACCACTCCAAACCACTTAAGATCCAAAATAATAAGAGATGATGCTGACCAGCCCCCAAATGTCTTCAAAAGACATTGCTTTGAACCTTGCCATCTTCATTTTTATTTTCGTGAATCCGCTACGTAGCAAAGTACCTTCATGGAAATGTTACACGCTTACTTCTACAGTCAGCAGTTATATTTCGATATTAAGCTAGTATTATTTATCTGTCCTTCATCTTTCCTTTATTAACGCAAAAGTGTTTAATGCAAGCACTGGTGATCTTACTGATATGAACAATGATTGAAACGAGACATTTCCAAGGCTGTTATTTAACATCAACATTCAAGGATGGGTCCTGATGTTCTTACAGTTCGGATCGAGAAGATAATGTCAGATTTTCAGATACACTTTTCGTGCAATAACAAAAACCTCTATGTCCAATAAACTTCAAATCAAAGTGCTAGTCTGAGTTCTAACAAAAAACACATCACATATACCCTTATACTCTAACAAAGGTGTAGGTCTATAACCAATGCCAAGTTCTCTTTACATAGCATCTACTGTCTTCTGATTGTGAGGTTTTTTCACTATCCTAATTTCCTTGTGTATCCTTATTCATGAATGACAAGAATATTCGTTAAAGCGTCATACAGGAAATATACGTGGTATTTCTATGTGAAAAATTTCTTAGAATGCCAAGCTGTTCTTTCGCGTCTGTTTCCCGTCTTCACCTGCCAGGGTCTTCACATGTCTAATATATAACTAGAAAACCTAACCGACGAGGCTTGAAACGTTTCTTCGTTGACTCGTCACCAGTCAATTAATCAACCCGAGCCACTCGTGAAATAAGTAATATTTAATTAATTGAAAATTCAATCGTTGGTAAGGGATAGTATAACAGGAAGTGAGGAACTTATTTTGGAAAAACAAAAACGTACGAAGAAGCTTAATTATTTAGTATAAAGTTCCACAAAAGGTATACCTGTTTGTAAGTCAGTTAAAAATTACATCTTACGTCACTTTACGGTTGATGTGAATGAGAAGACAACAGTGTACTTTTTTGTCTTTAAAAAAATATCTGAACTCAATGAAAAATTATTAGACCTTCAAAAAGATAATACTGTGATTGTATTAAGTTTAACCTTAATAAGTTATGCCAAAATAGAGAAACTAAAGCAAGGCTAAAATCTTCCAGGAAATTGATTTCGATAGTGATTTCAAAATATTTTTAAGCTTTCACCTCAAATAGTGCAGTTTTGACCAGTTTCAAGATCGAAAGTATTGATTTTTTTAAAAAATGGCATTAAGTACCGAAATATAAAACTGATATGTATCGAAATACCTATCCTAGTTGTAAACATAGCTAAATAACGACAACACAGGCAAGATTTGGTTGTCGAAATAATACCCCTGGTAAATGACTGCATCTAGGTGAAACCCTCTGACAAGCAGACTCTCGGATCTTTAAATTTGTGTCCTTATTTTCGTTGATTAATTGCCTGGATCATCAGCACAGATTTTCACCTTCACAGCTCTTGTGACTTAGTACTCTCTCCATTTTTTAACTTTTTTGTTGTTGCTAGGAATAAATGACAATCAATTTATCTGTTTTCCGTTGGATTTAACATTTCTAATAAACTGATATTGAATATACAGTTAAAAGTACAATATTGGATGTGCTGAATGTGCACCAGAGTAGAAAAAAGCCTGAAGCACATAACAATTCAATTTACCTTTGAGTTTTTATGCGGAACAATTACATGCGTCACTGTATCATCGAAGGTGATTGCGATTTCACCATTATATCTTTGAAATGTGAAGGAATTATGTAAACAGTCGTACCAGGAAGTAGAGTTAAATCTTCTACTTTTGTGCAATAAAACGGACGGCAATTTCAGCTTTATATTGGGGAAGGTAAGACGAACAAGAGAGAAAATGGGGGAAAACTAAATTTGTCCTCTAATCATGGGAGCAGGGAAAGGAGGGAATCAAATAAAAAAGCTTTAGGCTATAACTTTAACCTGTGAAAATAATATAATATAGAAAGTGGAAAATATAGTTAAGAAAATGATTTGGTGAAAGAGGAGCGTGAATACCTCAGGTGGTAGAGCATATGGCCATGGTAGCCAAAGGCACCAGTTCGAATCCAGCTCGGTGTATACATATTTTCCACTTTCCTTCAATTCAAATGGCCTTTACCTTTATTACATTATTTTCACAATTTCCTTGCCCTCCATTTACGTTGGGAAGACCTGGTTTGACTTTAAAAGGGAAGTTAACGTTCTGTCAGAGGTTCAACCTTATATGCGTGATTGGGATGTGGTGCACAGTGATACGGATGTGGGGAAAGAATGGGGCGATTAAATGAAAAATATGGTTGGAAAAATGATCCGATGAAGAACAGGCACCGATAGCTCACGTCGGTCCACAAATATTTTTCAATTTTCCAAGATTCGGAACATATTCTTACATTCTGAAAAGAAACCAAATAAAATGCATTAAGCGCAAGCAAGAGCCTTTACCATACTCCTATGACTTACAATTAACTAAAACTTGGCTAACAGTTTAATAAGTAAAATCACGTACCCTATATGAAAGCTAGATCACATAACCCCTTTTTCACTCGCTGCCGACGCTCCAGTGGATATATAAAAAATAACATAGTTTAAGCTCTGCACCAGGTTGAAAAGTACTCTGACACTAAATGTGACCTCTGTAAGTCGTTGCCTCATGAAATTATTTTTCAGATTGCAGGTGTTTACCTTGAAAAGTGGCTATTTTCTGTCTAATGGGCGGTAATATCGAGGGAAAAATTGCATACTCTTTGATTAGCGTATGATTGTAAAGTACCCTAACACCAAATTTCCATTTTCCATGTTGTCTTCTTTGCTTCATTTTTCCATTATATTTCTTTTTCTTCAATAAATGACTCACTTTGCGACCGCTTTATGATGATTCTGAAATAAAGCATAGTCCTGTGTCCAGGATAGGGCTTTAAATTACGCTGACACTAGATTTGGGCTTGTCGCAATTTCTGTTTAAAGTGTGCCAAATGTCATTCGTCGCAAAACAACGTCGTTTTAGTTTTCGGCAAAGTCAAGCCGCATGACGCAAGCAGATTCATTAAATCCTTGTAATGTTTTAAACCTGCAGGTTGGGCCTTAGCAATATAAGAATGAGGTGTGATATGATCAACTAAATAAGCGAGTACCTGTATATTCATCAATATTAAAAGTTGGTGTGAATAATGAGGGTTGAATGCCTGTACTTTCCACTGCTGATACAAGACTGTTTCTTCTTCAATCTCAGATAGTTAAATAACAACAGTGACGATCTTTGTTTGAATGTCTCCAAGAAACTCCATTTTGTTGGTGTGAACAAACGCAAATGAAAGGTGCTACAGAGTCCTCCGTCAAAATGCATCACAAGTGCCTCAACAAGCAATATGTCGAGAATTTAACTTCAAATATTGGAAATTTCTGATTAAATGGTAATAATAATTTCTTCAGGTTGAAAAAGAGGAGGTTTTGCATGTATTTGTCTTTTCCCAAATTCAGGTTATTTTGTCATTGGGACACAAAAACAAAAGCGACAAAGCAATCAAAACCTCGAGAAAGGCCAACAGCTCAGAATAAGTAAGTACTGTGCAAGTTGTCTATACACAAACGTTTGGTTTTTAGCTCACAGCTCTTCCAATAAATTGTAACCAAACCTTTGGTGTTATCACTTTTATGAAACGTAATTGACTCGAACATTTCTCTTCTCACACCGTCTCTCTTTGGTGAAGGCAGTTCAATGGGATGTACGAATTTTCTTAAGTATAATGTACACTGACAGCTACAGAAAGAGCATCACTTCGGTATAGTCTCTCTATAACCCACAATTATGTGCGGCATGTTTGTGTAGAGATTTTCATTAATATAAAATAAGAACTGAATTCAAATAAAATCGATTCCCTTTTTATATTCAAACTCCAAAAGCTTCATTACGTTTATGTAGCAATTTAACTGGTAGGTTACATTTGTTGGGCATTCATTTTACTCATTTTTCTCAAAATAAACCGCTATCAAGATGTTTCATGATTTAAAATCGTTTCGAAACAAACGTTGTTGAAAGCAACACCCCTCGAAACCCAGACAATCTGACACGCTCCTCCAAGCATCACTTAATGGAATCTCAGGTCAATGTGATCTTTTCCCAAAAAGGCTAAAGAAAATAATCACTATAAACTCTTTTGTCTGTTGCATAAACGAAAAATCTATTTTTAACAAACAATTTTTCTTAAGATTGTAATACCATATTGGATCAGATTACAGTAAATTAAAAGGATACGCTATAAAGTATCTTTTCAGCTCCATGACATCTTCCTTTGCAATTTGCCATAAGTGCGCAATAACACCAGTAAATACGTCAGGTAAAGCGGGGATCTCAGGTGGCATTGATGAAAAACCAGAAGAGGACGGGCATGTAATTAAATCTATGAAAAGGAAGAGTACAAAATTATCGACAACCCATTCTTATGCTTCTTTTGTTTCGTTAAAAAGTCTACGTAGAGAATTGTTGCTAGCGTTAAGAATCTGAGGGTTACACAACACTGAGTTTTCGCAAGCTTGGAGATATTTTAGTTATGGTTGAAGCCAACATAAGTTGGATGACCACCTATACAGGTGTGCAAGCAAATTAGGCATTCAAACAGTATTCCCTCAGCGACAAATTTCAAAGTTCTCTGTCAGTTTAGAAAGAAACGTCGTACTTTCAAAAACAGTCATATTGACGAACAATAAAAAAGAATAACAAGAATTGGTTGCTGATGAAGTGGACTAATTAAAATGCCAAGCAACAAGGAAAACGAAAGTAGCAAAAGTACAACGTGTAAAAAATTGATACAGAAAGGTATGTGATGCTTACCACGAAAACAAAAAATCTCACTGCAATACTAAACTGATTAAATTTTTGACTTTAGGGGCATGAAACCCTTTCTATTTGCAGCCAAGGTGAATTTATTATTAAAGAGATTCCTTAAACGAAGTTTCTACGCCCAAAACTTTTCTACAGACATAATTAAGGCAGTAGCTTGTTCAAAGGTGGAGCCTGAGCAAGTCAAAATCACCCAATTTCCTCGTGCGGAATACTTCTGACAACAAAATTTACAGCTTTTCATAATCAAAATACCGGAGGGCGAGTATAGGAGCCACATTCTGGCGCTCAGGCTGTATTGATTTAATGTTGTAGTCAGGCTACCCTGACCAAGGAACAATGGAATTTGGACTTCTGTTTGTGCCTCTGGCATGTTTATTAGACTAGTACTAATATTTCTGTGATAATGAAATATCGAAAATATTCTCCTAACATATACATATATCAAAATACCGTTGGTTTTTTTCGGGGGAGGTGGGGTATCTTCGTCTTCCGCTGATATGCTGTTCAGAATTATAAAAGATGAGCGTACCTGCATCTGTATAGCAAATCTTTTCTTAAAAAATGTTGGTAGTCATCAATACAGCAGATCACCTAACCACAATGCAAAAACATCCTTATCCCTTGTTATCTATTTGGTATCACGTCCCAGTGTATCGGTAACTGGCCTGACAATAAAGAGGCAATTTGACAACATAAAATATCTGTTCCCTTTGCCTCGATGGTTCTCCTATAACCTTGGCAAGAATTGTCTAATTATGACTTTCACCGTGGTTCTATTTTCACTGCAACTGATTTCTTTGAGTCTACAATTTTCTTCGATTCAGTTTTCTTTGGCAACTTGACTAATCAAGACTGTTGGACATCTCCTTTGTGTAAATTATCATTGAGTATATTTGGGACTGGTCCTTTTTAATCAATGTCGCCATTGCTCTCATGATACAGTACAGTAATAAAATGTAACCAAATATTATTACTTCAACAAAAAATACCATACAACATCAGTGAGTTAATAGCCATCTTCTTAAAGCTCTACGATTATCACAACAAACCTGACACATCCAAAAAAGTCCAACCCTTTTTCCAACCCACTCAACATAGTAATGGTAAGATTTGGAAACTACGTTTCAAACGCTTCAAAAGCACTTGTCCAACAGCCCAAATAATGAAGAGTTTATGATGGTGACGTACCGTCTACTAGTTAGTCTATTAAAAGTTGACATTTTATCCCTAAATTAACCTACTTGTCTCAATTATCAATCTTGCCTTGGTACCTAAGTGTCCACACCGCGGATCTCCGGCCTTAGTTGTTGATAACTTTTCAATATTTCGCCCTTTCTGAAAAACAGTGACTTACTGCCTTTACTTCCAAACCTTTATTGAAAAAAACATTTCTCCAAGAAACATAATAGGGTTTTCTTAATACGCGGTGGTGACACGTCTAATTTTTGGCAGCTAAAGTCAGTACGATAGCTCAAAAACTGGGCCTCATTTTCACGCGGTGAATAAAATGAATACTGAGAACTGACTGAAGATGGCACCTAAGGCTCCAGTTTTCTCGTCTTGATGTAGATATCAGACAATATGAACTATCTTAAACTATTTAAGCCCTACACTTCGCCCATAACTTAAGTGGGTATGAGGCCTGATTAGTGCGTGTAAATATATTGATAAATTCTTTTTATTACTACGGGTACTAAAAATGACATTCGTTTGAAGACTGGTATGTATTGAAAGAAATCTATAAAAATGGAGGATAATGACAGCGCTTGTGTAACAGTCTATCTTCAAATTTCAGTCTATTTTCAAATTTCAAAATTACAATTATTATTGATTTTCACTGCATTCTGGGTAATTTCAACGATTTTCAGCACTGCAAAAATGTACCTTGTTTTAAAGATGTCGACGTCGAAGTCACAGGGTTTGGAACATTCTGAATTTTCTGCCTTGGAAAATAATATCTGTGACAAGGTTAAGAATATATTGTTTTCTATTCTGAACAAGCTGATTTAAATAGAAAGTACATTAAAAGCACCAAGACAAGCAACAACAATGACTCTGGTTGTGAACAAATTACCCATTGACAATAGGTGTATTAAAAAACTAATTTCAAAAATCTCAACAATTCAACCAGCAGCTGCAAGTTTTCTAACACAATAAAAAAGTAACCACTTCCTTTGTCTATTAAAAAATATAGACTCACCATACAAAATATGGACTGAGGCCTACTGTGAATAAGAGACTTGGAGTTTGCTTAAAAACGTACTTTTTATAAACATGATAAAAGCGCTTGCAAAACGGTACATGTAAACTAAAACCAAATTTTAATCGGTTTTAATATAAGTGCCAACCCAATAATGACTTGCACAAAAACATAAGAAAAATTTCCTAACTACGTTTTAGCTGGAGAAAACCGCATTCGACAAATATGAACAAAAAGAGAGAGTGGGGGAAGAGAGAGGAGAAAGAGAGAAAGAGAGAGAGAGAGAGAGAGAGAGAGAGAGAGAGAAGAAGAAGAAGAAGAAGAAGAAAAAGAAGAGATTCAGACAGGCAGACAGAGAGACAGAGAGAGCAGTGGAGATAGAGGGGGAGAGAGAAAATTGGGTAGGTAGATTCCTTTCATCTTAATCATCCCTTTCATCATGCAGAATACATAAGCAAAAAACATCACAATCAAGCAAAACCAAATAATGAAAGATACATGAATGTTGGTATTTTCTTATATGCTAATTCTTTCTTAATTAATTTTTCTGTACCATACCAGTTGAAGTTTGGTGTACTGTGCCCAAGTCGAGGAAGATGAACTGAAACTAAACAATATACAAAAACATGAGCAAGACAGTGAAATAATATCAATTTAGTGAGCTAAAAATCATTTATTTTTCTAAAGTTTTAAAAACGCTACTTTTGTCTAAGGTAATCTCAACTTTCAATAAAATGTGAAAACGAAAAGAATCTGGAGAGTGGGTCCAGCAGTAATATCCGTCGTGAGAATGAAAGAGTGGGATTTTCATATTCAAATAAAGTTCTCAAAACACAAGAAAAATACAATCTTTCAAGATTGTACAAAAGCATAGCAACATACACCCAACGAAATATTTTCTCTTTTAGAAGCCTGCAGCTAAATACGTTTATGATGATTAAAATTTAGTGCTGTAGTGTGTTTATTTCCGTAGATTGTTTTATGTGTAGATATCTAATTGTGAAACGTATCTGGGATGCCTCAATGAAACCATTGGTTTCTTCCTGATAAACGATACCGTACCTCCCGGTATTATGTTGAAGATGTGAAGAAAGTGGGACACTTCAGATACCACCAAAATAAACCCCTATAAAATTCTGGGGTTCGATTATGTACAAAGTTTGAATGACAATGCAAATGGCTTCATAAACAAAGAGGCCAAAGGGTACGGAAGGAAAATTCTCTGTTGTAAGTCTAAAATCCTGTCTGCTGTCGGCGATGAACAGTCAGAAGTTCTTTCATTAAATACGGTCAATGAAGTTATTCTTTAATGTTATATTGTCAGAGGCATAATTGCTATAGCCTAGTTAAGTAAAAATAGCAGTATCGGGTCCATGACTAGAGAAGAACTTCGGTGTGCAACTTTCGATAAATACATGCTGTGAACCAGATTACAGCATAAAACAATAATATTGCAGTCAACAACACGTCATGTTAAGTGCTTCAATGTTCGGTGAGCGACGTATGGTTGTGGTGAGCAGATGCAAATATGAGTTTATATCCAAATGGACGCATATTCCAAACGCTTACCAATTATTCCCACAGTTGCAAAAGAACCTTATTTCTTATTTCCGTCCCTTTAGTTTTAAATGTTCTTTGTGACAATAGCACGGAAAGCAAGGCTTGCCTCGTCCGTACCGATGCAGTTAATTTGGTCATAAATGAAGTTAGGTACCTCCCGTCACCCATGTGGAAACAATAGTTGTCAATATAAAGACAGACCATAAACCTGCGCAGAAGTCTAAATTATTTATATCCTATTTGTTTACTTTTATAGAACGAGCATTGTTATCGTGCAGTCAGATTTACTTGGTATTATGGTGGAAGTATTTAAAGATATTTCCAAATTTCGAACATAACAACATAACTGAGCAAAACAATCCTCCCAAAAAGTCTACGAGATTTGTTTGAAAACAAAAGGATTTCTGCAGGAGTGCTACCCTCTACAGCTGTATTGGAAACTTGGAAATACATCACAATACTTTCACCAAAACACCAAGTCAATTCTGAGAGGCAGCTTGAGAGGCACACTGTGTAAAGGTAAAAATGAGACGTCTTTGATTTGGGCTTCTGCGCTGGTCAACATTCCTTTTATCAGATCACCTACTGTTTTCATATTAAGGGCCATGCTGTACATGATGGATTGTTAAATCAAGCTCCTTCACTTTTGAATATGAAATTTGAAATAAAGTACAGTGGTTAAAGGTTGGAATTTGGAGGAATAGCACTCATACACTGTTAAATTTATCATGAATTTTAAAACATTAAAGTCAACTGCTTTATTTTGGCAAAACGAAAAATAGAATTTTCTTTAAAACTTTGTGAATCATGTTACGTGCTTTTAAAAACTGAATTTCTCAGAAGCAAAAATTCAACTTTGTATGCATTAGAAGTATAATTTTACTAATTTCTTTTGTGAGTCATAAATAGTCAAAATCCAATTTTCCACTTGCCTTTCTTTCGGAATTTCTTTCAGACTGTTCAAATCTTTATGTGCATTTCATAATATTTATCAAAGCGAGTACAGGCTGTTAACATATATGGTACAGTGTACAGTTTAGGGTATTTCTTATCATTAAAATGAACTATTTGTGGTTGATAGCTTGAATTCCTTAATCTTCAGGGTGTTTCTATAAATAACTATAATCCTTTAAAAAATCTGTGAGGATCCCACCTTCTCAGCGTCGCTCACCAGGGCTCCTCGTCAATGACAGCATAAAGGTCAAAGAGCTAATCAAATTTAGTGTTGATAAGTGATGAATTGATCAGTAGCAACGAAGAGAAGAAACACCAAATTTCCCGTGAATTGTCTGTTATTAAGCGTGGGAGGAAGCAAAGGAAATTGATTTTTTATTAAAGCTCGTGCATTTACTTAATCAACGGTTTAATTTGTAAATCATATGCAAAATCAGTATATCAGAAAAGAAGTGTACCTTAACTTACCAAACATTTTGGGTGTAATAAATAATAATCTGAAAAGGTACCTTAAGCATATTAAGGCAATCAATCATAAAATGATAGAACCCTAAGAACATGTGTCCAAAATGTATTATGGTGTTCATAGTTGCCCCATGGAACTATGCAACATGACAGCATACAACCTCCAGCCTTTAAAAAAACAAAATCGATCTTGCTCAGAAGAAAATCCTCCGTACTACGGATATTATACCGCATAATGTCAACCAAGAGTGCTAAAAGCGCCAGATGCTAGGGGCAGTGGTTGGTGTTTTCTACTGTTCGCAAAATGTATTCGCAATAGAATTTTTATGGCGTATTCAATTATTGGCCTATGCGGCCTGGCAATGGCATTTGTTTAAGAAAAGCATATAACCTTTTTTGAGACAAAGACATTATTCTCAAATGAATAACCGTGGTTCATTCTAAATAGGCCAGAATTCATCTCTTCTTTATCAGTGGTATGGTCCATTACACCGCCATATTAATGTAAATTATCCCCTTCTAATTAACTTACATAGGAATCTGCCCTTTTCACACTCACAGTTTAATCAAGAGTCTCAAACTTGATACAGTATCCCAAAGCAAAAATGTAATTGTAACAAAATAGAAGTATCATCTTTATGTCCTAAAAATATCATTTAAAACTGTTTTTATTATTTTCGGTTTTAAGGAAGCACTTCCAGATACAGGAGAAGTTTACAAGATGCATGGCTATATTGCTTTCGTGGGTCCCATGTTTGAAACCCTCGTTGCAAAACCCCTTGGCTTTGTTTTTTGTGAAATTGTCTTGATATTTTGACCTATAATATTATTACCTTTTTTTGTTTTTTATTAACAGATTTTTTCGATGTGGTTGAAAAAAAATCAATGCTGTTCAGTCTTTCCTTTTTAAGCTAGACACAACTGGAGAGAGCTGTATTTGATTTTTCGTAAAAATATGAATTTTGTCACGACTGCTGCAGGAACATAAATATATCACTCTTGTCGTGTCTTAGCAATTTTAGAGTGGCCTTACAGCAAAAATGATGCACCCTGTAGATTTGGAATTCTCTTGCCTGTCGGTTGTTATTGGTTGGTGTTGTGAGAGTGCTGGTCATTCCTTGAACCCCTGCCTGTACTACTAATAAGTCTCACTGGAATGTTGTTCATTCCTGCTGTTTCTGCTTTCTACAGGACTTCTTCGCCACTTCATANGAGCTGTATTTGATTTTTCGTAAAAATATGAATTTTGTCACGACTGCTGCAGGAACATAAATATATCACTCTTGTCGTGTCTTAGCAATTTTAGAGTGGCCTTAACCACGGCAGCAAAAATGATGCAGAGAGAGCTGTATTTGATTTTTCGTAAAAATATGAATTTTGTCACGACTGCTGCAGGAACATAAATATATCACTCTTGTCGTGTCTTAGCAATTTTAGAGTGGCCTTAACCACGGCAGCAAAAATGATGCACCCTGTAGATTTGGAATTCTCTTGCCTGTCGGTTGTTATTGGTTGGTGTTGTGAGAGTGCTGGTCATTCCTTGAACCCCTGCCTGGACTACTAATAAGTCTCACTGGAATGTTGTTCATTCCTGCTGTTTCTGCTTTCTACAGGACTTCTTCGCCACTTCATAATTCTCAAGTAAAAAATTCAGACTCGATACCAGCAAGAGGTAAGCACGACATTTTCACTCTTCACTATTTCTATCATTACGCATCTTAACATCGCAATTATTGGAGGCTTTTGTCCTAACTTTCGACTTGACCAGGGCACAAGACCATGAAAACAGATGTCAAAGGGTAATTATCAATATAGAAAACAGATGTCAAAGGATAATTATCAATACAGAAAACAATGAGAATATCTGGAACCCCTGTGAGGTTTGTTTATTCACAATAGAGTTTTCGGGTTTCTTGTTGTAAACAACATCACGAGTGAAGAAAAATACATAACAAAAAGGGGAGGCAGGTCATGTCACTGACAGCAGAAGTCTCTGAACGTCACCAGTGCTGTAAATTCATAACAGACAGTGAACAAATGGTAAAGGAAATAGCAGTTCTTCAGGTACTATTCGAAAGGCCTGATTTTAACCATCATGAAAAAAGCTGTAATGGAGACTACCAAAAAGACAAGAGCAAACTTAAATCCACCTTTTAAGTTCTCACAGATTACGGAAGCACTCAAACTGTAGAGTTTTTCTCGTGGAATACATTTCCGCAATATGTGACAACATTTTTGTGAGACCTGTCCAGGTTTCACCGAGATGGCAGTTAGCAGCTGTATTTGTTTGCTTGTCTGCTGTTTGTTGTGCATTGCGTTTATGGTCTATTTTTTATCGAATTTATTGCAAATGTTATGATTTTTCGCTCTGAGAAGACGTTGCAGCCTTGAAATATAAATCTTCAATTAATATACATTGTTCAAAAGAGGAGGACCTGGTGTGACACATCCTGAAATGAAAGCGGGCTTACCATAAAGAATGGATTGAAAAATGGCAATTTGACGAGGGTGGAAATGGAATATGAAATGGCATGAGAAAGACAGTTTGCAACTTCGCTGTACATATCTTAACTAAATGACAATAGTGGGTATTCAATTCATTATAAACCTGCCATCGGGGATACGAAACATGTTAAGTAGACAATGGACTACCAACAAAAATGGGAAAATTCGCCCTAAACTAAAGGTGGTGACCATCCGTACAAAATCGGGTGACTGGCGTTCATCCCGAGCATGCGAAATCCACTCGCTATACTGAAAGACCAAAAATTGATAAAGATACGTTAAGAGATCATAAAAAAATAAGATGAAAATTATATGAACCTGTTTGATGATTCCTATATCATAAAATATTTTTACTAAAACAGGAGTAAGCAAGAAATATGCCTGTCAAAATGATAAAATTATAAACATAATGGCTTTGCTGTTTTGGTCACTTTTAGAAATGTCAATGATTGCGCCAGGATAGATAGGGCAAGCGATGTAGTATGAAGGATAATGAGACAAGTCCGCGTGGGAAATGTATGGGAAAAATGTCAAGAAC
The DNA here is from genome assembly GCA_003991215.1 of Morbakka virulenta. Classification (NCBI taxonomy): domain Eukaryota; kingdom Metazoa; phylum Cnidaria; class Cubozoa; order Carybdeida; family Carukiidae; genus Morbakka; species Morbakka virulenta. The sequence goes on from RDPX01000395.1 coordinate 108,921, forward strand.
ATCTCAATCTAAAAAAACCCAGTGCTTTTTCTAGAATTATTAATTGGGTGGACTATCGATAACTACAACTAATGAAGCAAACGTATCTACCATTGTCACATTTTCTAACGTTTACTAGAAGTAGAGACAGAAGCGGGTATAGAGTGACTAAGAAAAAGCAGATGACTGCATGCTGTTTCACGTTTTAATTATTTTCTGTCTATCAAAATAAAAATTCTGGGTTATGCTTATACAAATTTTCATTTTCGTCAAATTTGCTTTTTTCAGAAAACTTTCAATCTATTAATCCAGTAACACTGTTGCCACGCCTTTACTACCCTCGCTGTGCCAATTTCTTGTATTTACTGGCGATGTGTTGCAAACTCTTACCTTATCGGCGCTTAACATAGTTCTCCCAGATGGCTTATTCTTGTGCACAACATATATGAATGCCTCCGTTTGTTCTTTTACATCAGTTCATTATTAGGACTAACGATTATTACTATCATCATCATTATTATTATTACTGTTATTATCGGGTGGTTAAACAGCAGCTGCTAATGAACGGGTCAAATGACTAACATTAACGCCTAGGAAAAAGAAAGATAAGTTTAATGCGAACATCAATACTCTCCACAAAAGTGAGATATAAAAGATGACCAAAAAAAATAAGGTCCCTTCTGGCTTTCAAGTGGCGCCTCAATAAGCAAGGACACATTGACGAAGCAGCAAACCTACCATGACAGCAGCTAGTTATTACAGTGCTCGCCACTTCTATTCTGATAACTTAAACATAGAAATTTCTTATCACAATGCCAAGCATAGCAGTGTTATAATAAAGCAGGACTGGTTACGTCTTATTTCACTACCTGGTGACAAAAACCGCACCAATTAAGTTCTTAACAGCCAAATTGTTGTTGTTAAAGCGTTCTCATAATTTTTTCTTTCTTTTTTTCCCCTCTTTTCCCACTGGCCTGCTCTCCTCAATTCTGTGTCCACAGACAGTTAAAATTCAGAAAATTATTTTTAAATCACAAACTTTTTATTACCATATTTTCTTTTTTTTAAATGTCGCAGTTTATACTGGTTGCTTCCTTTTTGGCCAGGTGTAAACAATACATTTAAGGCATTCAATGCCCTGGAGTTCAAGTGCTGAGTACTTTACGGAGGATTCTTAGAGTCCCTGGTAAACATGTCTTTTGAGCTGTCCGAATAATCATATTTCCTGAGAAGCTTCTGATGTTATTTCTCGTTCCTCTTCTGATGGTACCGAGTCCTCGTATAGCAATAGGTATTACTTTGGTTTTCATTTTTCACATCTTTTGTATCTCTATTTGAAATCTTTATATTTACTTCTTTTTTCCCACTTCTTTGACTGAACCATTTTACCGCGTGGTATAGTCATGTCTGTCAGTTTGGAAGTTGAATTCACTTTGTCTTTAATTATGATATCAGGCCTGTTCGTGCCAATATGTCTGTCTAGGCACTGCCATTTTCCACAGCACTGTATGTGTCTCAGTATCAGTTACAGTTGCTGGTTGGTGCCCATACGACTTGTCCGAGGTCTTAATTTCCAAACCATTTCAAATATCCCATTGTACATATGCTGCAGCTTTGTGTCTTTCGACGTAATCTGACTTTTCTAATACTCCACATCCTGACTTTTCTAATACCCCACATGTTATGAGGCCAATTGTTTTAGACTGCTTATAACATATTTTGCTCCTGCTATTACACAATGTAACAAAATTTCAAAAAAGTTTTGCTTGACTCATTTTTATTGTCGATTCTGAATCAGTTTTTTGCGCTGATTCCAAATATGCTATTGGTTTTTCTGTAGCATCGTTCGTTCTTCCACAAGTGCTATCTTTGCATTTTTGGTACCTAGCATTTTTGTGGTGCCTTCATTTTGGTCTGGAGAATTGATTACGCAAGAAACAACAACAGATTTTCAGCAATGAATCTTTAGAAAGTTGAACTTGAACGGGTCGCTGCATACTAATGTTAACTGATCAAACATAAACTTATATTGAGCCGACTAGATGTCTAAGCTTCCCGTCTAGGCTCCTACCATTGTGCTAATTCAGCGCTTTTTGTTTGTTTGTTTGTTTATTTAGCAAGCACCAATAAGAGCGATGTGAACAAAGTTGTTGATGTACAATGACCTTTAGTGTTTTGCAGCATAATAAGTATAATTTCAATCATGGGAAAGGTGATAAGAAAACAAGCGTTACCTTCGCTTCATAACTGCTTCATATTTTGTGAAAAGTTTCCTCAACATTGCTCAGGATTCATCTTGGGATATTAATATTGATGTTTTCTTAATTTTACGATGTCTAGCATAAACAGGACCTGTAAGAACTCTCCCAACAATTTCTGTTACGTTTGTGGGTATTACATTACCAGAAAGCAAGTCTCTTATAAAATCACGAGAGGGAATAAGTCTTGGTTAGCCTATCGACTGTACTTTGGGATGCCAATGGGCGATCAGGATAAGCCATGGGCTCCGCATGTCATATGTGGTACGTGCCGATCAAGCCTGGAAGGATGGCTTAGAAATAAAGGAAGAGTAATGCCATTTGCAATTCCACGAGTATGGAGAGAGCAAAGCAATCATCATGACGATTGTTTCTTCTGCATGATCGATGTTTCAAAGTATAGGAAGGGAAAAGGAAGAACATCTCTTCATTATCCTGACATTCCGTCATCCAGAGCGCCTGTTTCTCATGATGTGCAGCTACCAGTACCGCAGCCTCCCGAAAATGTAAGTACGATGTATCTAGTGATTTCAGCAGTGTGTTGCACAAATCAATTTGGACATTTTTTTNCTTATGCTATGCTAATAACTAACATTACCTAGTGTGTTACACTTTACATAGGCCTCGCAAATTTAGCTGGCAGCCTCTCACAATCGTTTAAATGGTGTAAACTTGCTATTTATCATAATAATGCTACATTGTGGTTCATTGTCTTGTTGTACTGCAATATTGTTAGGTTCAGCTTTTGATTAATTTTAAGTATTTTTCCAAAAAGTGACTATGCTCAGTAACATAGAAACGAACGATGGTTGAGAAAAATAAATGTGATTTTCGGATTCAGCGCACAAAAATACATTGGAAAACATCGAAAAAGTGTGTCAAGCAAAAATGCTGTTACATTGTGTTATCCTTCCCATCTATGTTTTTGGCATTTTCGCTTATATAGGGCTTGGTCTTGCATTGCTATGAGTAGTCCTTCTGTTTCTCCTTTGATATCTGATCTGAGACAATTGATTGCATTTTGAAGGTCAAAATACGTTTCCCGCAAAAATGAAGGGTACTCCCTGTGTACTGGTTTACTACGCCATCTATTATTTTTCTGCTTCAAATGTTCTTTTTTTATTTCTTGTGTAAATACAAGTAGCATGAAAATGCCGATTCCGGGACATTTTCCAGAATGATGTCACACACAAACATATCACATCATCCACAACAATATTCAAAACCTATTTGCCACCAACAATAATGGTACAAGTCTTTCAAACAAATAAGTGACTCAAATGAAGCTCATTTATTTGACCATCTTGTTTCTGAACACACACCAGGGCAATCAGATACGTTCAGACTGGTTAGACGAGCAGAGCGTGTCAGCTAGTTTTTGAATCCCAATTTGTAAACCGACGAATTAAAACTACCACAGGACCATGCCTGATTCCAACGGCTCAACAAAACGCTTTATGGAGTGCTTTAATAACATCAACACTGATCGTCAAATCTTTGTAGAGCAAGAAGGTTTGAATTGTGCCATTTAAAGGAGCATCAAAATTACCTGCATTCAATTTTCCTATAAAAATTTTATGTGCATCAGCAGAAGCTCTCGATGTAAAATGGTCAATTTTTTTACCATTACACCAAACACAGCTCGCATTAGTTCCTCCGCTTACATTCCAATGCACAGACAAACATGTACATTCTGTAACCTCGGTTGAGGAGGTATTTGTTTGAAAAGCAACTATTGGATCACGTCCGTTATATTTATTACCCACCAATACAAAATCGTTTGTTGTACCAGAAATAAAAAATCCCTATTCGATGTGAACGCGACATATTTATCAAAACCATCGTTATCATGTCCGAATAGTCGATTTATAAAAGCACTGGATGCGCTAAAGTCAAGCAATCTATACACTATAAATATATTCACAAAATCATTTATGTTAGATGTTGGGTTCAAGTCAATATCACTTATTAAACGCTGTGCACTATTGGACAACATATAGTAACGATTAGCATTTTTTACTAAGATGTATAAATGGTTGTAATTTTCATTTGACTGATTAGCGTTAATCCCAGACAATGTTTGATGATATAGAGTTGAAATTCTTCTACCACTAACTTCAACAATTTCACTACTGTTTTTCCTGTTGATTAGGTAACTGTACTCTGCATGGTTTGATATACATTGATTAACATACGACTGAGCAAACTGGTTGAGTAATATTTTTGGTATATTAGTGTCCACATAATTTTAGTAGCAACATCCTGAGCATTGGGAAATTCACATTACATTTGTAAACGTACTCCCTGTAATGTCTGTAGACCCAATGCCTGTATTCCTTCCATCTCTTCGTAAGATGTTAAATTGATCTAGGTTATTATGACATCATCAACGTTTGTAACTTTAGCTTCTTGCATCCGACTGAACTTGTCAACAGGCATGTTTTAAATATATGCACACTTTATTTTAAAATCTCCTGACGGTCACAACAACATAAATTTTAATATAGATTATTTATTACTTCTTGAAGATTTCTTTTCATCACCATTTCTTTTAAAACACACATACAAAGATGTCCACAAAACACTTGATCTGCCTGTTCGACTTGTTCAGTATTTGAAAAGATTGGGATTGCAGATAGTTAACTAACTCAACAGGTAGTTGCAACTGTCAAAGTAATACGTGATATCTCCATTTTTATTCCAATCAACCTAATGAGTCCCACTTCCTGACGTATCATCACTCTCTGACAAGGTCTCAAATAGCTATAGCATGTTCCGCGCCCACGAATATTTGATTCGTAGCCTTTTGTTGATGCGCATGCACACCTTCATTAATCAATGCATTAATATTATGTGCTCCTGTACTCAGGTATTTACTCAGGACACTCTGTACTTTTTTTGTTACTGTATCAGGCGAGGTAAGTTGCATTGGTATACCTGCATTTTTTCAGTAGAACTGCTGGTGATTTAGAGACAAGAGCTATTGTCACACCTTGATCTATTCGTTTCGTACCAGCATCTAATGCTGTTGATTTACCAACGTCAACTGCTTTCCCTCAAACGTCCATTACTTCTGATTTACCAGCAGCAAGAACTGTAGAAGCTATCAATCTTGCAAAAGAACTTGGTAAAAAAATTTGCAATGGTGTTAAAGACATCATCATCGTATACGTATCGTCTTTCAAATTCACGATTTTTTGAAGAAGAATCAACATTTTTAATCTGTTTTTGCCTAACAGGTTTTGTCTCTTTAGCTCATCGCATATTGTTATAACCTCATTTCTTTTATATGTGTTACCTGCAGCCCTACAAGTCATTAGTAAGTCGAACCTTTCAAGTAGAGCATTAAGGTCACTACAGAGAGAGTATAATACGCTTTTGTGGCGGTGTTGACTGTAAACACTCTCCTTTAAATTGCTTCCTTTCATTCCATATATTCTGTAATGAATACTAACATTTCAACCCATTAATAGTTTTTGAGGTCTTAGTATTTTTAGTATTACCTCTTTTTAATGGATTTGTTTTCACCATGATTTTTGCATAGTTTGAATAGTCTTCAGCAGTATGTACTTCACTATTGGGTGTCTTCATAACAATATGCTCTTAAAGGCTACCTTGATATTTTTTATCACCACCAACAATATTGTCATCATTCACACCAACTCTAGCATCACCAAAATAAAACTGACCAAGCTTATCATACAATCCATAGGTTTACCTGCGTCTTGGTAGCAAGCTTTTTCAAATTAATTGCAGCTTATGGCTTAGGCTTAGGAACCTGTTGTCTTTTTTTATGAGTTGTTTGGCAGCTGAAAGCAAGGAAATTGAAAGGAACTCTTTGTATGCCAAATGGTCACTGACGTTACCATTTCTGCAGTTTTAAATCTAGGATTTTATCTCCAATTTCAAATGAGGTTCGACAGATTTGATAGCTCTTATCGGGGCCTTTGTTGTTCATAGGGAACATCCTTAACAAATAGGGGATTCCACAGCCCCTATTCGTCTTGCCTGTCCGAATATCTTTGTTGAACTGGTGTGTCTTCAGAAAGATGTTCAAACAAGTGACCTTCATTTGGGCCACTTATTTCTTTCAAAAACTTGTACCATTGTTGTTGGTGGCAAATGGTTTTGATTATTGTTGTGGGTGGTGGAACATGATTTGACATTATTATGGTTGGGTTCTGGAAAGTGTCCCAGAGTCGGCATTTTCATATTGATAATGCTCATGCATTTTCTGCTGTTGGTTTAAATCTACAATTTCCTTTTCAACATTTTTGGCTATTTTACTGATTAAATATTTTAGCTTCGTCTTCTCATGCATGATAATCATATTGCTTGACAAAGTGCACTTGGTTTCAAGGTAGTCAATAAGCCCCGCCATTGCCACTTTGAATGCAGCATCTATTTCTATCAATCCCCTCCCTCCTTTCTTTGCCATAAAAATTCGGTCCACATCAGATTTTGGGTGTAACATTCCATGCATTCTCAAGGTCTTTCTCGTTTTTGAATCATGCTTTTTTTAGTTCAGAGTATTTTCACTCAATGATCTCTGAACTATATTGCACAGCAGGTAGTGTCAAACTATTTATCACTTTAATTTTGCCTTTTCCATTCCGTTTTGACCACACTATTAGTCGTACTCTTTTATAATACTCTTTTCCTAATCTTCTCTTTCATTTCAGTATGTTGCATGCCATCACTTTCATCCACTCCAAATCATCTATATCCGTTATCTTGGACTACTTCGTTACACGTATCTTTTCCAGCTTAATACTGCCCATGCTAATCAGTTTAATCTTTCTCAACGATCCTTTTCACATTTATCTAATTCAAAACTCCAGTTGAATTCATCACTAAACTGCTTTACAATAAGTAGTTCTCCTCCCTGCTGGTCATCATTGGATGAGTAGTTTTAAATCGTCCATATAAAACAGATTATTGATTGGCACACTGTTCCTACTTATCTTGTATCCATATCCACTAGCATTAATCTCTGATATTAATGGTACCGATGCTAAACAAAATTGAAGGGTGAGCGAGAATCGCCTCGAAATATCCCTTGCTTAATACTGATCTTTTCTGTTGTGATAAGACCTTGTCATTGATTTAGATACAACGTAGTGTTCCATGACGTCGTTGATTCTTCCATAAATTTTATCAGTTTGTTGTTGAATTTATAGATTGATAACCTTCATAAAATCCAACTGTGTGGAACACTGTCATAAGCTTTTCTTTAATCTATTTAAGCTACACTTAGATTTTTGTTCCTCCTTTTACAACCTTCGATTACCTTTTTGTTCATAAGAACCTGATCTTTGCATCCACATGAATTTCTTGTACAGGCTTTTTGTTATCCGGTAAAATATTATTGGTTAGAATGTATATTAAATAGCTTACGACTCAAGACATGATAAAGCTTTTACACTTATGGCTTCCTACGAGTTCATAAATTTCAGAATTTTCATGGTCAGGATGTATTCATAGCTGCGCTCTGAAATGATTGAAGGCAATATTTTATATAGTGTAGGAAATTATGCTACTCGCCTGTAATTATTTGGCTAATCGGTTTCATCATTTTTAGATTGAAGAAAGGTCCAGGCTGCAGTAAACCATTCTAGCAAATCTGAGTTTTCAATCGCTTTACAAAATGTGATTGTTAGTGCATCTTACAGCTTCTGTTAGTTATTTCAGAAAAAAATGGTATTGGATCTATATCTGGTGACTTCCAGTTACTTAATGTTTTTATCAAAGCATGGACTTCTTCCTTTTTTATTATATCTCATTTTTTACTCTCTATCTGTGCATATTTTTCTACATGGGTTATCCAATCTGCACTATCATCATGCTGTTTTTCTTCTCCCAGGATGCCTCTCCAGAACTGTTTCATCTGTTCTTTGGTCGGTGGATTCTTGACTTTTTTTTCATTATTCAGCGAGGGAGCTAAAGAGTTCCTTAAGATCCTTCTTAAACAACCTATTTTGATTGTATTGGTTGTTTCTCTTGTCATATCTCCGTAATCGCTGAGCTTTTGCTTGAACCTTGATTTTTTATGTTTTCCCCTGTTGTTTAGATATCTTCCTTCGTTGTGATATTAAACCTTTTCTTAATTCCACGTCTTTCTTTCGAATTTTCTGATGGCCTTTTCTTAAAATACCTCTGTCAGCAACGACAGTTCTCGTCTCATCTTTTCAATCTGTTTCTCTATTTTAACTTGCCATTTAAGATTTGTATGCGATGTTCTACATTTTCGTTGTTTTGTTGTTCTGCCAACTTTATCAGAAATCACAAAGGATGTTGCATATAACATTTGGTTGATTTCATTAAATAATTTTCCTTGTACATTCTTCTCTGATACTGAATTACTTTTCTTGATTAATGATTTCAGGTTTTTGGTAAGGGATAGCTTCAGTAACGGTGGTCTATTCTTTACATTGATACCTTCGAGATCCGCATACTTGTTATGTCTCTTGATAGTTTGCTTGTTTTATTTGCTTCTGCCAGTATGATTTTCGGTTTCCTCTAACGGTATTTCTCCTTCGGTCTGTCCACCCAGTCCTAATATTTCATTTTCATCATAATCGTGTGTATAGTGAATTTCTTGCCTTATTTGTGGTTTTATTTGGTCTATCTCAATTGCTGTTAACTTTTTGTTCTTTTTAATGTATTGACTGGCTATCTTGTTTGCATCTAACACACGGGTTTCTTTGAGTTGTTCTACTTAGTACTATTTTCTGTTTGTAAAGAATTAGCTTCTCCTATTTTTTCCATGACTTATGGGCGTAAAGATGTGGATGTTATTTCCAAGTTTGCTGAAATTGTATTTTTGCAATAACTTTTGATTAANTCTCCTTCGGTCTGTCCACCCAGTCCTAATATTTCATTTTCATCATAATCGTGTGTATAGTGAATTTCTTGCCTTATTTGTGGTTTTATTTGGTCTATCTCAATTGCTGTTAACTTTTTGTTCTTTTTAATGTATTGACTGGCTATCTTGTTTGCATCTAACACACGGGTTTCTTTGAGTTGTTCTACTTAGTACTATTTTCTGTTTGTAAAGAATTAGCTTCTCCTATTTTTTCCATGACTTATGGGCGTAAAGATGTGGATGTTATTTCCAAGTTTGCTGAAATTGTATTTTTGCAATAACTTTTGATTAAAGCGATCCAAAGCCCCCTTCCGGTGCGAGCCCTGTCTATTCTATATTGTAAAAAATCCTACCCAGCCTCCACTTCCAAGATCCCCTGTTTATTTGGCATTGAACAGTAAAGATAAAAGATTTGATACATATAAATGGCATATAAAATTGTATTTCTTACTATGCAATTTGTAAAACGTTTCCAAGTATTAAATAGGTACATTTTCTTGACAAAATAAAACATAATCATGGGAGTATTCAAAGCTTTATAAAAAAGAACAAAGCACTTATTCAAGGGGGTCTGGGTCGCTGAGGGTAGTAAATCAAGGCAATTCGATATTAAAATTTTAGTATAAGGTTTGACACAACACCATAACTTGAGGAAAATTAATGCCGCCCTCACCCTGACATGCTGACAGTGATTTTTAGCTTTCAACTTCGTTTGAAAACAAAATTATTTACTGATTACTTGTCAATAGTAAAACGGAAATTGAGTAGGCGAGAAGGCTACCCCAGTAACCTTCGCAAGCTTGAAAACTAATCAGGGACTCATTCTGAAGTAACAAAAATCAAACACCAGACTAGCTCAGTTTGATGACGTTTTAATAACAGTGACCTCGGCATGAATTTAGTTGCAACCGTTCGAGACAGTTTTGTATGTGAAGTTCCATTCATATCAGAAACGTGATAGAAAACTTGAGTAATGTGCAAGGACTGCGTTGTCAAGATGATTGATGTTAAACTTTGGGAACAAATAAGATTATATTTAGGCAAGGAGGCGGGACATCAGCGACAAAGTGATGACAGAAATTGAGGAATCCACAACATCAAGTGTTGCACATGTTTGCAAATGGAATAGGTCTGCAACAGTCTTCACTGTATGGCTTCCTACGAGTGACTTCAAAGGGGATGGAAGCTGACGAGAAAGCTCGCTTCAATTCAGCAAGGAAACTTCTAGTTGCCTTAACTATTTCTTGGGTAGTTTTTATTTTAATTACCATGGCACTGGTTTGGAATTTATTGGCGATCAGGGAAAGCTTCCATGAAAGATTAATGGACTTTGAAAAAAAGTTGGCGCTGACTTCCATTGAACACACCAGGTTCCAAAGCCAGTGTTGCGATGAAAACGGTAAGCATGTTAAATTCAATTCTAAAACCGTCATTATCTCGATTAAATATTCAAAGTACCAGCAACAAAGTATGTCAGAGGCCACGTGGTCAGGGTTTGGGCGAAGGTGAACATCCTTAAATCTCTTAAGATAAGTTTTTCTCTTGAAAATTCTCGTAGAAAAATGGGTTTCATCATTAGTAAAAGTAGACTTTATTCTTCTCAGGTCAAATTAACCTCGTTGCAAACATTTTTCTGTTACATCGCGAAATTAGTTTTACACTTATTATCTTGATTTAGTGGCGGGTTACCATAACAACGAAATAGGAGGGCTGCCAAAACAACAAAGCAAGTGAGAATTGTACACAGAAGATGTGCCAATGTGGGACAAGATATGCTAAAAAAAACAAAAAGAAATAAAAAAACTGTGCCGCACAGCCCGAGTAGAACTGTTGAACTGTTGGCGCCTTGTGTCAGGTTCATGTGGGTTGAGCCTGGCAAAGAAATAACCGAAAATATTTAATCGGATGGCCTTTTAAGAATGTATGTTTATTTTCTCCAACAAGTTAAGCAAGTTCAAGGTTTTCTGATGCAGACCGTAGAAAAGCAAGTAGTTGTGTTTTAGGCTACAAATTTCAACTGCGACTAAAATTTTGGATCAAATTTGTTTCAACAAAAACATTGCCATCCATTAATCATTTTTAAATCCCGAAACTAAGGCTTTCAAAATAACATTAAGTAGCAGATTATGTGTACATTTCCTTTTCATATGGTTAAGTGCTCCCATAACAGTTCCGACACGTGGGCTGTCTGCTGGTCCAGCCTGCATGTTGCCCCAAATAGATGTGATAAAACGACCCTGTGTCTGCTGTCATCACCCAAGCTGAAAGAACCAAATTAATGTGGGTTAAACTGTTGACAACAAAACATAACATAAAAACACAGAATGGGAAGGTTGGTCAGTGGTATTAATCGTCTGGTGGTCAGCTCGAATAACTTTTCTACGGAAAAAGACAAGCCAAAAATAAGTGAGATATTTTACTTTTTACACTTGGGTCGCGTTTCAATGCAAGAACTTTGTGAGTGCTTGAGAGACGGGCATCTCTGCGGAGATGAAATTTAAATGAACATTGACCAAAAGACGGAACTGTTCCTCACCCCAATTTTTTACGCAAAATCAGTTTTAAAGTTTGAATGACAGATGTGTTGACGTGTCTGTGAAATTTTTAGTATTAACAACAGCGCCACAATTGGGACTGGTGGGGCAGTGCTCCACCAAGAATTTTCGATTAAAACTTTTCAAATGCATTTGTTTCAGTTTTTTTGTCATATTTTAAAACAATGTGTCGTTGAATCACATGATAAAACGTCTGTTGTGACTGTTGTAAAAATTGTTTTGGCTAAATTGCTGACGAAGTTTCAAAGAAAGCCACTTTCATTGTTCACAGTTAATTCATTTCGGGGCCGGCCCAACAAGTCATTTTTTCATTTACTCCACCTTATTTATTTATTGGTTAATCGTAGTAAATGTCATTCCATTACCATTCCGAACACATTTTCTCGTGTCTTATAAGAGAGAGTATTCTTTATCACTGCACTGAATGATTGGCTGATTTTGGTTCCTGCATTATAAATAAACACGAATTTCTTAACGGGTATCTACATCACAATGAAACCCCTGCTAAATGGTTGAGCAAAATGGTTGTAAACTAACTTAAAACGTAGGGTATAAAAGAAGAAATTGATTGCCTCGACTATTGGTTAATTACTATCATAGTGATAGGGTAGAACTGCAGATGTACACGTTGAAATTGGAGACAAATAGACATCACCCATTAATTTAATACATTTTTGGAAAATTTTTCTTTATTTTTCTGGGTTTTTTTCTATCTAATCAAAAGGATGTTCCTTTTAAATCAAATAGAAATGCAATGAGTAGCAAGATAGAATAACAAGATAGAATTTCCACACCTGAACTATAAAGACCATTTTTGAAATTAAAGATTAAAATATATGTTTCCAATAATCAACGCACGTGGTTTGAAGTTGAACAGACGGCTTTAGAATTCAAAATTTGTTTTACCTTGATAAAAAAATTTTTTTCTTACCGACCTTTTTGAATTTTCTTAATTGATAATTTCCAGCATTGTAGGCAAAGGATGTACTGAACCTGAAGCTACAGGGGAAATAAGAGTGGGAAATGTTGGCTTGATAAATACATACTAAACACACAAGGTCTTCTTGCCCAAAGAACAGTGCTACAAGAAAAAAAACAACAAAAAACGTTCTTTTTTATTTTCAATTAAATGATTGATTTTTAAACAATGAGTATATAAAGGGGTTTTAAGCTGGTAATTTCTTCAATGTTCGTCAACTATAAATCGAAATTTGACAGAGAAAGCCGGTGACCAAAGACCGATTGTAAACGGAATGAACAATTTTACATAGGAATGAAGTATTTCGATCTTTAACAGTGTAACAGACTTACATTCATTCCTTTATAAGAGTCTTGCGGAAATCTCTGCAAAAGTTTTATAATGAATTCAAGTGGCATTGACCACACCAGTATAAATCAAAGAATAATTTTAACACATTAGAAAATGGAATGAAGACTTCTAACAAATTCAGCTGGTCATAATGGACTAAGCGCATTGCCAATGCTAAAAACTCCAAAACTAATGCCTACAGTTACAAAATAATTTATCATTTTGCGGAACAGAATAATTTATTCAAATTGCCTTTATTTTTGACTTATATGTGTATATTTAACTGTTTTTGTTTGTTTGTTTGTTAAAGTCGAGCTAGCTCGGCATTCGTTGACACGAGCTCTCCATTGTACCCTCTCGTCCATCGCATTTTGTAGTTCGTCTAATGTGCAGCCTGTATCTTCGTACCTTTTCTTAGGTCTACCAACTGGTTTGTGTCCATGCATTGGATTCCAGAGCAGGACATCTGCTATAAGCTCTTCTTTCGATCGCCAGCAATGTCCAGCGAAGCGTAATCTCTGTTGTTTGATGGTTTTGCTTATTTTTGGTACGTTGCCATACAACTCATTATTTGTGATACGGTCTTTCCAGGAAACATTTAGGGCCGCTCGTAACATTCGTGTGTATGCTCCATCAATCTTTTCTCGAGCTTTGAGGTTAGTGTCCATGAGACAGATCCGTAAACAAGTACAGACTCAACCGTTGCTCTGAAAAAGTGTCTTTTCAGGTTATCGGAGAGATTTGATTTCCAGATCTTTTCAAGTTGGTTTAGAGCACCCCAGGCTTTGCCTAATCGGATATCAATATCTCGCTCTGTAGAGGTAATATGGCTACCCAAGTATTTGAAGTCTTGGACTTGCTTGATGTTATTACCATTGGTGCTCTTCATGCCTACAGATGAGTCTTGATTCAAACAGATGTATTCTGTTTTATCTGCGTTGAGGTGGAGACCGATTTCTTTTGCTGCATTTTCGATACTGTGAAGTAGAGTGTTTGCATCTTTAAGTGTATCGGCGAGAACTGCTAAATCGTCTGCATAGTCCGCGTCTGTAATTTTAACTGGTGGATATCGCCTACTTCTCTGCTTTTTGAGCGTGAGACCGAGATGGTTATTTTGGTCAAGCGCTTTTCTTAGCACATAGTCTAGGCAGATTATGAAGATGTACGGGGCGAGAGTGTCACCCTGCAGAACTCCGGCAGTTATCTCAAAAAAGTTTGTGTCTCCGTCCGGTGAGCGTACCATGGAATGGGTGTCTACGTAAAGCATTGAGATTGCATCGATAGTTTCCTCAGGGATTCCATATGCCTTTAGAATCTTTTTCATTTTACCACGATGTATTGAGTCAAATGCTTTAGAGAAGTCAATAAACAGAAGGACGGCAGGCAGGTTTTTCGATCTAACACCTTCGAGAATACGACGAATAGTGAGTATTTGTCCTATGGTTGATCTGTTCTTGCGAAAACCGTTTTGATTTTTTCGTAGTAGTGGATCTATTTTTGGCCGAATCCTGTTTAAAAGCATGAGGTTATAGAGCTTTGCAGATATCGTAGTCAAAGTAATTCCTCTATAGTTCTTTCGTATACTCAGGTCTCCTTTTTTGGGGAAGGGTAATATACAACCCTTTCGCCATTTGCTGATAGGATCTTGATGGTAGACAGAGTTGCAGAAATCAAGCAAAATTTGGTGAAATTCATCAAGTTTCCATATTTCAGCTGGTATCTCATCTAGTCCGCATGCCTTTCCATATTGTACGTCCCTGATGGATTTAAACAGCTCTTCCAAGGTAAACGGGCCTGTTTGGATATTGAGTTCTTCAGTGATGACTGGGGTTATCTCAACATCGTCGATTACTGGCGGATTTCCTAGGAGATCTTGAAAGTGCTTCTGCCATAATTTTACTCGTTCCGAATCATTTGTTGCTTTCAATCTAGACTTGCTGCTGTTCTTTCTCCCTGTGATCTCGTTTACTGTTTTCCATGCAAAAGCCGATTTTTGATTGCTAGCAGCTTTTGATATTGAATCTATCTTTTGTTGCAGGTACTGGCGTTGTTCTTGATTGTAAGCTTCTTTCAGTTCTGCAGAGCATCTTTGATACATAAGATTATTTTCATGTGAAGGTTGCGATGTTTTGCGCTCGGATGCTTCGTGCAGGCGTTTGCGTTTTTCACGAATCTTTTGTGATTCCCATGGATAGATCCTTTTCGTTTTTTGAGTTTGGGGAATGAATTCTAAGGCAGATTCTTTGACAGCAGTCTCAAAATTTTCGTATTTCGAGTCGGCGTTATCTAGTTGGGTTTCCTCCTGTAAGGCTGAAAATCTGTTTTTTACATTGATGATGAAAGTGTTCCGGGTCTCGGGATCATTTTTCAGGATTGACCAATCAAAGCGGGTGGTTTTGGAGGTTTTCTTCTTATTTGCTCGGAGGCTCAGACGAAACGTAGAAGTCACAATACGGTGATCTGACAATATACTCAGGAAAGAGTTGTAAGCTCTACAGTTTTTAGCGCTGTTTTTCCATTTTCTATTTATGATGATGTAATCTAGCTGTGCTGTATGACCGTTTGGTGATTTATGTGTCCAAAGTTGTCCCTGTCTTCTCTGGTAGTTAGTGTTCAGACATAGCAGTTCGTTTTCACGGATGAAATTTTTGAGCATTTCTCCGTTTCTGTTGGTTTCTTCATGATAAGAGAATTTGAAGTTGTCTAGCCTGCCTAGATGTGCGTTCAAATCTCCGGCAATTATCAGTACGTTGTGCTTGGGAATTTGTCTGGTAACTGAGGTTAAGTCTTGGTAAAATCTTTCAACTTCTAATATGTCGCATACATTTGTAGGGCTATAGCAGGATATTATGGTGGTCTGGGGATTGCCGTTTAGTGTGACTGTCATAATCCTTGGAGATATCGATTCAACACTAATTAGGGTGTTATATGCTTCCTGATTGAAAAGTATTCCTATTCCACCGGTAGCCGCATTAATGTTGTTTTTCCAGGCAGAGCTAGTGATTAACTTCCATTTGCCGAATGATTGCTCTTTGATGACAAGGTCTTCATGACACATTCTGTGTTCTTGTACACAAATGATGTCATGTTTTGTGCTTTCGGCTGAAGAGATCAGTTCTGGTATTTTCCATTCTTTATTGAGAGTTTGTACATTGATCGTACCAATAAAAATATTTTTCTTTCCTTTCATTAAGCTTGGGATTTTGTGTTTATTTCTCATTGTCGCAGGCGCCCATTTTTCGACTGCAACCTGCGACACCATTGCAGGACGCGCTCCTTGTTTGACCGCTCGACGAGCGAGGCGGGATGAAAGTTTAACTGTTTATTTAACTGTTTATTTAACTGTTTGTGTTGTTTTAATTTTTACGGTTAACTGTTTATAGAAGACTACCCAATACCATTTCAATAACAGGGTAATTAAACTGTTTGCTAAGTATCTGATGCGTCTGAAAGCCCATATTCATTGCTTAATATATTTGAAGATGATAGTAAATATATACATAGGTGGAATCGATGACGTGGTAACTGTGACATGGTCCACAAACAAAATTTATCATGTGCTGCCAATGGAAATCACATTTGTTCTGTAAATTTAACATTTTTCTGTGAGGTAAATGTAGTTAGCATTTGTTGGTAGTTTTAAGAAAATTTTTTCTTTGATTTCTCGGATGTATGGGACCTGAGCTGAAGACTGGAGTTCCTCTAAAACCTTACTTACGTACATAGGCTCTGATAAGGCGTCGACTGTCAATACAAAACCAGCATAACCCTATTAAGATTCACTAAAACAAGACAAGCTATAAATTAATAGTGCTTTAAAATATGCTGTTGTATAAGAAAACCTGTGCTTAGTTTATTGTAGTGTGTGTATTCTGCCTGTTGAAAAAGTCATACCACCCCAAACAAAAACCTGACTTCTAAGTAAGCGCTCTCCTCAATTAGCCCCCGTACTCAAGTAGGACCCCTCTTTTAGGTCGATTTTTTAAGAGGCCTCCTAGACATAATAGTGACATTACGCATGACAGTTTGTGGTAGAAATTGTGTACCCATAGTTAAAACTACAACATGTATTTTGCATTTGGAAATATTAAACAGCTGTGTTACATTGTGTAATGTTAATAGTAAATTCTGCATGTCCTCAAGTTTAAATGCACAGAGAAGAATTTTTAGTCTTCACCATAACAATGTGACCTCCATAAACAGAGCAGGATCTATTTCAGAGTGCAATTCAAGCGAGCTTATTTACTGGAGAGATTGGAGAGACCATCTATTACTTTGCTGGTATAATGCTTGGAAGCTGAATCAAATACAGAGGTCATTGTTATTATTGTTGGACCAAATTATTTGAAAAGCACTACGTACGCACTACGTACGCACTACTAACTCATGATATCTTTGTTAAGTAGGTCCGTTACTCCAAACATGATAGGCTTTACGTAACAATAAGGTGTAAAAAAAGGTAAGATAGAAATTCAATGAATCTACGTGTTCCGTCACTTAATGTAACAAAACTACTGCTGCTGCTGCTACTACTACTACTACTACTACTACTACTACTACTACTACTACTACTACTACTACTACTACTACTACTACTACTAGATAAGTTGCACGGTACCTTTGCTTTACTTAAAATATCACCTCGCGGCTGATTATACTCTAGTTCACAGCTTTAGGTTTAGTCCATATCATCTGTGGTTCACTACCACAACATCAATATTACTGTTTCACTGGTGTCTTTGTTAAAACGTGTTCAGTTTGCATAGCACAATTGAAAGTGATAAAGAGTAAGTATTAAAAGTTGTTAGCTGAAATAGCAAAAAAATATATAATGCATTCATTACTGATCACCAATGACAATGCCACCTACACTAATTATAAAGAGCAGTGTAAGCAGTAAAAATACTAAATGAAAACAAAGGAGTAAACTGTAAGATGGACTTTAAACAAACTCACCCGTCATTGCAGCTCCTTATTTTGAACAACAAGAATCTAAACCTTGGAGGCTTTTAAGTCCAGCTGTGTAAATCCTTATTGATAAAAAAGCTTTAGTTTAAATCGCAAAATAATGATAGAAAGCCCTGCGATTACGTATCTACCAGCAAGGCCACAGAGAAAACCGGACATTTCTGAAAAAGAAACGTAACAAGATTCTGAAAGCCATCAGAAGCAGACTCAAGACTGTTGCTATAAACCAAGCTGACAACATAGCAGACGAAATCACAGCCACAGATGACTGCCGAAGAATGTTCAAAGCAGCCAAAAAGCTAAGATCATCCAAGCCTAGCCCTCCTTTAACTGTTCATAATGCAGAAAGCAACTTCATTGGATCAGATAAGGTAACAGCCGATGCATTAAGAACATGGTTCCAATAGCAATTCACCGGCCAACTAGATGAACCACTCGAACCATTCTCAGGGGACCCAAGATCTCTCTCGAAGCCCATCACAGAGAAGGAAACTAAAAACGCCATATCAGCCTTGAAGAATGGACGAGCAGCTGGCCCTGACAATATCAACAGTGAGCTCTTTAAAGAAGCCAAGGACATCATCTCGAAACATATTGCAAAGATCATCACCAATCTCTCGAACAACGCACACCCATTGAAAGCCTAGGAAAAGGGACCTTGATTCCCCTGCCCAAAGGAAGAAAACCACCAGGACCACCAGCACACCTACGCCCTATTGCGCTGCTGAACAGCATCAGGAAGATTCTCTCTGCCATCACTCTGCGCAGGATCAGGGACAAGATTGACTACTACACAGGCCCATGTCAAGGTGGCTTCAAAAGAGAAAGAAGCTGTAAAGACATAGTATGGGCTCAACCCATGCTGGTTTCTGTCGTGCTGACAAGAAAATGGGATTTCCACAAGGTGGGAATTGATATGTCAAAAGCTTTCGATACCATCAAATGACAATAAATCCTAAACTCTCTCGCCAAGGCGAACTGCAACGAAGATGAACTACGATTAGCCCGCATGCTCCTTGCAGAGACAAGGCTGTCGATCAGAATAAAGTCGGAAACATTAGCTGAAT
This sequence comes from Morbakka virulenta, assembly GCA_003991215.1. Lineage (NCBI taxonomy): Eukaryota > Metazoa > Cnidaria > Cubozoa > Carybdeida > Carukiidae > Morbakka > Morbakka virulenta. The sequence goes on from RDPX01000395.1 coordinate 127,922, forward strand.
TCAATATATTCATCGGCTCACCTCAAGGCGATAGTCTCTCCCCAGTACTCTTTACATGCTACTTAGCCACAGCATTGCAATCAGCACGTACTCTCTCTACAAGTTCCAATCTACCCTTCTTAGACACGGGCATCCCACCAAAGATTGAATACGCTGACAATGTTGGTTTCCTTGGTGAAGAAAGAGCTCCACTAAACAGAAAACAAGACATCTGCAAAACCACCCTGAAGCAGTACAACCTATTCATGAACGAATCCAAAACCGAACACACTGACGTCTACCTCGCTGAGAAGTCGGAAAAGGATGAAGATAGCCAAGCCTGCCGAGGACACGAACACTGGAAGAAAAGCAAGATCCTAGGTTCTCTACACTGCAGCAATGAAGACATCAAATCTCGCTGCACCCTAGGAAACATCGCCTTTCAATCCTATTGGAAGATCTGGAGTCGGTCAAAAATTCCAGTACAAAAGAACCACCGACTGTACGAAGCATACTGCACCTCCATCATGCTATACAACTGCAACAGCTGGGCCACAACGTCGGAAAATGCGAAGAAACTGGGTGTATGCCACCGCAAGCATCCTACGTAACCATCACAGGACACAGATGGTCACACAGCCTCATCTCCAACAAGGCACTATACAAGACCTGAAAATGTGAGCCACTCTCCAAGAGGATAATCCGACAACGCTGGTCCATGATTGGTCACATCCTCCGTATGGACAGACAGACACCGGCACTACAAGCTATGGAGTTTGCAATTGATGGCAGCAAAAAGTTCCGGCTTGTCGTCGTAGACACTGCTCAAACCTACTGGAAACAATCCGAGCAGACATCAAACGATCTGGCCTCGGGACCCTACACACACCCAAACACCTGAACCTCCCGAGACCCTTGGCCATAGACAAGGTCTCGTGGAATGCATATCAAGAAGGACTGATTGCTGACTCAGGATGCCACTAGACTACTGAACCGGCAGAAACAGTATTAAGTAAGTAATTAAGTAAGCCCCTTTAACGGGAATAGGAAAAAATTGGAGGCAAAAGATTAAGAAACTTTAACTACCTGCATTTACCAGCACATATTTTAGCCATTATTAAGCCCCAATCTCCATTGAAAGCTCCACACAACCCTGCCAGTCGAGTTTTACTTCACTATTCAAATAAAAACGGTTATTTATTGGTTTAAAGAAATCCCTACTACCTCCACAGAGCATAAAGTAAAAGGTTGGCTTAAAACATCCTGTGAATCAGTTACGACAGTTGCAATTACATTGAAATTCCTTTCTCTTAATTGCAGATTTTATTATTATGACAGTCGTTTACTTATCATAACGTTCGTCTTGCCGCTGCCGAGTAAAACCTAGCCGCCACTAACACAACCTGTGGTGTATCATGCAAAAGTAATAAGATAAATTTTCAAATTCTCACGACTTGTGAAGAAATTCGATATTCTATTTCGGTGTAAAAATTGGGTTTTCTTGTGTTAATGATATCAAATTGGCCAATAGTCACTGCCTTATTATTACAGAGCTTCTGCACTACATGGCAAATATTTCAAAGACGTAAATGGATGAAGAACTCCACTTAAAAATCACAATTAAAATCGAGATTGTTCCATCTCCAACCTCTTCTTTGAACTGGTCTGAATCAAGGTGCCAAATAGGGAGAAACAAATGGTGCTTCACTTTTATTAGTGACAAAAGAAGTAATATCGGACTGCCTGCTACTACCTATGATTGTTAAGTCGAATATTTGAAGACGTAAATAAATCTTTTTTATCTGTAATCAAAATTGATGGCGATTGAGTTTCAACAACCCCAAACGCTGCAGAAGCCAGGCCAGTTGTTTAACTGGCCATTCGGTTGAGTAAATGTCCTGCCAGCCTGAGAGCCAACTTACAGGTGTTGTGTATTGTCTGGTTTACAGAATCGACGAAAATAGCCGTTGTAAGCCCTTGCATCAATAGTGCCTTTTCCTTCTCCCCATAAATAAAACTCACTCACTTCGTCAGTTGAAGCCGGCCGACCACTCTTCTCCGCATATCTTCCCGTCTGTCATCAGTGAAGCTAGTTCTGCAATGTCACTTTTCCCTGTATCTCTCTTAAGTGTGTCGATGAAAGTTGTTTTCGGTCTGTCCCGTTAAAAGAAAAAAGACCAATTGATATTAGACGGCCGGCCACTCTTCTCCGTATATTTTCCTGTCTAACATCAGTGAAGCTAGTTTTGCAATGTCATTTTTCCCAGTGTCTTCCCAGTCTCTTCAGTGTGTCGATAAAAGTTGTCTTCGGTCTGTCCCGTTAAAAAAAAGGAAGAAAAAAAAAGACCAATTGATATTAAACGGCCGACCACATCTTTCTGTCTGTCATCAGTGACGCTAGTTTTGTAGTGTCCCTTTTCCCTGTGTCTTGCTTCAGCGTGTCGATGCAAGTTGCCTTGGCAAATGGTCGCCTGTCAGTGTTCTTGGTGCCAGGAACGTCTGGTTCATGGCCCATTCCTGCATATTCCTTAGATTTCAGGTGAAAAAACTGAAAACAAATGATTTTCAAAACGACTCGATAACTATTTACTGATTTGTTTGATGCACCATTCATGTGTACCATTTACTAATAGTGGTGCCATATATTTGACATCTACATGATCGTTATTAATCAGCATTTGACCAATTTCTTCCTCAGGTATTCATCAGAACAATAATCTTAAAAAATCTGCAACGCATTTAGAGCCTAAGAATGTTAACAGCACTCACAGAAAAAAGGCAAATCTCAGTAGCGCAGGGATCAATGAACGTCATATATCGTTGGAATTTATCGAGCGAGGGTTTACAGGCCAAAAACCGATTCAGGGGGAAAGCAAACCTAAAACAATGAAGGACGCTAAGAAACGTAGAAGGAATCAGGATATAGTCAAAAAAGCACATAGTATCAATGCAAATGATCAGGGTTTGGTCATCTCTGGCGAAACGATAAGACAGAAACGGTCTGTACAAGAGAAAGAATCAACTGTTACATACCACCAGGCAAAAGATACAGAAAGTCATTCAGAAAAGGCCAAGAGAAAACACAGCACCAGGAACGCTGACAAACAAATCAAAGTCGTGAGTCATAATAATAAAAACAGGAGTCTCCATGACAATGATCAAACTGCTGACCCAAGCATGACCGAATTTCCATTAAATAGAAAAGAAATTGAAAGAATTGCCTTAACAAATGAACCGTCAAGGTACGCTTTTCATGAGAATGGAGGTCTTGACGACGAAGATGTTTCAGAAGGCTCTGGTTGTGCAAGTTGCGAGTTTGACATAAAAAACTACATTAAAAACACGGTAAGTGAGTATGTGAGAGTCAAATTTAGTTTTTATTAATTTTATCAGTGAAGCCATGCCCAACATCAATTACTTTAGCCATTCCCTCCATTATAACACATTCTTTTCTTCATTCGTTCGCACCTTAAACCTTGACTATCAAAGAGGGCGATCTATATATGTACATTGATATTAATATAAGAATAAAACTGTAAGAAAGCAATTTCCCCTTCATTCTCAGACATAAACCATGCCTGCGATAGGATTTACGTCATTTCGTACACATCTGTGTTCTCTCTTTGCCAAATAAATAGAAAGATATATATCTTTTTGTTTGTTTGTTTATTTATGAAGGGTGTATACATAGGGTCGGTGAAATATGGATGGGAAACCGTTTCGGGAATTAACTGACAGGTTACCATTTAAAGGGAACGGGAAAATACTTAGCATGGCGGTGTGACAAACAACAAAGAATGAACTTGAAATAGTGGTAGAGACATAGAAGTAGATAGCCAGTGGTAAAGTACATGGTTTAAATCGCTCTCGTATTAAATTGATAAAAGCTTGAAGTGAAAAATATCATCCAAGAAGTTTTTACTTTTATCAAAAAAAAATTGGCTGGGGACTTCTATTCTGCAGGATTGGATTGATGGAAGCCTGGTATCAGCACTCAAGGGGCAAGCAGTGGAGAGTTTCTATTACTAATTACAATGGTATCACTTCTTACCAGACTAATTTTAAACATATTTGGGGGGGGGGCATTTCCCCTCCAGCGCAATGAAGTTAACCAGTGTAAATCACCTAATTTGAATGTCACTCTACTTCAGCTTCAAAGTGTGCAAATACACAGCAGGACTATAAAGCATCTCGGATGGCTTGGGCAATGAGATGGAGAAAAATTCAAGATGAAGGCAGTCATCTGGAAAAATGCAGCTATCATCGTGTATGTATGTATGTATGTATGTATGTATGTATATATGTATGTACGTATGTATGTATGTACAGTATGTGCGTGTATATATATATATATATGTTTGTATTTATACATTTATACGTTCACATATATGTTTGTATCTATGTATCTCTAACTAGAAATTTTATTGAATACGTCGTAAATGAGTCACAATCCTTCCAGCTCGGTTTAGGCTTCATCATCATTATTATCATCATCATCATCATCATCATCATCATCATCATCATCATATTCGGTTTAACGTCCGTTTTACACGCTAGCATGTGACGCTTTCTTGAAATCGACTTCCAAGTTATCCTACCCTTCACCAGGCCTCTGCTGACACCTTTTTGTTTGAGATCCATCCTTATCACTTCCTCCCATGTTTTCTTCGGTCTTCCTCTGCCAGTGGCTCATGTCACCTTGATTGTTCTGCATCTACTTGCCTAAGCAAGTAGATGNAGTCACAATCCTTCCAGCTCGGTTTAGGCTTCATCATCATTATTATCATCATCATCATCATCATCATCATCATCATCATCATCATATTCGGTTTAACGTCCGTTTTACACGCTAGCATGTGACGCTTTCTTGAAATCGACTTCCAAGTTATCCTACCCTTCACCAGGCCTCTGCTGACACCTTTTTGTTTGAGATCCATCCTTATCACTTCCTCCCATGTTTTCTTCGGTCTTCCTCTGCCAGTGGCTCATGTCACCTTGATTGTTCTGCATCTACTTGCCTAAGCAAGTAGATGATATTACTACTCAAGTGATATCAAAACCCAGGCATGGACTATTATAATATTGCTTGTTAAAAATCGAAGAAAAATTGTAAATACAGAAATACCCCGAATATGCTCAACATGGTTTTTTTTCAATTCCCTACTTTACACATTTTTTTTATTCCCATAGGTATGATGTGTTTATGTTTTAGAGATACTTTTTTCAGACTCTCACCCTATTGCAGAGGAGCTGTGAATAAGGAGGTAAACTTAACGACAAAACTACAAGCTATCTTACAAAATTCTGAACTTTATCATGTCATGAGTCGTATGCTTTTTCTGAGCTACGTTTCGGGAGTAACTCTTCCCATCGCGTCATCCTGACGATGGGAGATGTATCTCTCGGAATGTAGCTCAGAAAAAGCTTACGACCCAGGACTTGATAAAGCTCTTACATCTATGAAAGTTATCTTTTCACTAAGATTAAACTACCGTTCAATAAACGACCAGTATCACAATTGATTATGCCAAAGTCTGGATGTTAGGTGTTATAGATATCTGATGGATGGTGCCTCGACGATGCCCACCAGATATTAGTTTGTCACGATATTTGAAATAAGTACAAAATAGGCTAATTTCTGAAATGGCATTAGGTTTGCACTACCTTAACAATTTTCACAATCATTAAGCTATTTGCATATGGGAGAGCAACAACTCATCTCAGGTCCGAGAGTGGGGACAAGGAATGGCGAATAACGGAAGTCGATTTCAAAAACTGCTGCCTTCAGCACAGCTACATCATTTACGAAATACTATCAAAATGATATATTATGTGAATAATAGTTTCTTGGAGGTCCAATATTTCTGCTAATGGTTATTAAATACATTTTGATAATAAAGTTGCAAGGAATAGATAAAGCCTTTTAGAATTCCTTGAAGCAACAATTGTTGAAATAAGCTTTATTCATGGATTTATTTTCTGAGCGGCTAAAAACAGACAGATCAACGTATGACTTTTGCATATCTAGTTGGTGCCAAAAACTACATTTGGCTTAACTTGTAAAACGTATTGTTTTGTCCAATCAACCAAGAACATGCAAGAACAATCCGTATACATATACACATGTTTGATTTATGAAATCCTTGTACCGGCGAAACAAAGAAACCCAATCACGAGGTTTGTAAACAAGTTTCGGTAGCATATTTCATGCAAACCCAGGATGCCCAACAAAGTTTACACAAACTGTGTAAAAATCTAAACTCAAGGTTAGCCTGTAAAAAACTCTCAGATTTAGTATCCCAGTAGAAAAGAAAGAGAATAAACCTCAAACACATCCCAGAAAAGCAGTTGACTTGTTTTGGAAAGTGCATGTTTTCGGATTTACAAAGAAACACCTTGCCAAGACCTTTAAGCCACTCGAACCCGCTCACTAGACACAAAAAACCATACTGGCATATGAAGGTAATAGCTTCACTGATATTGTAAGTTAAACCTCGTTATTTATATTGGGGAATTTCTCTGTGTTATGTTCGTGCTTCACAGCAACTCCACTAATCTTCAGATTCAAGGTAAACATTAATCACGTCTTAAATGCATTGCCCCTTGTTCACTTTTGTATTTATTAACTTTTTTCACGAATATTGTTCTATTAAATCCAAAAGTGTCATACCTGTTATCATTTGTATTGTGTTCAGCCGTGTTGGCTAAGGTAGATGGTTAAAAATATGACGTACTAAGGGAACGGGCAAAATAATTTTTTAAGTTCCTCTTAACAGTGATTTTTCTTCTGTTTTTTTATATTGGTCAAGAAAACTAATGGTTAATGAAAATGGATGTATTTTCCTTTTCAACTGGTAAAAACAAAGCTTTCATTATTTAAACCAATTACTTTGTTTTCCAGATAAAAACGGAGCAGATAACATTGATCAAACAACTTTTAAACACAAATGCTGCCAAGAAAGCGCAATTACGATGTCGTAAGCTTACGACCGATTGGAATACAACGTACAATATTGGCGTTAGCAAATTCCTGGAAAGCCACGAAATAACTTGTGAGCAAAACGAAATTCTTCAATCACTAAGATTCCGTGGAAATAAAGATGAGTTTTTCCCACTATATCGCTATGAATTTACCTGTTGCCAGATCAAACTGTTGTAGCTAATGGCCAAATGTCAGGATATGCATTAACCAGAAAGTTCTTCCTATGCCTCCCCTAATAACTAGCTTACTAGAGGAGTACGAAACCTGCACCTTTCTTTCATCAGTGTACAAAACTCACTGTGTACAAATCCATTTCACCTCAGGGAGAAAGGTTATATTATATCAGAAGTAGTTTTAAGTAAACAATTTTTTGAGGTGCGAAAGTAAAACGCTTATGTACAAATTAATTGAGACAAACAAAGAACATTTAAAGGAAGAAACAGAGCTTTCTTCGCCTTTACAAAGGAAAAAGTTATCCATACTTGTATATCTATACAACAAATAACCTCCACTACTCTTAAGAACTTTTAAACGTTTTGGTGTCGAACCCACTACTTTTGTGCGCCCTTGGACGATTCTTGTATGGCGTTTAAGCTTCGTTTAATGTATCCACTGCGGTACAGCCAATACCATAGAGTCGTTGCTTGCACACAAACCAGAACATTTTGACTGGGTCTAAAGGAGATTCGTTTTTAAACCACTCTGGTTACATCATACCGAGCAACTCCAGATCCATTGCAAAGCAATTTATTCCGTTTTGGAACAGCTTTCTTTGAAGAATCTCGATATACTGTAGCGAGTACAACATATCATCAAACAGCCAATGCTACAACCCGCCAACGTTATTGTTGATTTGGTGATTTCGGGTGTTTTCATTTGGTAAATTACGGCTGTACTGACTTTAAACGTGGCAGAAGAACGAGGTTTTCTCGTTCGCTGAAAACAACTCTTCTGGGCTTACTGAGTTACATTCTTGTAACTTAGCCCCCATTTGTAACGTTTTGCTTTGATGGTTGTCGCCAGGAATTGTTTTTACCATTGAATAGTTGGTAAACTTAGTTCTGTTATTTTCCCCTGGACATTTGTGTTTAAGGCTTAACTGTTTTTTAGGTACTTATACACTTTCCCATGCAAGGTCAACAACACCTTTAGGAGTGGTTTTCCATTTTCGAAAACATTTAACATTGGACGTTGATGTAACAGATGCCGTTTACTGTTTGTTTTATCCACACACTTTACAGTTGCAAGACTAAAACCTACAATTTCTCCTACCACTCGTTAGGTCTTAAGTGAGATAATGTAGAAGTCAGGATAGATGTGCACTCAGAAATAAATTTCATCTTGATGAACCATTCAATCACAAATAACAAATATGTTTTTTCTGGCATAACCCAAAACGCAAACACCAGTACGAGGAATTGTACCCTCGTTTTATTTGTCGTATTTTCAGCCACCTACTATAATCTTCAGCAACTAATATGAACAATAACCTCATATTACGTTTGTGCAATAAATAACATTTATGCGTTTACAAGTAATGATGCAAGAATGAAGTGTTGCCATTAAGGATGTGGGTGAGTTTTGGTCACTGTGTACGTAGGATTATGTTTTTATGGCAGGCGGAATTAATAATGGTTAATTTTAATGTTAATATGATCCAATTCTGCAGCAAGAGGCCAAATTGAAGACGACAACAGAAAATAACAATAAAAAACCAACCAAGCAAAAGCTCTCAAAAAATCCAANAAATAACAAATATGTTTTTTCTGGCATAACCCAAAACGCAAACACCAGTACGAGGAATTGTACCCTCGTTTTATTTGTCGTATTTTCAGCCACCTACTATAATCTTCAGCAACTAATATGAACAATAACCTCATATTACGTTTGTGCAATAAATAACATTTATGCGTTTACAAGTAATGATGCAAGAATGAAGTGTTGCCATTAAGGATGTGGGTGAGTTTTGGTCACTGTGTACGTAGGATTATGTTTTTATGGCAGGCGGAATTAATAATGGTTAATTTTAATGTTAATATGATAGCAAAAACTCTCAAAAAATCCAAACCCCAAAAACTCAAAAATCCCGAAACCCAGCAAATACTAGCTAACCACAATAATGTCATAAGTAGCATAAACCCTGTCAACGCTGGGTAACAATGTTGCTAAAAAATAAAATTTATCGTTATCATGAAATAAAAATGTAATCGAATAACTTCAATAACGTACATTGCCCTTCTTTATTGAAGTCTGGTTTTAATGGCTTGGCATACAAAACGCAGAGGAAACAAACAATTTCGGTAGTACATTACAACCAGACTTGGTGAACAAGTGGAATCTACTTCACTGAAGTTTTTCGTTTAGCTACATTGTTGTTTTGGCAGTATGGATGTTCTGGGAGGCGCTCGCTCTCCTTATTGCCTTCTTTTGCTATTGATAAAATCTTCTTTTACTTGGTCACTTGACACATAATTGCTTAATATTACAATTTTGATTAGCCAATATTAATCCAACCTGCCCCTAACTCGTCATCCTATGTACGGACTAAGCAAAACTCACCCATACTCTGCCAAAATTTCGTTCTTGCGTAATTGTGTGCAAAGGGACTTTTTTCCTTAAAAGTAATACCAGGTCACTTTTCATATTAGTTGCTGAAGATTACTAGTGGAAGGTCGTTGAAAATATGACCAAAAATTGAAAAATAACTTCTGAAAAAAATCTAAATATTAAATAGAGCTGTTTAAATAGTAATTAGAAAAATGATGATCCAATCACAATGACACAACATTAGTTAAATAAAGCACCACTTTATGATTACTGCATCGGAAAAACATAAAATAGACATCCCCCTGTAAAAAACGGACCAGGCAAATCCTATACATTAATTTGCTTTAATACCATGACTATACGCAAAAAGGTAATAAATTGCAGTTTGGTTCAATTAATTTCTACATGGGTATAAGTACTTACCTCAATGGTATGTTTGAATGGCAACTTATTATCTTGTAGAGTTGTGGGCAGTTTATACATTACTTATAAACTATACATAATACGGAAAAATACTATAACCTACATTCTTACAACAGTAAATATTTGTAGAGCTCATGTGATTTTTCGACGATGAAGGTTCACAAGTAATTGTAACCAAAAGTGGCCCGACATCAGGGGAATATATCTACTAAATATATTTACAGTAATGTTAAGCATACATAACAAGGAAAGGTGTTCCTATGTCGAGGAGAAAAGAGCTGCCGAGCCCTTGGAGATGCATATCTCCATTATATAACTGAAGAAAAGTTATATTTAAAAAATGCGCCTAATTGGCTCATGACGGGGATCGCCTACAGAAGCAAAAATTCCCATAGAACATGTGCAATTCAAAACTAAAGAGCTTTATTCACAGTAGAATTCGAGTTACTGGGGGTAAAGATTCATTAGTAAGATACTCATGACTCGAAAATCTCAATACATTCAGCAGAATAACATTGGGATAGAAAAAAAGGAGGTGTCGATGCCATGGTTAAAATCGAAGCATTATGGCGAAAATTAAATTGCAGTGCTATTAATTTACTAATGAACAGTACTGTCGTAAGTGGTGTTTTTTGTTAGCTATGATACAGTATTTTTCCTAAATAGCACCAAGGCTCTAATTACCAACCCTTCAATACGCGCCCACCTAAAATTTTGAAAAAGGTATAAAATCAACCCTTTCTATTAAGCACCGTGGGCGGTAACTTTAATTTGGTGACGAGGTTAACAATGACAGTTAGAAAATAATATTATGATACTTTACAGTATCAGACCCTGTTCTCCTAAGGTTAGATCCTATTCAAATTTAGGCCAGGTTTTCATTTCATATTGCCCTTGTTTTGTAATTCATAGACAAGAGAAAAAATATATCTTGCTCCCGTCTCTTAACTGAACTCCTCTGACAAGCGTCCTCCTAAACTGATAAAAAAGTTAATGAGCTCCCAGACGCTTGAAAAAGGAAACACAATAATTGAATACAAGAGACGAAATTTCCAGAAATTTAGCAAAAAATTAAACATGGGGCACACCACGAGTATTTTTTTAGTGATTTTGTTGCATGTTTTTTATGAGGAAGACATAAATAATATTATAACTTGAGGAAGTTGTTTCTACTTGTATTTTAACAAATGAAAGCTGACAGCTTTTAATATAGATAGTTTGGATGTCGGCTCCCAGGTCCTATAGGGAAGACTTTAAAGATCAATTTTTGTACACCTCGGTATCAGTATTGATTAGAAATTGTACGTTAAATATGCGGCTTCTGTATTGTTTCTGTTGCAATTTTAAGCCCAATAACGATCCCGTGGGCTTTACGATTGCCACTACAGGAGACAGAACAAAATAAAATAAAATATGATGAAAATTAACGGTGATTTTGATACGTATTAAATTAAGCGCAGCACTGGTAACTTTTGTACGTTTTTCAATGTTCTTAATTTTGTTCGTAGTTATCACAGCTTTTTAGTTACTTTATCTTTCCAGCCGACACGTTCAAAATAGCTACCAGAAACATTAAATAATGAATAGTTACAGGCTCTCCCTTCACTTGCTCTAACGGAAGTTTGCATTTCTGCACTCGGTTCTTGTTCTATTAGAGTTAGAAATTATGTAATATTAGAAGTCTACTTTATTTTTCGACGTAAAGCATTCAACTCAAAATTTAAGAGTTATCCGAAATAAAGTGTTTTACATGGTACAGACTTTTTTCTTATTGTGTTCAGAACTCTAAGTTAATGGGAATGGATTTTGCACAAGTCGGATCTTGTGCAAAATCGGAATTACTCAGTGCATGTCAAAAAGAATTTTCTGTACTTGTACATCATACACAACATGTGGAGCAAACTCCCCATTCATCAAATGTGTATTATTATAAAAGTAAAGAAATAGAATACGTGACATGCCCGTGACCAATGCAAATTCATGTGTGAATCACGGGCAGTGTTCTTTTTTATGTGAATACTACAAATAAGTTACCTTGACCCCTCCTCTTCGCTTCTTTTGCAACTCGTTTTAAACCTTCAGCAAGGGGGCCCAGGTGGACTTCGGAGATCCTGTTATTTTTGTCGCGCGTCTGTGCAACTATTAAGGCTACCTAGAACGGTGATTTGAGGTTGAAGACACTACATAAATTACTGTAACGAGATGTGACGTAAAAAACTGTATACAAGCGTACTGTGAAGGGTATAACGTACTAAAAATGCTGATGACAAATGCCAACGCCCAAATTTCGTTACTAATTGGTACTGAAGATTGCCTGGAAGAATATCTCCACCAGGCTACGTCATGAAGTAGCCTGGTGGAGATAAATCCTTGAACGTATGGCAAGACAACTATTGAAAAAGTTAACTTTGTGCTAATGTCAAGTAATAAGTGTCTGTTTAGTTCAGTACCTCGACATTATCTTTTTAATAAGGCCAAATTTAAGAACGAAAGAAAACTAATCTCTCGGTTGATTATACAAAGTTTTAAATGCCTCCAACGTTGACATCATTCGAATTTTTCTGACTTGCAAGAGTGAACATATTGACCTTCAAGCAGAGTCAGCTTCGTTTGAATACTTTTACGTTGACGTTACCGTTAAATTCGTTTGCAAAGATAAGATGTCCGGCCTCCTGAATAATAACATGATTTAATATGATTTTCTAAGAGCTTTAATTGCAATGATGCCATCCTACGTATGTTTAAAGTATTGGATATTTATAGGGTGGGGCTGGTTGCAACTATATTTTTTATAAGAACCGGTTCTGTGTTGCAGTTCAAACTTTTGAACATTTAAATGCTGGAGAAAACTTTAACCTATTAGATTTAAAACCCTAAGCATTTCATAAAATGTGACGACACCAGACGCCATATTACTAGCTTAAATTTATAGACTTTATAATAGTTCATGAGCTCGCAGAATGTTGTTGACTTGGCATGTTTAAAACAGGGTGGAAGAAAGCACTTTTTGCGCACCCTACCTTCCTCAACAATTTTCCTACAACAATTTTCCTTAGTACTAAGCATCACAGATAGGTTTGTTTTGATAAAAAACGTATGGGCTGCTTTAGCTCTGAAACGTTGTTCCACCAAAAGTGTAATAGACTTTAAAAAATTAGAAAAAACTTTATAAAAGCATTCGGTAAACTGACTTATTTAATGCCTCTGTGGAAATTTGCTTTTGATTCTGCAACACGTTATTGCATTTGTGAACCCGAAAACAGTCATTAACCTTGTCATACATATTTTGTATCTTTTCTACCTCGGAATGTAAAACCTTTTGTGAAATTATTACATGCGGTATCTAATTTTATATCATCGATCAGTATTTTGAAAAGTATGGTGCAGTGAAGTCAGACGTCAAATATTATCCTTATGAGACTACTGGAGTAGACTTCTGTGTGATGGCGCAACATGATTGTACACAAGCTGAACATATTTATTTACTTCCCTGTTTATTTATATTTATCGCGAGTATTTATAAAAAATAATCACTTCAAATATTGTCGCAGTTGGAATGGAAAAATCTTTAGTACTATTACACTATAAAATACAATATGTTGCAAGATTGCAGTTTTATTGAGCCTATTGTAGCCTGGGGGTAATAGTCTGGTGGACGGGCAGATTTACATCAGCATCACCATACAGGACTGTAAACCCGGCATCGCATTTAATGTTTTGCCCCTGTGCTGCCAAATGATATGATCTGGGGAAGTCTTAAGCGTCACTGGTTTCCAAATTTTGAATAAATAGCTTCAAAATAATGCCTGCTTACCGGATGATCATAGTGAGCGTTGAGTAATAATGCCAACTCAACAAGAGTAATACTAACTGTTGTATAAAAGAGCTTTTATATAAGTTATAAGTTTCCAAAAGACAAGGTATCGGTTATTATCAAATGTACACGAATTTAAAACAATGATATAGCGAGGCACCCAGAAAATTTCTGAGCTGCTTTGTAGAGAAAAGAATGATATTTAAAGCCTTTGTCTAAAAGCAACTATTTGAAGGCCTAAAACAAATAAACAATAACCGTGAATATTACTCAAATATTTCAAGTTGGACTGGAGCAAGATATGGCCAGCTATACAATTACCTGATCTTTGCCATCTTCCCTGCTTATAACATCATCGATCGACACCAAATGAGCATCCCCAAGAGCTAAATCTAGGGGTAAAAATTTGACATCTTCATTTATAGTTGATAAATTATAACTGAATCTAGTGGGCTAACTGCTTAATAATGTTTGTATTGAGGACCTTCTATGATACCTCTTCAAAAGCTAGTACAAAAGTAATTTTACCTCTTTTTTTTTAATGCTATTTTACAACCAGTATCAAAAGGAGATAATAACGAGTTGATGTATCAATGTTAGTTCATCTTGAAACAAGACATGACAGGATGAGAAGCAAATCTCGAAAACAACAAAAGAATTATCCAAACTGTGCCATTGTGCTTATATTTCTATGATGACAGCCCACAGACTCAAATTGTGAGCACTTAAGGATAACAGCAGCGGTTGTACGATCAATTGACACAGACTTTTGGAGGAAGAGATCAAGAAGAAAGAACTGAGGCCAACCAAAATAGAAATATTACTGCTCGGCATCGATTGGTCACAAGCCTGACCCCTGATGAGGTCCTTCGGTAAAACGTCAGCGCATACCTAAAAATTAATAAAAATGGATACAACCCCCCTCCCTCCCAAATGTAACAATACGATTTAAACAAAAAAGACCAATTGTTTTTACCATTCGCTATTTCCATAAAACAAACATTTCAGATAGACTGATTCCTGTGTACTGAGTATTCGCTTCTTTTTCTATTTCTTAGGTTTTTAATGTTGGTCACTGGAGAACCTCTCTCAATTGTAATAATAAACAGACAGTTTTTACATTGTCTTTCGATTGTCTCTTTTAGAGGTCGCCACATAGGATAGCTCTCCTCCATTTTGCTCGGTCCATATAATCTTTAGATTCTCTATCTGTTTCCATACCCTCCTGTTTTCCCCTTCTTCTTCTCTCTGGTATTTCCATCTTTAGCTTACATCCTTCGAATTAGTCTGCTTCTCACCTGGTTACGTTCTTGTATTGTCTGATCCCTGCATCGCTTAGCTTGTTACCATGGCTTCTGACATACGTAGTACCACATATGTTTATTGAGAATTCGATCCAATCTTGTGACTCCCTGGGGCTATCAGAGTATTTTCAGTTCTGTTATTTCAGCTTTACCTTCGCATATTTCTTTAATTGGCACTATTTGTAGTCAATATAGCATGATTGACATTAAGAATGACAGGGAAAAAGAGGGAAAAGGGGGGGAAAACGCCGATGTAGCAGTCAACAGCAACAGTACATCAACGGCAAAAACTAATTCAAAAATGTTTTCTAGTCCATGTTTATTAAAACGTCACCGCAAATCTTTCAACGATTTTTTATCATATTGTTGAGTATTGTGTTGCAAGTGTTTCTGTTTGGGTACAGAATTAAAAATTCACGGTAGCAGCTTTTATTCAGCCGGAAATATTGTGCCGAAACACCAATTTGATAATGAAGCTCAAACCTAGCCAGCTCTATGATTTAATTTCAAATTGAGCAAGTAAGCAAGTTAACGATATTTTAATATTAATACCAAGCTTTAAATAGAATATTTGCATTGTAAAATAGCCGACCATTCTCTATTAACTAGGCACCCTTTAGATGTGAAGATCGCAGTTTTGGCTAAAACTGTATCCCCTAACTTTTGATAATTTACGCCAAAATCACATCCTTACAAATGCATTAAAGATGGGCCTGACCATTACATTTTCCACGATAAGGTATTTTGAGAAAGCACCTATTCTCTTGTTGGTTCTCGAGGGCCACAGCTAAATTGAATTCTAGGTTTGTTACAAAACATCTAAAACCACTTCAGAAGACCACGAAAAATGTTCAGGCAAAAAAAAGTAAACACACGTACGATTTATCAATGTGTCTTTGTCTGTATCTAGGTAAATAGATAGGTTGGTCTGCATGCTGTGTCAGCTGTGTCAGATGCCTTGATTAAAAGTTACAAATGCACTTACCTTTCATTTTCCCTGCTAATTCATACACTGATGCCGGATTTAGTGATCGCGCTGACAATGCTGAAAATATGCCACCTGACCCCCAGCTGCCAGAGTTATCTGATACAAAAAAAGCAAAGTAAAGTTCAAGAGTACGTATTATACGATGACCATAAAAAAATTACACAGGACACATTTCTGTAAGCAGATATGCCTTAAACTGAAAATATATTACTAAATATCGAATGACAGAGAAGGGAAAGGGGAAAATTCTGCGGGGAAAAATTTGTTTGGGGGTCAAAGGAAATTGGTAATTAAAAAATGCGAAAATGAATATGAAGAATTGTTGAATCCACTGATCGTGTAAAATATATTTGTTGCTTCTGCAGGTTGGCTGGAAAAAATATTTATAGGAATTGTTTTTCAAAAAGGAATTATTTATAGTTCCGTAGGTGTTCTACAATATCCTCAATAGATCCCTCCAATTTAGTTGTAAACCTTGTAGCAATGTACTAGCACGATCACTTTTATCTGAGGGAATTGATATACTCCAAAGTAAATATTTGCTAAGAAAGAGATAGCAGAGTGAACATATATAGCATCACCATCAGTAGTCGGAGATACTGGAAATATGTCGAAAAATAAATACCCGTGAGAAGGTTGTAATTTTAGTTTGTTCAAATGCGAAAGTCAACAGCATAACCCTTCAATCTTTAATAGTGCTTTGTCACCAAACGTGAAACTGAATCGTTAGATAAAGAAACCTGAGGCCAATATGTTGTACGTAGTCTGAATGTTAAATATATGGATGAACAACGAAGGTACAGCTACGTACCTTGGCATGGTTATTGAAAAAATAAGATTTGAAACGTTTCTTAACAACACGGGGTAAACTTGAAAGCCACACAAATGATCCCATTAGAACGGTGTTTATTTGTATTGCTTGGGAGCAAAGCTCGCCTGCAGGACTTAGCAGAAGGCGCAGTTTTACCGCAAAAAGCTATGATCTATCAATTATCAGGTGATGGATGTACATTTAGCCCCCAAAATTCCAGGGTGGCCTGGTTTCTTATGATATCTTAACGAAATTTGAACACAGAAATTTATTGGAGCGAAATTACAGAGGCATTGTCATAACTGCACTAATTAGCGAGCAATTAAGCACTTCATGTTTAGCACTTTATGAGATTTGACTTATAGAGCAATAGACAAGTTTGCATGGTCTGAGTTTTGAAGGAATTCTTTTGGAACTTCGCACAAAGTGGCAAAATGACAAACCAGCAAAGATGTATCAATCACTTGCCATCGTGGTTGTATTAATTAAATAGTAATTAACTCAATATCTTTCCTTTTTGTAGCAAATATATCAGATATGGTGAACAAATTTGACATTTGAGACTTTATATCCCAGAAAGAAAATGAACAAAATGTCTAGATACCTAATTATGACAATCTAAAAAAGCATTCCTTAGGAAAAATTGCAGTCAATTATATATCCTGTTTTGAACAGAAAGCCCAGCTCTAAGTAATAGCTTATTAGCTTATTACTAGTTTATTAGAAGGGCCATGAAACTTCTCAAGGGTAATTTGGAGGACAGTACAATTCATTTGTGCTTTAGGTATAATTGATGTAACTACTCTAAATAATGGACAACTGTGTAATTACTACGGAACTACTAAAATTTTTAATTTGATTACCAAGCTTAAATTCTCATGAAATAGCAGTGGTAGGTTTTGGGGTACAACACGTTTAACCTTTTCAAAAAAAACTTTAAAATATCCAAAATATTTTTGGCCTCATGGCGCAAAATGTTAGTTGGATGTTCATAACGTTGCCAAGGAGAGGGGCCAACTTTTTTCAAGGGAGTCATTAAATTTAAGACCTTTTGGAGACAAAAAAAATCATTTATGTTTTTACTAAACAACAAAAGGTTTTCGACAGAAATTTGTTTTAGATTTTTATGAAAATTCCCGAAAGTTTTGAAAATTATTTTTAAATTTTGAATTTTTTATTCTTTCCAAACAATTTTCCAGGGAATTAAATAAGGTCGATCCAAGGAGGAGGGTCCCCCTACAAGCCCCATCTCCATGTATGTATACTCCACTTGTGTACATGTGTGGATGTCTCAAAAACTGAATCAGCAGTGTACCAAAAATTGTAATGTGTGGATGAAGTATAAAAATTAGCAAACTGAATGAGCCGAGTAGCTCAGGGCCTTGATGCATTCTGTCCCCAACCTATCTGCTTTTTCTTTCCTTCGTAATCTCGGTGCACATCTCATCTGTCTAAACAAAAAACAAATTGGTAGTACAACGCTGGCATTTTGCATCGTAAAACAAGCAGTATTTATATTAAACAAAGCAGAAAAAACGGATGATGGATTTTGGCAAGCCATTTTACACACTTCGGAAATAAGAAACCTGGAGCTGTTACAAAGAGAACAAATTTAATCGGTTCGAGTTAAAAATTGAAATATTTGGCCTGCATTTTTGCCCTACCATCTGATCCATTGTTGTGTTCACAAAAACGAAATACAATCCATAGTCTGCAATCTCATTAACAGCATCAACAGCATTTTCTTTCAGCGTATTTTTTGAATGTCATTTATTCATGTTGACTATCTCTTTCAGAAAGGAAGCGAGCTGTAACACCTGCTCATGAAAGCATGAGTGACAGCACCAAAATTTTGGTTTCAGAGCAAAGTGTATCTGCTTTTTCTGTCGAGACTAGCAAAGTGACCCCTAAGGAAGTTATGGATGGGCTCATGACTTTTGGCTCTGAACTCAAAACCATACAACGTGAAGCTTTTAGACTTTCAGAATTTCGATTGACCCATCCACTTCACAGTCTGTTAAAAGAGAGCCAGAGGACATTCTTGCAGGCTTGCTAGAGACATTAAGCAGTACAGAGAGGGGGGGGGGATGGGAGAGAGACAGCAAGGCAAAGAAATGTCACCTGATGTCCAACAAGGTCTTTGACAGAAACTTAGGTGCTCCTCTGTCATAGCTGAAGGTTCTGTTGAAATGCCTGTAACTGCCTGCAAATAGCATGAGTACCACAGAGACCCTTTTGATGTCGGGCAAGAGCAAACCTGACTTTTCATTTGACACAAGCAAATTGCTCCGTTAGGTAATAAAAAAGGTTAGTTATAGTTCCACACAGAAATGGATACCTGGGATAAGCACAAAATTTCGATCAAGTATTCAGAATGAGCTGGTAAGGTCAACCACTGCTTTGCAATCCTGCCAAACTGTGGAAAATTATGAAGAGCAGCAGTATTACAGTTACAGCTAGTTTCACAGAATCACAATTTCAGCAGGTCGATGGGTCAGATACTGCTACTAAACCAGGTTAAACCTGGTTCAACTTCAAAGTAAACTGCTGTATTCAAAACAGCATTAAACGCAGTATCACTTTTCCAACACAAACCTACAAAAGATTATGAAAAGCAGGAGATGAAAATGTGAGAGGTAACGGATCAGATATTGCCATAAATAGTGGCAGTCCTATTTTCATCGCCAGCTTTAACCACTTCTGGAGTATCTGGCATAATCACAACATTTTTACCATTTATTGAGGAGGAGCTTGGTCAGATAAAGGTAAACTAGGTTGTTACCTGCTTTAAGTTCAAAGTAAACCGCTGTATTTCAAACAGCTTTAAAAGCAGTATCACATTTCCAATAGAAACCTGTAAAATGTATGAGAAGTAAGAGGTGGAAATGCTGCCAGATTTAGTGGCACCTTTAATTTTCCAGCCAGCTTCAACCATTTCTGGAGTATCTGGCATAAGCACAACATTTTTAACAAGTATCGAGAATGACATACTGAAGGTGAGAGCCATTTGTTTGCAACTCTGCTAAACTGTAGATTCATATACACATAACGTAATTGAGAAAATTAACCCTTGTAACAGATATGCCTTTAGGAATCTACACACATGGAAGAGGCAGCGTCTGCGTGTTAGCCAGCAGGAAACTACCCTCTTACTAATATCCATCCAGCACCAACTGAATAATATGAGGATGAGGGTTGACTTTTCCAAGCATATAATGAAATAAAAGCTTCAATTATTTCAGGAGGCCGAAAACATATTGCACAGCAAAGCTTCTGGTACAGTGTTACATGTTTTTACAATGAACGGTTAAGCTTTGAAAGTAATAAATACATATTCATTAGGCAAAGGTTTTCCCTTAAATTATTGTAAAGTTTGTTATTCAAATTGGCCGCAAGATGGAAGATCAGGTTTTTTCTTATTTATATTTTTAATGTGGAAACACTCTGAGCAAACGAAACTCCATTGTTAAAACAGCAAAATAGAGCGAACAATAATTTTTCCTTGACTCAAAATGCACTGCTTGCTCAAGAGATTTTAGGGTCCAAGACATTTCTATTGATTGACGAGAGACACAATTTATTGGCGTGTAAATTTTGACCGAAAATTGTCCCAGTAAAAAGTTAAAATTGAGTGTCCTCATTACCTTCAATAAAATTATCATACACTGTGTGTTAATTGTTTCTATTGGTTGAACAGATACTTCAAAGTTTTATTACCTACTGTATTACGGAATGATTCTTCCTTTAGTGCCCAGTACAAAGTACAAAAATTGAATAATGGCCAGGGGTCCTTGGAAGTTGAAGTCGCCAATGCACTCTTTAAATAAAGTAATTACCCAGGCAATCATATATACACGTCATAAAAAAAATCCTAATTACGGATTGATTTCATGTATTTATATTTTAATATACGGAAAACAATAAAATACCCAAACATTGAGGTTCTCTTCTGTTTAAAATATAAACCAGCAGAAATTTTGAAATGCAATAAAATGAAACTAACACCCTAAATTACGACTGGAATTAATTAGTGTTGCAAACATTAGTGGTTTTTGTCAAAGAGGCAATGGTTCTAAAGCGATATGCTTTTAAATGAACACTAATGCAAACCCGGCTATATTCAGGTGTAGCTGATCACCTTTTCGATCTAATCTTTAACAGGCAAACAAAAATGAAGCTGGACTTTTAAAAACACTAGAAAAACTTTGTCCGTTATTTACACGATTTACTCTGTAGTAAATAAAGCAGGGGGTTCTTCAATATTTCATCCATATATACGACAAACTTTATATATATTTCCATTCCATTTCAAATCGATCAATGAAAAGCTAAGGTTCCCATTGTAAACCATAATAGAAGGAGTAGAATACCTTAAGCCAGTAGAGGTATTAAAAAGGAAAATGTGGGTTGATCCATAAAATGCAAATAAACACTTCACTTCATTGACAAACCCAATAGAAGGCGACGACTTAAACAAGCTACACAATATATTTACACAAGCAAAAAGAAAGATGTAAATTATTGACCCATTTCATACCAACACAGTGAATAATAATGGCATCTTTATTCGTAGTTTGAATAGGTCTAGTGACGTCTCCTACAACATAATGTACGTTTTCATCTTGATCTTCCTCATCGTCCACAACAAATCGCATAAAGTCATCATTCTCTTGCTCCTCTTCTTCATCCTCTTCATCATCACTGCATTCTAGTCTAATATTGCATGACGTATAGCTGTTCTGTTTCCAAAAGTGCTCTCTGAAATTAATGTTAACAATGAATACATACTCATGCTAAAAATCCATCTTAACTTTTCCCACTGTTTTAATTTCAATTCACAATGTTACATTTTCACGTCAACTCACAAAGCGCTTTTGGAAAAGGTTTGCCAAGAACTGGATAAAATCAGGTCAATTTGGATTGCTCGAATCTGTATTATAGCCTTGATGCCTATTTTAACTTCGTCTTGCAAAGCATTCCAAAACCTGGTGGTTATACACATGTTGTTATGAAGAGAGTGTCTTTTACTCTTTAATTGCATTCAGGACGTTTTTTTCAAGAACACAGGTTATCAATTATCAAGTAAATGTAATAAATAAATGTAAGAAATACTATTTATCAATTACAAGCTCACAAATTAAGTTTAACTTTTTTCTTGTCCGGCAGAGAAGCATCACGAGGCCTATGGCTTAACGAGCTTCACTAAAGATTCTTTTTCCAAAGTTTAGAAAAAATTATCACTACAGGGCTAAACGATTCCAAATTACAGATTATTCACTGCTAGGAACGAAAGTAGCACCTACCTACTTTCAGGTACAATTTCCTGTCTTAATGGAGTTAGTCAACGGTTTTCCCTCCAATCATCCCATCGCATTAAAAAAAGGCGTGTTAAAGACTATTGACAAAAGTTATAGAAGAAGTGAATCACCCAACTGTACAACGCTGGTATCACGACGAGCTTTTCTATTGTGTTCCATCTTGACAGAAACGCTAAAACAAAACTAAATCGCCACACCGCACCCCTCCCTTCCCCTCCTTCCTAAAACAAAACTAAATCATCCGATGAACATGCAGAGCGACAACAACTACCTTCTAAGAGAGACAAGTGTAGTAGATGATAACCACTGTCCTTCTGAAAAGCAGGCAAAATGTTGACCACCAACTGAGAAATAGTGCTATTCTGCAACTCAAAGAGAAGTCCCTCCAACTTTTAGTGGATGTAACAAAAAAAACTTTCAAAGGAACAATAACACCAATATTTAGGTCATCTGCTTACGAGCTTGCTATTTCTGCTTTCTTGATACAAGAAACAATCAGCAGATTCAAGCTTTGCGTAAAAGAATTTTCTCTCCTTAAACACAAAACTTTTTCATAAAAAAGACATTTACACAAACAGTAATACTAAAAAACATGTGTCCCAGTGATGCAAATTTTGCTGAAAATCAAAAATAGTAATTGGAAATGTTTACCTTCTCTCTTTCTTCTTCTGAGCCCGACGCATTTCTTCTTCCTCCATTAATTTTGCTCTTTTAGCTGCATTTTCTATCCGCTGTACATGGGAGTAAAAATAAGACAAAATCGGCAATAACATTGACGTGGTTACAAATTTCACTTGTAGTTTTCAATATTTTTAACAAAAACATTAAAAATTTGTTAATTGACTTAATATAAATAAAAATAGAAATCACTGGAAGAGGAGCAAAAAATTAGTTACTCCGATTTATCATAGCATCGTCCAATTGCCAAAAAATATTTTGGATGAAAGCTGACAAATAGGGAAATCGTAGAGAAAGGAACCTTGCTAAATTCCTTATCACATTGGTTAGCGTAACTCACTATGAAGTACTGAAAAACTCTATTTTGAAGAAGGGAGTAACATAAAATTAATTGAAAATTTCCTATAGACAAGTTATTACAGCGAAATGAGTATCCGGCTAGGCCACAAATACTCTGTTTGCCAACTGTTTGTTTCATAATAAGATGGATAAAATCAACTCCCTTTTCTATTCTACACTCCAAATCTCCAATAAATGGGAATCCATTGAAGCAATATCTAATAACCTATGCCAATCCAAATGTTTTATTCTGTACAACACATTGAAACAAAGATGAATTAAAGTTTTAATTTTAGAAACCACCTAAAACACAAGTGAAGTCGCAATAGTACTCGTCTCTTCTTGAAGAATTTCGAGTGAATTTTTAAGCAAAACTGATAATAATATTTAAAAGAAAACAAATTCGGTCTGGGGAAGTGTAACCTTCCCTCGCGTTTCACTTACAGTGAATTTTTACAAACACCATCACCATAAAAACACGGCATTATAAACTCCACATAGAAAAGGTATGTAATCTAATTATCTGATTAGGAAAATATGGATATACAAGAAAATCATACAAATATTTTAACTTTGAGCTTAGGAAAAGTGGATCAGGAGAAAATTATAAACAAGATCTGCCCCTACTTTTAATCGTCGGGCTTCTTTCTCCTCTTCTGTAAGCTGTCTTCTTTTTCTTCCCCCGTCTTCAGGAAGTTGAAATTGCATGGCTAACTGCAAACAAACTTAGCATCATGTATTGCATATCAAAATAAGTTAGGTTTCCAGTTATGGTGATGACGAGTCACTACATTTCTGTATCCTCCATCACTCATTTCTACTACATTTTAAATGCAGGGGTTACTATAAACAGAAATGGCGATGCTACGATGATGTTTTGGCACAAAAAGGTGGGATATGATAGAAAACGAGTAAAAAAAAAAGAGGAAAAATCGGAGTTTTTAAAATTTCAAAAAAGCTTATGGTAAAGGTGAATTGGATAATAAGTGTTTTGGCATGTAAAGAGAAAGGATGAAAAAAGCGAAGAATGGAGCTGCCAGGGCAAAAGAAAAGAGAAAAGATAAAATGGAGGTGATTGGAGAGCATCGGCAAAGATTATGAAAGAAATGAAATCAAAATGAAAGGATGCACAAGAGAGAGTACAGTGGAAGGCCTGCTATGGTGACCCCCAAAGAAGGTAACTGCCGAAAGAAAAAGAAGACCACAAAAAAAATCCCATAAAACACATTTGGCAAATTAAGTCTAAACATCAACCTTGCTTAAAGGTACCAATTCTTTGAATAAAATCAAATTTTTATGAAAAGCTATCACTGTTATGCCTCACCCTCTTTGTATAGCAAACTAACCCCAAATTATGAGAACAGCCGGACATTTGCCTTATCTTTCGCGTTTCCACCTAGATCAACTTTGCTACAATCCAGGTTACCCCCAATTTTCGATCAATATTTTCATCCAACATATTTTTGAACATATTTTTTTCCATTACGGTAGAGTTCACCTTTTCAACTCAGGGAAAAACAAAAAAAACTGTTCCGATAACTGGGAATTTGGGCAAATATACAAAATACAAAATGTACAGTTTCTATCTTAGCTTAAGGTTTTGTTGTACATATCACGTTGGCTCCTAAGCCAAAAAGTAGAACAATAAAGGAAATTGATACCGTAAAATGTTTTACTATACATCACTACTCAAAAACGATCAATAGTTGTTGACTGCTTTTATAGACGAATTACATAACTGACCTTTTGCACTGAGCCCAAAAATTATATTTATTTTACACAATCAAAATATAAATACAGCGCAGAAATTCCTATATTCCGATCTATATGCAGATGAATAAAGCAGCACATTGTGTATAGATTTGTTTACAGAAGCTTTACTGAATGTTATAATACATACAAAGAAAATTACAACACCACAAAAAGGAAGTTATTTATGGATAAAAGGTCTTTTCGTGGACCTCCGATTGTGCTTAGAAGATACGACATCTTCCATCAGGCACCAGCAGGAGTCGGCCAGAAAGTTTCATCACTTAGGGCCCACGGTGTATTCGATGCTTCTTCGAAACTAGCATCTTTGATATGCTTTTTTATACAATGGCCATTTTTTATAAATGTACCAAATTTCTCCTTGTTTGCTCGTGAAACTTTTGATGAATGAAAGTAAATCCTTTACCTTCTTCGTCCAGTCCCTTAGCTAAATTCTTTATTAGACCAAGCTTGCTGTGTAAAGGTAGTAGTAATAACTTGCTCAGTTCCACCAAAGAGTAAATCTGAACGTTACGTGAGCCAGTTTGTAATCCTTATTTTGGGGGACACTCCTGTTTGACATTATGACGGTCGTCAGCCCAGCTATCCCACAAACACAGAAAGAATGGGTACTTTTTGTTCCCACCTTAAAATCTAAATGAGTCTAACAACTTCATTGTCTCCATATATCAACCAATTGTGTTTCTCACAGTTGCGAGCAGACAACAGAAAATCCACGGTCGTTTTGGTTTATTTCATTTCAGCGGTGTCCAACAGCGATCAATGAAAACCTATTTTCTATTATTTGGAGTAACTGTTTTGTGCTTTCTGTTAGACGATTCAAGAAAAAGTCTCCATTCCATAACCATTCCATAATTCATATCCACTAAGTTGATCAGATCAGCATTGTTGTTTCCAAATATCCGCAAATATGCTTCATCAAATGCGAAGAAAGTGTTTTCTTACGGTTCTGATATCACTGAATTTTTTTTACTTGTGCTAGTAAACGTTACTCTTGATGACATGAATTTTGAAATAGGACAGCCTCAGATTCAGGTCTCGTGTCAGGAGGTTGAGTTTGAATGGAATCAATACTACTGGTCGGTCTCCCTCTTCGGACTCATCAAATACACCAATAGAATAAGATTATGGTAGAAGGAACATCAGGGTATTGAACGCGGTATGTGTTCTTGCGATTCATGACTTTTAGATTTGTTATGCAGCAGTAGCAATTAAGGAGCCGTAGCTTAATGGCTACTGCAGCTACACCGTAACCAAGAGGTTTTGGGTTCGATTGATTGATTCCTCAAGGGGTCGAATAAACTTATGGAGCTTAACAAACAAAAAGCCATCGAAAATGTTCCACATACAAAAAGTATAGTGGTATTAGATAATTTCCAATATTAAATATGGGCAAAATTTTCACCCCAGTATTAGACGTAGTGAAAACTGTAATTTTCACCTTACTTAACTTGTCCCTAAAACATTTTTCAGATATCAAGTGGAGCATTTCTTGGACATAAAAATTCGCATAGTAAGCCAAATCTATCGGCATTACAAATGTTCCCAAATTCGTATTTGATTATAATTCTTGATAAATTATTTTTCCTCGACGCTATCATATCTACTACATATCTTCTTTCCTCTTGAAACTAAGCAGCTAGGATAACCCAAAAATATAAGCATTTAGAAAAGTTCCATAAACAAATTGAACTTAATAACCTGCAAGTGGCATCCTAGTTTCCACTTATAAATCATGTTAATTTGAGTTTGCCTATATTCCCACAAAGCAGTTTGTTAGTAGTAATTGGAAAAATTAAGGGTGTCCATATCAACCAAATTGTTTGAATATCAGTGTTGACAGAAAAATTAATCGCTTAAATGTAGCCATGTAACAAAGGTCATAAATTTACTGCACATCCAAAAGAACTGAACGGTGTCATTATAAAGACCAGGAAAAGAATTTGATAAATATGGAAAACCAGCTTTTTACTTTTGGGAAGCAGATAAAACAATTACAGTACAGTTGAAAGTTAATGCTTTGAAAAGAAATAACGGGCTAAAAATGACGAGCAAAGTCCATTTTGATTGAATTTTGTTGAAGAAAAAAAAACATGCAACCTTCCAATGCGAACATTACCAAACGAAGTTTCTTAAAAACACAAGACAATTTTTTTTTATTTCATCCTTTGGAGTCCAGATAACCCAGAATTTTCGTCAATTAGGTGCCAACATTAGGTTTGAAAACCGGGTGGGTCGAAAAAAACAGGCCTTTATGTAAGAATTTCTTTCAAAAACGCGCCAAATCTAAGAGAATTTGTAAAAAGTTCGAATAATTTAGAGATTCGGATAAAACACGGTTCAGCTAACTGGAATGCTACTGCATTTCCTATTTTGATAAAAGAACACCTCTTCAAAAAACGATTGATAAAGAATGAGCAAATTTTGTTAAAAATAACAATTGTTAAAAGATAGCTTAGCTGAAAAATAGCAATAAATGAAACTTAAGGTCGCAAGGGGTATTTATATATGCAAATTATTACGTACATGATACTGAAAATTATGTCAATAAAATCCTATACAAAGCAATTAACAAGTAAACATGTCACTGTTCTCTTTCTGACTTACTTGTTTTGAGTTCCTTAGTGATCGTTCCGTTAAATCATTTGATTTAATCAACTCTAAAAGCATAAGAAAAATAAATTCGACCAAGTAGTGTTTTAAGTGTTGTGACATTTTGTATCTGTTTCTTTCCTCAATAAAAATATTTATTTAAAAAAACCAAAGTACTTTCAAATAAGTGCCACCTCAAAGTTATACATCATTAAGTGGTTTTGATTTCTTAAAAAAGAGATAATAGAAGTAAGAAAAGAAACCATTCTGGCTTTTTTCGTGCATTGAATACTTGCATCAAATTATTTCCTGTGCACGATTTCCGTTAAACCAAAAATATTTATATAAATAAGGTTATAAGTATAGGTTATAAATTACATTAATTTAATATATGTTTAAGTACGTACCAAGTAAATTATCAAAGGAACTTTGGTGATCGTTCTGACACTACCTATGTAATCATATCTAGACTTCGCTAGTGTAAAATACTTCATGGCAATACTTTTACCTTCTATCATGTTCTCAAATGCCGTTTTATCTCCTTCACTTGTTTCTTTCGAATAGTCGTGGCCTTCAAAAACGTACATATTTTCTAATTCAAAGAAAAAATGGACGAAATAAATCGTATAGATTTCAGATTGAAAAAGTAATTCCAATGTTATGCAGTTTCATAATCTTACAATTACATGTGACCATTTTCGCACACTTGCATGCCAAGCCCAACATGAAAAAGCAGTAGGAAAAAAATCACTTTAAAGTCACAGAATCTGAAACACACCACAGGTTTGGACTTGCGCGATGGAAATCTAATCTAGGAGTATCATCTGTATGATTGCAAGCTAGTGCGTTTTAGTTGGAGCTTACACATAGTGCTTTTTAGCACATCTATGACTAGCATGGGTCGTTAGTACCTTTTTGCCTTTCACTAAGTAAATCACTTGTACCAAGACGTACGAGAGTTTAACAGTAAATGAAAGAGCATACAACACGCAAAAACAAAGCTTTGGTAAAACTTCAAAATCGGTAAGTTTAGAGTCAAATGCTCCAATTTATGCCAACTTTAATATTCTACTCACCGGAGGCGGTAGCGGACTCAGCTTTTCTTTAAAATAAAATGGGGATTAGTGATAGCATCCTTATTTCGGGAAGTAAACATCTCTCCTCTTTCACCCAGCTTTCTTTCTCGTCTTTTCTTTGTCCTCTACTACATCTGTCTGTGTGTCTGTGTGTCTGTGTGTCTGTCTATCTATCTCTGTCACTCTCCCTCTCTGTGTCTCTCTCCCTCTCTCTCCCTCTCTGTCACTGTCTCTGTCTGTCTATCTGTCTGCCTGCCTGTCTGTCTGTGTCTGTGTCTGTGTCTGTGTGTGTGTGTGTGTGTCTCTCTCTCTCTCTCTCTCTCTCTCTCTCTCTCTCTCTCTCTCTCTCTCTCTCTTTCTCTCTCTGTTTTCGGCTGTGTAATTATTGCAATCCAAATGCAAAAATATGGTTTGCTTTACTGACTGAAAACAGGATTTTTAAGTACCGTGCTTTTCTGTATCTTTCTGATCTAATGTTTTCTCGTTGTAATCTTCCTCTAGTAGCCAATGTCCATTACATGACCCTCCAAGTGCACTACGAAACAAGTTCATAAACAGGTAGTTACTAAGGCAAACGAAAATAAATGACAGTGCACTAATGACAACTATCTACTTCATACAAACCTCTTAACCACGTAGCTAATTCACAACCTATGGATCTGAAAATCGATAATCCATACCTTTAACAAATCACATGACAATTAAAATGTTTCAAAATAGTTCATTTAATACCAAATAAAACTGAATGCCAATTGCAGAAATGGGTTGGTGGACTGAAAGAGCGATTTGGCTGAGACGATAAACCCCGAACTGTTTCATCACACGCCATTGTCACCGCATACTATTAATTTTTTTACTTTAAAAAAGCTTCTTATCAAAATAGCTCTACACCAGTCTAAAGAGAGTTTTGGTCTGACAAGAAGGAATACATATGATTTTTATAATATACTCATAATTCCCATTTACTAAAGGATTACTTACCTCAGAAGATTAACGGACACCTCATCACTAGAAATTAAAAAAATATGCTTAGTTCAATTTTATAAAGACATGTAAAACATCCTTTAAACGATTGACAAAACCAAAAAACGCTGCTAGAAAACAGTCGAAACATGACCTAAAATTCAATATTTTAACGAAAAGAAGGAAAAACGATAATACGAACGTTGACAAAGAGGAATCGTTACAACTTTCTCTTCACCCAAGAATTTGCTTCTGAATGATAGTCATTATTGTAAAAGTAAAAACCAACTCAAAAATCACATACAATATTAGAGAAAAATTCAAAACCTCCTCAATGTGGCTCCAAAATGAAATGTTCAACGGTAAAACGAAATTGAAAACCAATTTTTACACTGATAAAGGTAACAATATCTTACAAGCATCCACAAATTTCACCAAATTCTTTGAACAGAAAACATACTAAATCCAGAATTGCTTAATTGGTTGACCAAAATAACTTATTGTTTGATAAATTGATTCAATGACTAACAGACTGATCACCAACTTGAGTGGTTGACCAGTACATTACAAATCCCAGTTCAAATGAATTGATTAAACTTACTCGTCTTCTGACTCCAACAGGTTTTCCAGTCCAAATTTCAAGATACTAGAAAGCTAAAAATACAAAAGGCGTTCACTTAAGACAAAAAGGAACTGAAGCATTTGGTTTTTTGCTGTTGAAAACATGAAGAACGTAACCAATAACAAATAGTCAACAAATATTCTCCTCATGTTGATGTTTCGAACCTGTACTCTTGGAGAGCGTATGACTTAAATTAATAAAAGGCACAGAACAGATCAGACGTAGAATCCTTAAGAAAAGGGGAACTGAGGAAGGCCAAGGAACACGTGGCAAAGAAACCTTGATGCAGATGTTGGGTAGTCAGCTATTTCATGGTGGCAGCTGGAGAAAGTAGCGCAGAACTGGGTACGCAGGAGGGGCAACTAAGTACGTTGTAAGTACACAACAAATAGGTTTGAGATGAAAACAAAATAAAGTGATTTTATATCTCCTGTTATATGCATTGTGGGTATTATAATTAATTAGGGAGGAGCTTATCTCAGAAGTAACCAAACATTTATATACCAACCTCTGCGTCTATGTCCATGGCTAAACATACAATAAATAAAGGTCTCTTCCTTCAACAAATTCTATTCGACTTCCCAATGTCATGGTAAATCGCTTCCAACGACTAGATTGGATGAAGAAAAACCCTGTGTTTCCCCCAAAGGACCTGTGCCTGAGAAATTCGGAGACAGTGTCCCGGATCTGTGCCTTTTCTGACTGACCCCATACCGCACTTCCGATTAGCTCCCACAATTTAAACCACATTTGAAAAGAACCCGTCTTTGCATTCTTAATGTGTGTAAATTACGTGCATACGAAAGACAAGGCAACGATAAGAAATACTTATTTACATCATACCTCATCTGCACTGTTTGTCAAAGACGATGAAAGATTGGAAAATTGAAAAATAAAAAACAAAGCTACAAACTAAGTAATGGCTCTATAAGGACAGCCCAACCTGTGTGAAGTTGTACCAGTTTAAATATAACGCCTAACAACGAATGGGCGCTTGTCACATTTTTATATATATGGTATTAAATTCAGATTTAAGTCACGGTTTTGAGCTCGACATAGGTACAGCTTATACTGAAGAAAATAATGCATAATACATATACAAAATCCATAGTTACACAATTCTGCAAGGAATTGTGTAACTATGGATTTCTCAAGTCCGAGTTAAGGAGTAAAATTTCGAAGCATCTTACACAAAAATTCAGGGGTATTGTATGTATCGCGAAGAGATATTTTTATTCATTAAAAAATACAGTAATTTTTGTACCAGAAAAACGTTTTGCAATAGGCAGCTCATTAGTATAACAACAAAAACAAGCACAGCTCAGGTAAGACTACAATTCTACATGTGTATATTACTTTTTTTATATCACTTTTAAAATTTTTAATATCAAATTTAGATAAGTAACTACAGGAGCTTTCTACTTGAGGTTGGTCGGGTGAAAGCCAGGACCTTTTATTACCAGAAACTCTAAATTTCATTCTGTGCCCATTTCAATTTCTTTTCGAACTTAAAGTTCGAAAAGTGCGCCTTTGCAGGGGTCTGGACGGCAAGATGACTGCTCTGGGAAAGGAGTCGACGTCGAGACAAAAATATGTTGGAATCAGGAAAAGAAATGGGAATGAATGGTTTGTTTATTATGGGTGTTGCAGTTGCATAATTTAAACCCAACTCATAATTAAACGGCAGTTCTGGCAAAAAAAGATAACCAGTCTTAGTTTAGGCACTCAACGAGGTTAAAAAATCAACTTATCTTTGTCAAAGTACAACTGCAGCAATAATTAAAAATAGCTTTTGCTAAGTTGTGTATATTCACAATAATGACTAACTGACTTGTATACCTGCCCTCCCTCGATCACTGCATTTGTAAGTTGCATTTTTTTACAGGCTCTCTTCAATATAATTTCTTCTACAGAATTTTTTGTAACAAGACGAATTATTTTTACGGGCCTGAAAACAATCATAAAAAGCAGTAAAAATAAACAGCATTACAACCATCAAGGTTAATATCTGAACTACGACTTCAAATTCTAGAATAACAATAACTGATAGACATGATGAGTGATAAGTGAAAAGAGAACTAGCTCTATACACAAAGCAAACGTCACGTGCATATTAAGGGATATTCCTTCACGTGGCACGATAAAGCTAGTCATAACATTACGACTATAAAAAATTGGTCTTGTGCCCGAATATGGCCCTATAAAATTACATTGAACTCGTTGCCGGTAAGTGTTATTACATTTTGTTTAGAACAGGATGGTCACTAATTGCAAGACATTCAAAATATCTTTTGAAAGCATGACGATGGCACCCAACCACCGCATAAGTGTAGGGGATATACAATGTATCGCGATAATAACTTTTAAAAATTAAGAAGCTTTGCTGTTGTAATAATTGACATGACAAACAAAGATGGTCTGAGGAATTTTTTCATTTAGAACCTATCTTCAAAAGTTGTATTTATGACAAACAGTACGAGATTCAAAACAAGCGAACAGAAACTAATTGGCAAACTGAAACTCTACCTAAAAATATGAAAAGTATTGTAGGTCACATGAAGCGTATCTTGCACCTCTCTCCTCTCCTGTCATTTTCCAAAACGCCACCCTTGTAAGGCTGTACACCAATTGTGTAGAAAATGATGATTCCTTACGATACCCATGGGAGATAACTATAAACATAACAAAGGCAACATAACAAGCAAAGAGTGCCCAACAACATGTGATTTAACTTAAGAACTAAAAAAATTGAATATTGAGTGCTATTAATTTTTCCAAGTTCAATTTTGATCAATTTACAACTTAAGACACTTTTACATTAATGACAGAGATATAATTAACCTTGTTTGTCCAATTCGGTGTGCACGTGCCGCTGCTTGTAAATCATTCTGTGGATTAAAGTCGCTGTCCATGAAAATCACAGTATCGGCCGTCATAAGATTTAACCCTTGTCCACCTGATTAAACACAAAAATGTGAGAACCATATAAAATATAACAGAAATTTCCAGTCAAATCGAGACATGTTTATGTTAACAAAAAAACTTATGCGACGTTGTAATGGTCCTCGAGGCAGACGTACAAAACATGGCATCGATATCAAGATACAGTCTGTACTAAAGTCACAGTTCAAAATAAGTCATTAGTCGTTCTTACACTGTCCAACCTCATTCTTCTCTATGCTTTAATGAACATTGTTCTTCGGCCATTACTCATCGCAGTCAATTCTATATTTCGCTTCAGTGTGATGGAACGGGTGAATTTCGCGTTTCTTTCAGACGGGCTAGCAATGCTTGAAAAAAAAGATTTTGACACTAACTTGCTAATTTATTTCTTCCTAAACACTTGGAAGTTGAAACTTCTGGAGGATTCGAAATAGTAAGTCTTCTTTCTGTCATTTTTAAGGTATTTGAACAACCTACAAACAAAGCACTGGTGAAATTCTTGCAGAACCTAGGTCTTCATGTTTGTGTTCAGTACGGATTTGGAGGAACTCGCTCCATCGGTGACCTTTTGACTGCAACCACAGGACCAATCTATAAATTTTTGTAAATAAGTCTCTTGAAGAACGTGCTATAGCTCTGGATATTTCCGAGGTATTTGATAAAATATGGCATGCTGGCTTGCTTCATATGTTTTGTGGTTATGGGGTTTGTGAAAGCATATTTGGTACCATTCAGTCCTTCCTCTTAGATTGTAAAATATGTCACACTGGATGTCTGTACATCCAACGAGTATTCAATTCACGCTGGAGTTTCGCAAGGTTCTTTTCTTTGTCCAACTCTCTTCTTTCTTTATATCAATAACCTTCCTTCGGTTCATCGACATATATCCTGATGGGACTGCCTTGTACTCTAACAATGGCCACACGACAATTCAGGAGGAATAAGTCAAACTTACAAAAGATTTCAAGGTCACAAATACTTTAGGAAAAAATACATTACGGAAGGGGCTATGCCAAAGAACATACCAGGCACACCAAAAGTTACCCAACAAAAATGAATATAATCTTTTACTTTTCGGTTGACTATATCTGGGTAAATAGGGTACATAATACCATTTCAATTTAACAATGATAAAGTTCACAGTTAATAATACTGCTATCTTCTCTTGCTAATACACATCTGTATCACTGCCAGGCGAAAACGTATACATTACGCCGACTCGCGCAGAATTCAGGAATAAATCTACTACACATAATCTTCATTCATAACCAACAGTGAGTTGTAATACCTTAATTAAACATGATATACATCAACCGACCTCTTGACATCACTAAAGCAATTATATTTCTTATCTGAATTGAAATCCTGAGCATTCTTTGCCCAATAATCATTGTAATTACAAATTCCTTTCTGGATATCAAAACACTAGAAAATTCCACATATTAGTTCGCACCCCAATGATTCACTTTTCGCAAGAACAATGGCATTTGCCACCAAATTATGGTTGAGTACTCCTGTTAGAAGTATGTTTAGTCGTGTGCCAATCATTACGACGGTATGACGCAAGCCAAAGCATTTTGATTGTCAGGTACAACCAATAAATCAGTCTAAATAAATGAAGTAGGCTAGTATCGTGGCTTAAACTGTGGTATTCCCTTAAAAACAGAGAGCATCAAAAACGTTATGTCTATACAAAATACCAAAGGTCGTCTCCCTCCTCACTTAAATGTAGACACTAGGTTGACAAAAATACATAAATAACCACAGACACACACACACATACATAAACACAAACATCCATACCTCGCCTCCTTACAAGGGGTTGCATTACCTGACCATTTACGGGAAAAAAATATACAAATGAATTGCAGGATTTAAAATTATCACCTGAAACCTATTCTGAAAATAAGGTATTGAGTTTCTTACCCGCTTTTGTACTCAACAAAAATATGAAGACTTCATCACTTTCGTTGAACTTGTTAATGGCAAGGTATCGTTCTTCTCCCCTGACAGAACCATCAAGTCTCTCATAAGTATAACCTGCGGGGGAAAATGTAACAAAAAAAACTGAACTCCGTGTGACTCCAACCCAATACTATCTATAACACTGCTTGACTGAGCTGTCAGTCGGGAAGCCGCGTCAAGTTATCTCAAAATCTAACACCGAAGTTCATTTCAAATTTTTTTAGGGACTTTACTGCGGCTTTTAACAAAATTTGCCCTTTCAAAATATTATAGCAGCATGTGTGTTTCCATATATAATAGTTTCTGCAGTTAAGAATGTAGCAAATCGTTGGCTCTAGGTCCTGGTAGGGGTTCGATAGTAATATTGCTTCGAATTTCCCATTTGGCATTGGGAAATATTTGGGTGTTGATGAAGTCAGCATATGAAAACTAGACTGGTCTGAGCGACAAAGCCTCTCGAATCTTAGAGATTTACTTTCCTGACAGACGACACGGTTGTTCCAAGTAGGAAAAACGGGGATGCTGGTCTGATAGGGCACACAAAGACCTGGAACTAGTCATGAATGAAATAGGCAACTAGAAAAACAGTACTGGTCTCAAGCCAGCAAAAACGAAGAAAATGCACGCATGGGCAAACTGACTTACGACATAGTCATTCACTGACAAAACAAAATAAAAGTAGTGATTGGCTCGATCTATTATGAAAATTAATCAAAGTTTTTTTAAAAAGGGCATGGCTGAAAAAAGGTTGCCGAAGTGTAACTATAGTAAGCAGCGAGCTATCGGTTTTAAAATATGCCCTTATTACTTGAAGATGCCGAAAGAAAACAAAAAGTACCATATATATGAAAAAAGGTGAAAATTATATTCTCATGTACAAAAATAACTTGATCGAAATAACGTGAAACTATTAGTTTAATTAAATGTAGTATTTTTTGTGGTTCACTTTCTGCATGAGGCTTTAAGCATTGAGCAGGTAGCGAAGTATGTGGCCATGATAGTCATAAGGACTGGTTCGAATCCGTTTGGGGGAGAAAATAATTTATATATGTATATAAGCATACTTTCATATAAGCATACCAACATATATATATATATATATATATATATATATATATACAGACAGACAGACAGACATGCATACATATATACAGACAGACAGACAAATTAAGAAATATAAATTTCACATATTCATATTTACGTACATTTATATTACATTCTAGAAATATGTCGACGTTTAAGCACAGTATTAATGTTATAGAGCAATAATTTTCACCAAATAAAAATTTTCGAAGGCCCTCACATACCTTTGTATGTAAGAAAGTCTTGTATAATATCCAACATAGTTGTAAACTGGGAGAACAAGAGGACTTTATGGTCACTGTGCAACAACAAAACAAAGAGTATACTCTATTGAGTTAAAAAAGTTGCGGTTCACAAAATTTCACGAAAATTCACTGCCAAAACCAATACAAACACACGCGTAAATATTGAGCACCCAAGCCTAGCAACAATCAAAACAAAAACATAAAGTCCGTATAATTTGGTTCGCTCCTTTTAAGTAAAGACATCACAGGCAACAACGGAAAGAAATTTCTGTCCTTAATAGATTAACACTTTCCGACAAAACACATGCTTCACAAAATCGTAAAAGTACCCTGAAGGTTAGTCATAGTTATAGCACGAGCAAATAACAACAAATGAATTCCTTTAAAAGAAAAACAAGGCCAGGTAACATCAGCAACCAAAGTTGTAACGGTAGGCATGAAGATCAATGCCCAATGAAAAATTAATGCCAAACTGTAGCACAATCTAGCAGGCAATCGTTTTAATATTTACTGCGCAGGTTTGACCGCGTGGTAGGACCAGATAAGGAGAGGAAGTGCAGAAATGATTGTGTTCTGTAATAATGATGCTAATGCAGCCTTTCGGATGGCCTTGCATCTTAGACGGAAGTTCTTCCGCCAATCGGTCAGCCAGCTAATCAAACCTACACATTCAAATATTCACAAGATAGTTGTACCAAATTACGTCACTGTTCTGTTTGCATGTATAAAATTAATGTTCTTGCTTATAACTAAAAAGGCCGTATACAAAGGAACAGAAACGGATATTGGGGACTAAAAAAGATAATTTGCACGAAACACCTGGAGTAAATGCACTGCGCAGTAGTTTGAGTGTTGAAACCCAAAGACGTGAATATTCAGCGCTCCCCAATACCACCATATCTTTGAAATATCTTGTTCACAAACACCATGGCAATTTAATAACTAGATTTTGATAGTTGATACGCATATGAGCAAAGTTTTCTTCAGCTCCTAGTGGTGACATTCACAAAATTCGGCTGGTAATGAGTGAAGAGCTTCATAAGAGAAATATTTTATTATGTTATTGATTAAATGCATATTCAGCTTCGTACCATTATTAAAGGAATTGAAGATGTTAAAGAGAAGAAGCAGGACCTTATATTTGTATGTTCGTTATTATTGACATTCGTGTCACAACAACTTGCTTTGGTTACCATTGGTTTTTCAACAAACTTTACGAAACTCTTTGCCAAATGCTGCAAGATGTTATCAAGTGACTTCGATCCTCAGCTATGCACGTCCGAATACAAGTACATGTGCTATGTCGGTTGTGTAGCTCTTATCGCATATGTCATCCTTTTACAGATTAACCTGCAACTGCTTCATTCATGTGCTATGTCTTGGCAATATGTTGAGTTGGATAAATATTATACGGGGCTAGGAAAAATCAAGCAGCTGTTTATAAATCTATATTCACAAAGTACATGTTTCCACCATCCTACATGACATACACCGATATATTTAACATGGTGATCGACGCCTTTTACAGCAAATTATTTAGTTTTAGGGAATCTGTTGTAATAATGTCATAAAAGCCCGTGAGTTTTGGATTGACCTGATCCGTTTATGCGGCTGGTCACAGCACTGGACACTTCCTCCTTTGTTACCTATTTAAAGTACATTCCCATTTGTCTGAATCGAGAGTTTTTAATGCAAGTTGTGAAATTTGGGTAAAAAGACGTTAATTAATCTACTCTTGGGTATTTCAAATATAGTTTTTGAAGGATCGAAAAACAAAATCAAAGTAAACATAAAAACTGAATTTTTTTTCAGAATAAACTGATGCTGAGGACATTAAATTGAAGAGGATGTATGAGTGACTTCCATTATATACCAAATAACCTACAAAACTAACCTTTACGCTAACTTCTTTCACTGCGGCACTTATTAGAGGGAATATGGTACTCTGTTTTCGTTCATGGTTAATAATTATTAAACGCAATTGCTTTGAGCCTTGTTTTAAGAATGTACATTGCAATAGAACCACAAAGTATACACTGCACTTTGTACAGCGAAAAGTAACGAAGGCATCATGTAGGGCCGAGAAAATTCATAGGTGTTTGTCATCTTCCAAGTTTCTTTTAGAGTTATAGACATCTTTAACAGCTTTACAGTGTAAACGTAGAGGTGAATAAAAGTTGTCTTACCGAAAACATTTCACAAGGATTGAATAAGGCATGCATGCCGCATGTTGCATCATTTTCACCCAAAAAGCACAAAGGAATTAGTTTAACTCTACATATGCAGGATTTTCGAATTCTGAAAGTGTGAAAAAGCCTACTGACTTAAAAATATCAAAACCGGTGCGATGAGCTTTACAAGTTTGTATCTTCGCATCATTACAAAGGTCTATTCATAATTCTATGGCTCCTCAAAGACTGGATTTTTCTGAGAGTTATCTGAGAAAGATTTTTGTGAAGTACTTTCATTTAAATTATACATTTCATTTATATTATTTACTTTGTCTTTTATATTTTACTCCTATTTTCTTCCTATAAATAAAATTTTCAAAATGATATAATCCAACATTCTTATGTTCATGCTGCTTGTCAGAGCATTATTTCAAGCGCGCTCTGTTGCGATTAGCTCAGGCATGTTAGTTACTGTACACAAAATTCGCGGAGGCTTTAAACTGGCAAACTTAGCAAAGTTGCAAACCATATCGAAAAACCTACACGGGCCGCGTAGGGGTGAAACCCATCCTCTGCTTGGTACAAGGGAGCGTTCTGATTTAAGTGCTTTTAAGTGCTCCAGATTAACATCATATGGTACTAGACGAGGCTAGAGTATTGAATAAAACCCCCGAATTTTGAGAAAAAGTCTTGAACTGCCGGAAATCCGCAAATCCGTAAGAAAATGATACGTCTGTGTGCTACTGTCCTTTGTAGATTACCAAGTTTTGAATAACCTTGAAAGAAAACTTTTGCCATAGAAAGCCTAACAGAATTTGTGGACATTGTATTGGGCACCTGTTATTCAATACTGGGTGTAAATTGTAAGAGTTAAA
Organism: Morbakka virulenta; assembly: GCA_003991215.1. NCBI lineage: Eukaryota > Metazoa > Cnidaria > Cubozoa > Carybdeida > Carukiidae > Morbakka > Morbakka virulenta. The sequence goes on from RDPX01000395.1 coordinate 167,410, forward strand.
ACTGTTCTTAAAATCTACATTAAAAAAGAAGCAAAAGTTAAAAACCTCACGTTTGTTTTAGGTGTGACAGTACGATGTCAAGGGTATGAAGTTTGCCTGCAAGGAAACAAATCACGAAATCAAAAAACGAAAAAATGAGAGCAAAATGATATGACACGAAAAAGGAAAAGGAGCATTACTTACCTTAAAGTCTAAACATCAGAAATAATTTCGCGAGCGTTTGGCAAGCTCTAGTTACTAACTACAAGTGCAAACATTTTCCCACCGCGAGGAAGCTTTTCGAACAGTGAAAGGATCCCGTAATCAAAGGCATTTAGCGGCCCACGTTCTTGCATCGATTTAGGGGCGAGCTGTGCGAATGCAGTACATGCAATACAACGTTTGACACGTTATGAGCAAAAAGTGAGGTCAAAAATCAAGGGTCCACTTTATTGTAAAGGACAACATTCAGAAAATTAGAAATGTGACCAAGAAAAACTGTGGCCGTTCCCTGGGTTGCTCGAAACTTTGTTAAGGATAAAAATTATTCACCCTATTCTTTGAGGGCCTTTCAAAGAAATGGTGCTTCCTTTTACTATATATCATGTGCTTGTCCTTTGTGATGCCTAACAGTTCATTTTTAAATCAATATCAAAGACCGGCTCAGTAGTTTCATCTATGGACGGAAGACACGGCAAGTTTGACTGATGATCCCCTGTTACACATTTTACACATATTTAAAAATTGAACAAGCATGCACCGGCAGTAATTGTCAAAGCCTGTAATGTGTGCATTCGACTTTCTGCAACATCTGCATAACAAATTTCTAAATTCAAGCTAATGACACTGACACGATCATGTCTGAGATCAGAAAAACCAGAATATCAGTAGTGAACACCTATAACATAATTCTGGGTGAAAAATGTGCAGAGAAGTCAACGTCAGGAATTTAATTTAAAAATGCAACTCACCACTAGCATAAATCAAATGATCACCAAGTTCAAATGGCTCCTTTTCGATACCTGTTTAACGAGCAATTGTTGAGCACCTCAATAAATAATTGTTATCTACAGAAAATTCCAAATTAAATATTCACTACCCTGCTAAACTACTTCATTTCTAAAGTCTATCAAAAGCTAAAGTTACGACAACTTCTCCCAAGCCCGGTCATTCAGATTTCCACTAGTGATATGCCAAACGATCTATTTTGAAATCAACGTAGTCTATACATAAGTATTTTATATACGCCTTTCTTCGCACAAACGTTAGTATCTTTGGTCTGGAAGTGTATTACCAAGTCACATTTTTAACACATGGTCTTGCAAACATTGATAAGTCTTGTTTCACTAGTAGAAGACATTGTTGCCACATGCATTAGACTACGATTAGTTATCTTAAACCATAGTTAGATAAAAGCTCGTTTACTTTTCGGGTTTTTACAATAACTTAAATATGCGTTGCGGCAATGGTGATACTGCGTTTGTTAGAAAACAGAAAACAAACCCAACAGCAGTTGACGAAAATGCGAAGTAATAAATCACAAATGGTGCTCAATGTATTTTCTGGTTCAAACTTTATTTTCCTAGGAGCACTTTTTCATAAAAATGATAAGAAAACGAAGAAATAGGAAATAATAAGTATAATTTACACTTGAGGCAGAAGGGAGGGAGGGTTGTGAGTAACACTTAAGGCAAGAGCCTTTTTTATTCAATTTTTAGTAACTTGTCGTCATTAGGAGGCAATATCTATTAACCATCAGTGATGTATGCACAAGTCCTTCCATAACATGAAATCTCAGATAGCTTCCTACACGTATTCAGGGTATAATATTTGCATCTGTAATAGGTTTTCGGTCGATCACTCAGTTTTAACTTTTCCTCCTCCTCCTTCCTTTTCTTCTTCTCCAAGGCATCTTCTTCTTCACTCCATCGCTTTTTCAGTCCCCCTCTCTTCCTCGTTATTGGCACTCTTATCTCTGTCAATTTCTTTCCCAAACAACCTTCTTCTCTTCTCATAAGCACTACATAAGTCCAGCTTCTCTCAGCTTACCTGATATCTCAACAGCTCCGATCGCTTCTCCTACCTTGCGATCCCGTATCAAATTTCTAGTTACTTCCTGTGACAAGAGCAGCGTGGTCATTTTCCATTTTAGCAATGTTCAGTTTCCTTTAAAAAGTGGTAATCATGGTTATGCTTTCCATCCAATACATTAAAATTGGTTTAACTATTTTTGACTTCCACTGGCACTCCCTTGTTACATAACAAAAACGTCTGTTGTCCTTTTCTAACTAATTCACCCTGCTTGTACCTTTTTCCATGCTTCTCTCTAGCTCCATACACCATACTACAGGGTCTAAATAAGGTACGTGAACTCCTTAACATCTGAGACTTTATCTTTGGCTATCTTCAATGGCAAAGAGTTTACCTCCTTTTTCACAGAAACATATTGTTCTCGATCAACTAAAGCTCCTCAAATTCAACAAATCCAATAAATAAATAAAATTCTATAAAACTTCAAAGATCTACAATGGAGTCTAACAGCATGCTGTTGCATAACATATGTCCATAAAATACTCACCTGGAAATATATATGGATGACTGCAGCATTTTCGTAACTGCATCAGAATATTCATAAGTGACATTCTGTTACAGTTGTCGGGTGAAAAAGCATCTGAACGAAAAATGAAAAAAAACGTTTTAATAAAATTGTTCAAAACGTACCAAAACTTACCTTAAAAGTTTCTTCTCTGCCACCACTGCACAATAATAATAATAATAATAATAATAATAATAATAATTATTATTATTATTATTATTATTATTATTATTATTATTATTATTATTATTATTATTATTATTATTATTATTATTATTATTATATCACTGGCACTACAATAGGAAATTCTTAAAACACTCAGTACATTTAAAAGAACAGAAACACCTATTAGTGACAAAATGTTAGTTTTCATGATGTCTGTCTGGCTCCTAATTACAGTATACGTTATTGATATCGCAAAATTCTAATTTTCGCTTCGTTGTTTCAAAGTCTTAGCCACACTGCTATTGAGTACTGTTTTTGTCGCACTCTACTGTCAAAATGACATAGCCATCAACAGACCAAAAAATAAGNATTATTAATAGTATTATTATTATTATTATTATTATTATAATAATAATAATTATATCACTGGCACTACAATAGGAAATTCTTAAAACACTCAGTACATTTAAAAGAACAGAAACACCTATTAGTGACAAAATGTTAGTTTTCATGATGTCTGTCTGGCTCCTAATTACAGTATACGTTATTGATATCGCAAAATTCTAATTTTCGCTTCGTTGTTTCAAAGTCTTAGCCACACTGCTATTGAGTACTGTTTTTGTCGCACTCTAGTGTCAAAATGACATAGCCATCAACAGACCAAAAAATAAGATGCAGAATAAAACTAAGGGTTTAGTCCGGCTACTTCAGCTCAATACTAAACCAGTGGCTTTTACAATGCTTCTGTTTATCGTCCAGATGAAGTGAAACGATGTATCAGACACAGAAGCATAAAAAGCATGAGCAAATAAGTTAATTTACTTATCAACAGCAGTTCAACTTATCAGTAAGTTAATTTATCGAATGTTATGTGCAAACTGACTTCATTCCTCTTGTGTTGATTGCAAGTAGAGTCAAGTGAAGAACCAAGGCACTCAATACTTGACTTGTAATTATGTTCATACGTTGGCTTAATATAGTATTATCAGTAAAACGTATTAAGCATGTAATTAACCATTTGTTATTACTGACAAAGTTTGCGTCATTATCCATAGACATCTCAAGTAGGGTCCTATTAATCCTTTTACTGCTGTTCATTCCCTGGCATTCAAAATATTAAGAAGTTTCCTTTTCCTGCATGCAAATATCTTATTGAAGGAATTCCCAGTTACTGCCCCTAAAAGGTAGGGTAATCGAGAGTGCATTGGTAAGTATAGCTCAATAAAAGGAAGGTAAGAAAGAAACTGCCAAATTACTTGAGTGTTGATAGTTACACCTTTATTTAAGTTTTAAAAAAGAGTCGGCTGTAAAGCAAATGCTTTTGTCTTCTTTTGTCATATGAGTATTATAAACTGTTAAAATAAAGTGTCTTTAAAAAGCTCAAAGACCTTTTCAACTCAACAAAATCCAAAAATCCTACTGGCTTTCATTCCTTTATGCCCAAATACTAGGTCTACTTATGTGGAGTGAAAATAAGCATGGCTTTACCCTTACAAAAGAATTATCAAAATGCCCATTCAGATAATAAGAAATATAACTGAATTTAAATATCACTTACTTATATCCTTGGTTAATATTGCTTTGTAAAGCTTCTTTTGAAGTGCTGACATCCCAATGGATAAAAGGACCTCCGACTTCTTAGGTAAATTTAACACAACCTTATGCATTGAATGAAGGGGAAATATTAACGACAAAATACTTTAAAAAATCAGACACAACAATAAAAAGGAATAAATACACGAGGAAAAAATATACATTAAAGTTAACAAAGTAAAATTTTTTTCTGAATCAAATTAGAAGAAAGGATTTGAAAATATGTGAAAAGAAACATTTTTTATTAAGTGGACTAATTGAAAATGGCTTTTTCACACGTGAAAATTAATAAAATAACTCCCTAGTCAAGGTTTACATTACCTGATCAGAAATCAAGGTATCAAATCATCATTTCATAAAAGTCGCAACTTAACAAAAATTATGTAAAACTGTAATCGGTCAAGGCCCGTGTGTCATTAATAGCTGGTTACAAACTATTCAAAAACTACCTTTGTTTGCTATCGCTAGATGGTTTTTCCTATTACTCTTCCGAAAATTACTTTGAGTTAACGAAAAACAATTAACTAGGCGCAGAGGATTTACGTACCGGCCAGAGGCATGGCTTTTACTGGTAAGAAGAACTGTTTTTTCCCACTAATTGTTGACAAAATATATTTCAAAATATACCACAGGAAACAAATATTAAATACGTTTTCCATTTAAAGTGTTGAAACGCACTTTTCCTAGCGATTCTCTTCTCCTGTAAGTCGTAACACGACTCGCATTTTTGTTAGGATACCCAACGTCTTTTCATAAAGTTGCCAACCACCAAAAACACGTGCCTTACTTAAAATGGGTAAACTTCAATATTTGATGTGGGTAAAAATTAACTCCTGAGTCTACCACTCCTCCCACAAAACGTACGTTAAAATGTGTAAAAGAAGTTAAGAGTACATACTTACCTCAGCCTTTAGTCTTCGCAGGAGAAACGGTTTAAGTAAAGCATGTAACTCATCATTGATGTTTACTTCATCTCCTTAATGTAGAAAAAGAGGGCTTTTGTTAAATAGAAGTATTAGTCAAACTTCTGTTAAAAGTGCAAGTAGTGGAGTAAAATAAGAAAGGCACCTCGGCACCATTAATAATACTGATCGACATTTTTTGAGAAAAACGTTACCGGGCAATGGCTACATGTTTCTGGTCTACTTTTTCAAACTGATTCTAAAAATTATGTCCACTTTGCCCCATAATATCAGGTTCTGTTGCTTGAGGAATTGCATATTACAGTCAAAATAGACTGGAATGTCTAATTTTGGAGTGAAGTGCATCGCCATGATAATGTAAGTAATACGCTTTTTAATATTAAAGTAACTAACAATTCAAAGTAAAGCACTCTAATAACCTCCAAATGAATTATTAGATACCGTAGACTCTCTACAAAGACTTGCAGGATTACCGGTATATGTTTAAATTCCCTAAAAGGTGAGGAGCACTGGACCCTTTTTCCGACGATTTCCAGTTCTAGACTTCCTTTGAACCTTTTTAGCTTTAACTACAAAGTTACCTCTCAACCTTTCCATTTTTCTTTTTAGATTTGTAATATGGCTAGTTAACGTTGTTGGAAAAACAATTCATATTGTTACTGTTACATTTGTGGAAGGTTTACATATTCTTCGGGAGGAAAGGAGATCACAGGTTTTGTCAAAAGTCCATTTCTAGCACACTTTAGGATGCTGCTGACAAGCAATGAGCTCCACATAGAGTTTGCTCCATTTGTTACAGCTTGTTTTACTTATGGTCTGCCAAGAAGCCAAATCGTCATCTAAGACTTGGAATACTTATAGTGTGGCGTTAACCATCAGATTACGCAACTTATTGGGTTCTTTTCTTGGTGAAAACAAAAGTGTTCAGCAAGAAAAATTGACACAAAATTAAATATCAAAGCCCGTAATTTGCCATACTACCGGTTCCACATTTGGGTTTTCACCCCGTGCCAGTCTTCAGGGAACTATGTCTACTGCACACTACGCCATTTCATACCTTTAAACAAAATTCTGAATTCCGAAAGTGCAAACTGATGTCCAATTTGGTGTCAATAAAGGCGATTCGGGTATGTGTGGAAAAAGTGATGGTGAATACAGCCATGAAGCATCACCATATATCTATCGTTTCCCCAGGCCATGAATCAAATAGAGGTGAATGAATTAATTCGTGATCTAAACCTCTCGGTCAACCCAAGATCAATCCCAAGATCAATCCCAAATTTTAGCATCAAGATTAAAAGAGAGAAATCTGTTGGCACACGGAACAACGGTTTCCTACTATAAATCAAGGGAAAGCTCATTTCGACAGTTCTTTCAAGTTAAGGACTCATTTGTTTTCTGTGCAAATGGAGTGAATATTTTTGGTTGAGCAGGGCATTGAAAATTATGATGCATCTGAGTGGAAACGTTTTCAATTTATCAAAACAAAGTCTCAAGTGTGTAATACTTCATATTAGTAATATTTTACTTTTTATACCTATTGCCCTTTCAATGCATCCTAAGGAAAGCCATGACGAGGTAAATACTGCCTTTGTTGGACTATGACAAACATAGATGGGTTGTATGTGTGGATTTCAAAATAGTGAATTTTTTACTTCGATAACAATGAGGTTATATCAAACACCCTTTCTTTCTCTGCTACTGGGATAGCTAGGCACAAGATAAACACTGGACCCAGACGGACTGCAAAATCAGAGAACATCTCCTTAGTAGGAGAGCAAATCATCATAAATGAAGGTGGGCTTAGCCGAGAAAAGATCATTTTCCCAGCACTTTACACTAAGCTTGCCCTCGTGAAGCATAAGTGAAGTACTTGACAAAGAAAGACTGACTATCGCATAGTTGACGTCATCATTTGTTAGCACTAGGGAGGAAAAACTAAAAGCCATTATTTTTGACGATCCTCAAATAAGGAAGATTGATAATAAGGATTTTATTGATTTAATGTTAGAGGAAGAAAACGACGCACGGACAGCATTTGATGTTGTATGCAGTTTCCTTGGTAATCAAAAAGCTGAGAACTATGAAGAGTTGGTGAGACGGTTTCTCATTTCCTTGCAACAATTTGGACGTAATATGAGCATAAAGGTACACTTCCTACGTAGTCACGTCGAGCTGTTTCCATTTAATGTTGGTTACTACAGTGATGTTCAAGGTGAGTGGTTTCGTCAGGACCTCAACGTGATAGAGGAATGTTATAAAGGAAGATGTGGCATTAACACGCTAGCTGATTACCGTTGGAGTATCAAACGAAATGAGCCATAAAAGAAACACGGGGGAGTTTTCAAAAAGAGAAGATTTGTGCCTCCTTATTAGTGAAGCAGTTAGCATCTCGTAGGTTCTTAAATGTCGAAAACGTGTTACTATTTAGGTTTCTTTTTTATGCTTACGATTGATGAACATTTCTGTTGTTTCGGTTTTTTTAAGGTGATATGCAAAACCTTGATCCATGTTAACTACCCCAGTATATTTTATCAAAATGTGTAGAAGACAATTGATTTATCAACTAAAATTACAAATCACTATTGATTTAGGTGACGAAATTTGGACCTGTGTCATCTGGTAATAAATCGTCGAATAATAAGGTATTTGTAGGTCAAATATTAAAGATTTAAACTGCTGAAAACCACTTTTGATGTCATTGGAATACTTTCTCTTTTATGATAGAATACTGTAACTTATTCCAAATGTTTTGAATGTATTAACTATAAAATTATGTTCTACACCAACACAGTGATATTAGTCCTTCTGGTCTTTTTTGGAAAATTTTGAGTTAAAAAAAGAGTTTTACCTGTAAATAGAAAAATTGATGTAATGGGGGGAAAACAGATTTAATTTTCGGAATCAGAGTAAAAAAACTCGAAACATGTGCTCATTGCCTGATAACATTTGGCCCTGAAAAATGTCGACCAGTGCAATGGTAAGATACTTTGCAGTTGATAACTGTTTAACGTCTAATAGATAAAGCAAACAGGAATACAAAATAGGTCCTGTGTATTACAAACCCCTCAAATTGGGACAGAAACCTTATTAAGTACAGTGAAATACTGTACTCGGTACTCCAATTATGATAACATGGCAAGTTGTGAGATCTTGTAAAAGGAGTGCACAAAATATAACATTAAATTCAAGGCAGTCATCTATTGGGCGGATGTTCGGTAACGAATAGCTTCTTTTAAAATCAAATGATCCCCTCAAGCCCTGGTTAACAATCAAGTAGTGATGACGACTCTAAAAACACCGGATTGTGGTGAACACTATACAACAAACTGCGTTTAAAGTTCTTTCTCTTTCATCGAAAGCATATGATTCGGTCCGTCTTATGTTGTCTGACGCCCTTCATTAAACAGTATGAACAGTGGTGGGAACTGAATACCATTTCATAAAAAGGTGAAAAGAATTGGAAAACCTAACTGCGTAAAAGAAACTGGAAGTCTGTTGACGAGGTATGGTAGAGCAAACATTGGATATGAGCATCGTCAAACCCCCTTTCTGGTTACAGTCGTGATTCTCAGCTCTTTTTTGCTTTGACACTATCTTGGTTGTCAGTTTTCACTGTCACCATACCCTAATGAATAACTAGATGTATTCTGTTTTTATTATACTTATATGTATATACGAATCTTTGTATTTTGTGAGTATATTTGACAATAAGAACTTGTAATCCCCTAAGATTTCATGAAGAACAGGAAACTACTGTTTTACTCGGGGATTTCAAGAAACGACTGATTACAATTCTTTCCACCACAAATACGTATACATAAATAACTTGACCACGTAGTTCATAATTCAAAAATGGTTCAAAGTTCATTGAAAGAGGCAAAATCCCCCCTCTCGTTCAAAAAGAAGACAAGTCAACATACTTTCAAAAGTGAAATCTCTTAATATAGCGTCACAATTACACACTTCCCTTTGACCTTAAGTATTGTATTTTATTTGGTAACATCTTCCTTCGCCATTATTCACCTTCTATGTTGGGTGGATTGTTTAACATAGACGGTCCTTTAAATAGCCATTTCCTGCATATTACTCCAATTCTCCAAGTTTTTTCAGTCTCCTTTAATGTTGTTATCTCATCTTAACTTCCATCTCCCCTGAAAATTTGTCTATCATGTTAATACAATAATTTCCAGCATTACACTAGGAGTACATAGTAATGTAACTGGTGTTATATTATGACATCACTGAAGGAAATTTAATACCATTACCATATTTACTTTATTTCATATATAAGAAATGTCATTTAAAAATGGGGTTTTTAAGACTAATCAAGCATTTACAGATTTTCGATGACTGAAAATTACTTTACATGCCTGCCTCTCGGCCTACCATATAAAAATTGCTCAAAGGAAAGATCCAATTTTCATCTTTTGCAGCTCTCAATAAAAAAAAGGAGTTAACTAAAATACCGAATTATTTGTGACTAACCTACCTTTGGCAAGGTCTTTGAAGTACTCAGTAAACTCTTCGATGTACTTAATGTCAAAGACATTTGCTGACACAAAGGACAAAAGTGAATAGAGCTAGAGCAAATAAAAAAATACAATATACCACGTGTGAATATTACCCTGCAAAAATAGAGAAATTTAATGCAATTTTCAATTTCTAGTGCCATTCATGTTTGCAACGGTTTATCTAAATCTTCGTCCATTGACAAGCCACTGCACAGCTGAAAAAATTACCGGTAAAGCTGCACGTACGAATCTCCAATTGTCCAGGTAATTACTGCTCAATTTACAAATGTATTCCCCTTTCATAAATTTCAACTTCCCAGAGAAGACATACCACCACAACAGTTTCTACTCGCCTCAAATAACATTACTTACCCCCTCCCCCCCCATAACGTAATGTTTAATTCCTTTTCTGTACATTCATTAACAAACTGTATGCAGCCGCATAAAGCCCTTGCTTATAAAAAATGAAAGAAATCCTGTTTTGCGCCGCTATAGGTGACATTAATTACTCTTTACCCACATGTAGGAATACAGGAAAGTTAAATTCGCAATACATGCCATAACCAGTACACATCCGTATGTCTTTGTACCCAGAAAGTTAGGGATGCCATAAGAAAACATGATAACACCTAAATTAAAGATACAGTGCCATAAAAAAATAAACTAAGACTAACGGTTTTCAACAAATAATTTCTTTAAGTTACAGTACAAACCTTCGCATGTAAATATGTTGTACAGCGACTAACAGTCTCCTGAAACAACGACGCTGCTTTCAAAACCGTCAGTTTGTAGTAGTATGCTGCTAAGAACCTTTGGGACATAAAAATTCTTAACTTACATACAGGAGTTTATCATGTTATGAGCCGTAACCTTTTTTCTTCACCGCAGAAAATAAAGCTTACGACCCATGACTTGATAAAACTCCTATATCTATTACCTCTGGAACAGTTCTGAAGAGTTTATTAGAATCGAGGTATTGATGGCGTAATTTATACGCAAAAACTCTAATTTTCTGTTTAATTTACAATGAGAATCAACATATATATATATATATATATATATATATATATATATATATATATATGGGAAAATAAATAAAATTTAAAAGCTTGAAAAGAAAAATTGAAATCTCTATTTGACCTACTCATTAGAAAAAATATTTTCATCATATTTTTCACTATTCTTGAGCTTAGATATAAGAACTGGTGGTATCTATAGACAGTTCTAATATTCTAATATGATTTTCGTCGATACACAATCATTCAGTGCTAGTTATTATCACGCAACCAAAATGATTTGTAAGCTAAGCATTCCAAATGAATTCACTAAACATCAAGGCATCTATTATTTTACAATCTTTATTTCCGCCAACATCACAGTTTGCCCACCTGCAGTGAAAAGCCGTTTGACGCAGAGATGCTGGGAAAATAATCCACCATCTTAATTTCTCACATCTTAAATAAGCCCTCTAAGAAATTTCGATGATAAAACCCTGGGAATTTCGTTCAACTGAATTGAATTTGCACACGAAACCATGGGGAAAATTTCAAAATATTGATTTAACAAACGTGTGACTATTGCTTCGACGAGAACCAACTCTGCAGTGCTAGTTTCAAAATTTAGAACCACACTTCAATATCAACCATGAATGGCCCCCAGTTGAATTTATTCAAAATCAATGGGCCAGATGTTGACAACTTCGACAACAAGCCATCAAAACAGTACACCACTAAGTTTCTGTTTACTTTAGAATGAAGCACAATTAAGAGTCAAATCAAACAACCCATTACATAATAGAAATAAAGTATGGCAGGCCATAACGTTAAAAAAATATAAACAGGGCAATTGCAGTACCTCTTTCAAATTGTTCTGAACTGGCGTTCCAGTAAGAAGGAGATGAAAGCAGATGTCAAACTATAGTAAAGTTAAAACATGAAGCTACAGTATCTGTAAAGCATGATTAAGCCAACAAATGGAGTATAAAGGTCAAAAAAGACACCTCTATGTGTTTATGGGCAGAATACTTCAATAAAAGGCAAAATTATTTACACAAAATAACTAGAATTTCTCATACAACTGGAACCACTAGTACTAAAACTAAAAGAGTCGCTGTGTGTTCAGATCTGTTGAGCCAAAACAATCTTTTCACAAGTACGTCTGCTGATAAGTGTACAGAAACAGGATCTTCAATAATTTCAAATGCCTGGTGATGAGACAATCATCTTAAGAAGCATTGCCAAAAACAACTCGACAGTTCCAGGTGGACGTCAATTGTATCATATATCTATGGACTGTACTGGACTAGCAAGTATCAAAATATCTAAATCAATACTTTGCAGCCCTTAAATTTCCTTCCTAAGCCAAGGCACTGGTTGCTATAAGGTATTATGGGGTTTAGATTTTAGCACCACTTTAGTTTCAAAACTTAAATAACCATTTTTATTGATCCTTTAAAATAAATATATGTACTGGAAAGGCTCTTATTTGTGGTCGGTTTTTTCTTGTATTTCTAGCAATACCCAAAGAGAACTATAATTGTCAAAGGCAGTCAAGTTAGTTTATATTATTTTATAAATCCATTCATCTCGATGAAAAAATACCGAATGCAAAGTAATGGGGCTGCATTTAAATAAACAGAAGCTGATAGTATAAAAAAAGCTAAGAAAAGACACAGTAATATAGAATGTACAAGAAATTATTCCTTTTCGTCCTGTCTCAAAAAATTAGGTATTAAGTTATGAAGTTGACGTCTCTAAGTTCATAACTTAATACCAAATAAAGAAGTCATGTTCGTGTTACTGAAAAAACATCTTGACTGTCTTACAATGAGTCAGGACATTTATTTCATTTTAAAAAATAAAGAATGTGATTCAAGAATGTTATTTTATTTATTTCAATATTGGATGCCATTCAAAAAACGACAACTCTTGATTTGCAAATGAGGAAGCAAAACTTGGCTGTCCATCTAATGATATGTATAGCAAGTCAATTAGAATACCCTTCGTTCTACTGTTTATAATTCCGATTCTTTATTTATGTTTACTAATATAAGTGAAAACAGACTTCTATTACTCTTGGATCAAAGAAATAAATCAAAGCAATATCTATTTAAAGCAACTACTGTACTCTTCTTTTAATGGATCGACCAGGAGTTCCATCATAATTGAATTCTTTAAAGTTTAACTTACGCCTTTGTCACTAATACACAATCCAGTTATATATAGTGCATACATAATCAGTAACACTAAAGAACATGGCACACATAGGTAATTACAAAAAAAAATTTGTATTGTATAATCGAATTTACTGCATAATACATGTTATAGCAAGAAAAGAAGTATACATAGTGTCGTCTTACAAAGGAGTGTTAAAGAAGATGATACCGTATGCCCCAAAGGCGTTTACGAAGTTCGTATTGGTGGTAAGAAGGCTGCAGATGCCCTTTTAAAGTCGGCAGTAGTAGGGGTTTTTGCAGCTTTTTTACAGGTGATAGGGCAAAATAAAACAATTCAAACAATTCAAAAAAACAAAAACACGTAAAACAAAATAAGACGATGAACTAATTTTAGCAGGATGACTGAAAATAAAGCAAACATCATTAACATAAAAATATGTATTGATAATAATAAACCCCTCAAAAAACTTTTTGGTAATAAAAAGCAAATAATGGAAAACAATAAATGATATATGGGACAAAGGGGGAATAAGTTATCCAAAACAAAAAAATAAAATAAATCTTATAATTTTTAGTCAACCTGATAAACATTACAATCCCGTGTATCCAGTTTTTGTTGCCTAAAATGTTCACATATACTATCTCTCCATACTAACTTGTCAATTTTCTTAACAAGGATGTTCTAAAGAAAAGCATGAAGTCCTTCAACAGAAAAATGTCTGAGAAGGTCCATCTGGAAAACTGAAACTTCTCAATTAAATATTCGATAACAAGCATAAAAATTATCAAACCTAATTCTAAAAGGCGTAATAGTGCTACCTTTATATTTTTAAACCCCATACAACACAGACAAACAAAAAGACAACGTTGAGTGAATTTCAGGTAAAAGAAAATCAATCTTATACTCCTGCTTAGTAACTGGGTAACGGAAGTTATCACTATCAGTCAAAAATATACGCACTTAATACATTGACTTTTCACAGCAATAACAACTATTTTCATAATGGTTTTTTAAGTAAACCTAGCCCTAACTAACAAATTAGCGTTAACCCAAGGTTCAGGAAAAACCGCTCTTTGCTCTTCAGAACTGGAAAGCATAGAGAAAATATCACTTGCTATTTACTCCACATTGTCGACCGCTGGATGGTATGTTAATACAAGTAGAACTTTGATTCCCCTCCCAGAGTTGGTCTTCCCCCTGTCTGAATTGGCTGAAACAGTCGCAAAATATGTACCCTATCTATCTGCTCATTAAGAAACTTCTCTTCATAGCCCCTATCCTTTAACCATCCATCTAACAACTGGAACTTGTCTAACTTTAAATTTGAGATCATCTAAACATATATATATAATCATTGTTCCGAAAGAAAACCTTGATAAAGTAAATAAAAAACTATTAATTCTATTAATTTCGTATGTACAATTCTAACCTGTGTAAGTTCCTGGTGCAATAAAGATGTATGATTCTTTAGACGATGAGCTTCATCAACAATGAGAAGCCTCCAGTGAAATCTTATGGGGGCAAAACAACAAACAAATCAGTGAAAAAAGGGACTTGCGGTCATTCTTTGTCAAATAAGTTTTTAGATTTTTGTACAAAATAAAATCAAACATTAAAGGCTTTTCTTATGTTGTTGTCACATATAGACAATATCAAGAACAAATACAATACAAAATTTTTAGCTCATCATGTCCAGTGAATTTAGTTTGTCAGCTATTTGAAATTTCTCAAAATGCAAAAGTGTGACCATTTAAATCTATGGGTGGAGCCAATATTTTACATGTAAACAGTAGATAATAAATCCATGAAAATGACAGCATTTTTAAGCAGTATTTTTTAAAAGGTTGGTACTTATTTTTACACAGAACATACAGAAAAAACGGACTGCACGCTTTTAATTTTGGTCACAGGTTTTTATACCCAAACCTGCATATCAATTAATTTTGATGTAGTTAAAAATCTAAAATATAAAGTTATAAACCATAAGAAAGTACACATTTTCAGATAGCCACAAATCTGACAATGATCATTTGCAAACTAATCTTCTTAAGATTTATAACATTTTAAAAAGTAGGGCATATTTTGCTAGGATCCCAGTGCAAACGAATGGGTCATTACATACCAAATCGACCAGTAGAAGTGGAATGATACACCTACTATTTGAGGTTTTTTTAGATTCTAACATTGTTTAGGTACATCCAAGTTGAGTATAAGTCCTCTATTTCTACCCAATATTCGTCTAAATTTCAAAGAGGTAGGATTATGAAATTTTCACTTTTTGGGCCAAAATTGGGGCTGTTGATCATTTTGAATTGGCTTTTGTTATAAAAAATTCCAGTATCTATTAATCCTAACGAAAGGAAGTGGGTATAGAAATTTCAGTGCTGTGTTTTAAAATGTAACAACAACAAAAATCATTAAATGTGCCTTTTGCCCCTATTGTCCCTGATATCAGAACCCGCCAAATTCATATTACCCAACTCTATGTAACAGCTGTAATTTTCATGGTATATTATTTCCAGTTTTAAAAGTCTGGTGCTCATCATTTTCTGCAGAAAGACTAACATATTAACATATCGTAAATAAGGCAGAAGTGCAAGTGATTGTTTGTAACGGTACAAGCAAACTAACTAAAGTAATTTGAATATTGTACACAAATCTTGAAACAGTAAATTCACCAATACTACGACTCAAGAGCAGTTTTCATCTGAACCTAATTCAAAGAGTTCTCAAAATTTATAATTATATTACTGATTAAATGTAATTGGAGAGTTCAATGAATACTTTCGAAAATTGGGAAGTGACCAAAAGTACACCACAAAAACCTCAAGCATCGTCCGTAAATGAAGCAATTCGCCAAAGGCCAATAATTCTGGTTGACATTTTGACGGAAGAACTTCAATGAATGGTTAACATTCATGCTAGTGCTTCTGTTCTTGAACTTACAGGCTTGATTATTTCCCCATTCATAGCCCCAAAAAACAAAGATATCAATGCAAATCTGTCTGAACCTAAAGTACCTTAATGCTGCAATTAAAAGGCACAACACACCTGTGCCCACAACAGAAGTCATCCTATCTCGCATGAGTGGTCCAAGATTTTTCACAAAATAGGACGTATCGTGTACTTACTGCTAGTTATAGGTTAACAAAAGATTTTGAAGTTCTAAACTTTTAACACACGTTACGTACGTTACTGATTTCTATGAATGCCACCTGGAAAACATTCAGCATCTGAGAAATATAAACTGAACATTTTGGAAATCATTTAAGGTATGAAATTTATACGCCAAAATCCAGGATGAAAGAACAGAATAACTTCTCTTCGAAACATTAATGTTAATGAGGAAGTAAAAGGAGAGCTTACTTGAGTCAGTACAAAGGTTTATATGCCTACAACTACTGATGGTAAAGGACTCCAGCGATGTTTAGACATGGGGAACTATCTACGCAAGTTTATCCTTAATTATCTGACCACACTCCACCTTTAAGAGTACTGTTAGAGAAAGATTTGGTCTGTTCATTTGACAAGCCCAAGTAAGAAGCCTTCTGCTAAACCATCAAGCTAACCCATCTGTTCATCAACACCCTTTCCCCGACTACTGAACCGAACTATTATCGACTGGCGCCGAAAATATTTTTAAAAGGAGTGGCTTGCTCAACAAAATGACTTGGAACTGGAGGTTCTTCCAAACTATGTTTGTGGATCTAAATAAAGTAAAAGTACTGATTCTCGAAAAGAAATATTTTGTAATACCTAGCTCATTATGCACTGAAATGAAGAAAGACTTCACGTGGGTCACCTTGGAATAGAAAACTCTGAAGTTTGAGTGAGTGAGTTTGAAACTCTTTATCGTCCAAATATAGGGTGAGCTTACCGTGATGATAATAAATTGTGAAATATAGCAAGAGGAATGATCGAAAAAAGTAAATACTCTACATTTCATCATGATTTATCTTAAATACCTAAGGCAAAAGTTCAGACAGATTTGGTCACACTGAGTCACCAGTGGGCTAGCCTCAACAACAATACCTTCCGCAAACCAGTTGTACTCCTAGCTGCGTCGCCTGTAGGATCCACCACATGCACAAGAGACCCGTCACCCAGAATCCCTCACCTCTAGCATATAAATCACATATAAATCAATCAGAAGAAAACAGTATGCAAGGTGATAAGTACGAACCAAAGTCCCAAATGCAAGTTGTATATTTGCAGTGACCCAAGACAGCAAGTTGACAAGTTCAATTACTTTGGTAACTATATAACAGAGAATGGAAGGTGTGGTCTAGAAATCAAGAGAAGGATAGGGATTGAAAAGATACTTTTGAAAGATTAGAGAAGATCTTGAAACATCGTAAAATATCAATGGCTACAAAGAGGAGGGTACTGTAAGGTTGGAAACATCTATGCTGTTATATCTTTTACCCTTACAGGTCGTATTGAAGGCAAAAAATGCAGAGGAAGACAAAGATTAACATAGTTTGTAAGTCCCAAATGTCATATTGAAAAGTGTATATCAGCAAGTGAGAAGGAAAAGGTAAAAGCTGGAGATCTGCTACATATGATGAGAGATAGGAATCTTTGAAGAACCATGATCGCCAACGTCTGGAATGGATATGGCACCTAAAGAGAGAGAAANATTCATACAAGACGAAAATACAGTTGTTTACTGTGTTTAATGAGGAAATAGAATTTTCTGTTTTACATTCCTGAAAGTGTCCCAAATTCTTGTCGAGTATCATCAGTTACAATAAAATTATTTTGAAAATGATAAAATATTTGCTTACTTTCTTAGGAATGCAGCATCCTTCAAGCAAATCTGTTAAAATGAAAAAACAATTGCTTTAGTGGGTATATTCAGCTTTGAAATAAACACAAAGAAAAAGGGGCACTTTATCTGCACCCATAAGGTTAACAAAGCTTTTGTTGGGTAATTCATAATAGCATTTCATACTTTTCTTAAAACCACAATCATTAAAATAATGACGAGATATTAACCATGACACATTGTGTCAAATAGGAAAGCGTTTTCCCCAAGTGCTTTACTTCAGGATTTACAACATTCATCCTGAGACCTTGAAATACCAGGCTGGCGAGTGACGGGGTTACGTCTGTCTCATGGGTAAAAGGGCCTCTTTAGCCTAAGTTGGCAACTCTTCTAGAGAGCGTGTTTAGTAATATTAATCTTCATGTTAAAAGCTATTTACCCTTCTTTAGCGTAGACTGTAATACTCAGCTTCAAGTTCTTGCTTTCCATGTTCCACAGGGTCGTACAGCTGTTAGAGTAAAATAACTTGAATCTAAACATACGCCTTTCAGGTACTTTAGATTGTCTCTTCTAAAGCCCACTTGTTAACTATTTTTCTTGTATCGATCTCCCTCTTCTGATTCTTCCCCAGCTACCAAAACAGTATCAGACTCCACTGATAAGGCCTTGGACAAACATCACAACTGCTAAGAACTTTGTCTTTGATGACTTTAATGCTCATCACATGCCCTGGTTGAGCCATTCTGACAGGACTGACAGACCTGACGAAGTTACTTACAATTTCGCACTTGCCCATGATTTTGTACAGCTTGTTGATTTTCCAACACGACTTCCTGATTCAGCCTGGGAAGAACCTTCTCTTTTTGGTCTTTTTCTGACTTCATTTCATGAGCAATGTACAGTTTCATCTTAAACTCCTTTTGGATCTTCTGATCATGTTGTTGCAACTCCTGAGGTTAAGCAACTGCTTTCAGTCTTGAACAAATCAATTTCTGATCCTGAAACTAAATTCACAGCATGGGTACGAACTGATATTGATACATTAGTATCTAGTCGCAGTTACCAAGTCAAACCTCAGTCTCCTCCATAGCTCAATGTTTCTTGGTCTATTGCCATTGCTCATCGCAATCATTTCTATGTTCCGTTTGAATGTGATGTAACTGCTGAATCTCGGATTTCTTTGTAACGAGCTAGCAATGCTTGTAAAAGTCTGATTTCTGATGCTAAATCTGGTTATGTTGAGCGGGTTCAAGAATCTAGTTCTACTCAAAGAATTGGAAGTCGAAATTTCTGGAAGGTTTACAATGGGGTTTTCAATTTTGGCAAGTCAGTTATTCCTCCATTCTTTGATGGTGTTCCATTTTCTCTGTCCTCTAAGAAAAAGGCTAACCTTTTTGCTATAATGTTTTCCACCAATTCCTTTCTAAATTACATTGACGTTTCTTTGCCAGAGTTACTTCTTCCAACTAATCAGATTTTGACTCTGCCATCATAAAGCCAAGGTTGATTGCAAAGATTATTCATGCGCTTGATCAATCCAAAGCTCGTGGAGTTGATTTGATTCCAGTAGTTGTATTGCAAGCGTATGGCTCTGAGCTATATTCCCTGATGTCCAAACTTTCCAACCTTTTCCTATCGAAATCATGTTTTACGTCTTCCTGGATGGATGGTTTCTAATATTGTTGCTGTCTTCAAGAATGCAGGTAATCCATCTGATTGTCGCAAACGTCGACCTATATAAGCTTTTTTCTGTCATTAGTAAGGTCTTTGAACGACTTACCAACAATCCACAGGTAGATAGAATTCTTGCAGAACCTAGTTCCCTTTGCTGATGTTCAGTATGGGTTTGGAGGATTTTGTTCCACTGCTGACCTTTCACTATAACCATGGAACGTATCGATGGTTTTATGGAAACGTCTGGTGAAAGAAGAACTATAGTGCTTGATATTTCAAAAGGCATCTGATAAGGCGTGGCAAGCTGGCTTGCTACATAAATTTTCTGGTTTTGGCATTTGTGGAAGGGTAGAGCAGAATCCTTCAGCGCTTTCTCTTAGGTCGTATTGGATCAAATTACATCTGATGAGTATTCCATTAAAGCTAGCCTTCCTCAAGGTTTTATTCTTGCTCTAACTTTCTTCCTTCTTTACACCCATGATCTCTCTGGTAATTTGCTTCAGTTTATCAACGTCTCTGAAAGAAATGGCTGGTTTCTTTCAAAGGAGCTAAAACACAACTCCTTCCATTCAATAGAAACTCGAGCCCTTACCCCCCCCCCCCCCAATATTTATTGAAGATTATTCTGATGTTAACCCTGGTGAGGTTGCTTCTTATCTTGAGGAAAGTACATCCATGAAGCTGTTTGGTTTGTCATTTTTTCTAAGTCATTCTTGGGGTTTTTATATTTAATACATTGGCATGTCTGCTTCAAAAAAAGTTGGTTGGTTCTTTGGATCGTGCTAGAGAATATCTTACGGCTGAGGCCGTAAGATATTCTCTAGCACGTGCCTAGGCAACTAGCAATGACACACTGATATCCCAACATCGTGTTATTTTTAAATAACTAGGTTGATGATCGACCAATAGTCAACTTCCGCATAGGTAAGCTAGAAATACCATAAATTATTGCATCATTTAAAAATATAGAACAGATATTTTGCATATAAAAGAAAGTTAGTGGAAAGGTTAGAGAGATTTAATGGTCAACTGAAAGAATACAGACGCATCCTGTATCCAGGTGTGTAGTGAAAACAAGTCTTTTATCAGTGAAACTCCTACAAGTCAATTTCTCATAGCCTTGCGTGCTTATACAACAGGACCAGTTTGTTGCATCTGGTGTGTCTCGCTTCTTTCAACGTCTTCATTCTCATGCCGATGTTGCTCTACGTTGTAATAAATCTTTCTATTATTGCACTTTTTTCTCTCGGGCTGCAAGATTTTTGAATTCATTGGGTTCTGAGTGCTTTCCTATATCAATCGTATGACTTGAATACTTTCAAGTCTACGGCCAACTCTTATCTCTTGGCTTAACCTTTTTCTTATCCTTTTCAGTCGTTTCGTCGCAGTTCCGTACATTTAGAGGGCTTGTATGGACCCTAACCATTAATAAACATGGAAACTGAAACATTTACAAACGTTCCAGATCAAACAAAATTCACTCCATTTTGTATGCATGAACCAAAGCTAGGGATCACAATCAAAATTAAAGCTATTAATCAGGTAGTACAATTGGGCTATTTGGGACACAAATTGTCAACTTTAAACAACCAGCAAACTGTCATAAACCGAAATGAGCAGCATTCTTAACAAATCCCTCAATCGCCTCGATATTACGGCGACATTTTACAAACTTTGGTCGGCCTGAAGTGATCGCAAAAGATGGTGGCCCGCCATTTAAGTCACATGAACTCCATTCTACAATCATTGTACTTGTCTCATCGCAAGTCATCTATCAGCTACCCTCAAAACATTGGGTGTGCTGAAGCTGCAGTCAAGCTCACCAAATGACCACCAACATTAATCCATCCGGCTTACTAGACACAAATGAAGTTGCAAGGACTCTCTTGCTTCACCTGCACACTGCAAAACCAGATATGAGTATATCATCCACCATCACGTACCACCACCAACACGTTTCCGTAAACAATGGCTAGATTTTGTAAATTCTAGAGAGAACACGCATGTTTCAGGAAAGCTATGTTCAGACAATTCGAAACAAAACAGATATATTACTCCCTAAAGGTAACGTAGGGGACCCCGTATCCATTCAAAATCGGAATGGTAATCACCCAATGAGAGAGGAATGGACAGGTATCATTTTCGAGACACCACCTCATATCCAAAGTCGAGTAGCGGTAGATGGTAGTCGTCGTATAACATCAAGGTATGGAAATTTTCTACGTAAAATAACAGAAAAAACTCCAAACAAAATACTTGATGATATTCCCATACCACAACACACCCAAACATCAACTGCTATCACTACTGGACCTCCTACAGCTGCCACCCAAATAACCATGACAATATGACACAACAGATACTAGTAGCANCAGATCAAACAAAATTCACTCCATTTTGTATGCATGAACCAAAGCTAGGGATCACAATCAAAATTAAAGCTATTAATCAGGTAGTACAATTGGGCTATTTGGGACACAAATTGTCAACTTTAAACAACCAGCAAACTGTCATAAACCGAAATGAGCAGCATTCTTAACAAATCCCTCAATCGCCTCGATATTACGGCGACATTTTACAAACTTTGGTCGGCCTGAAGTGATCGCAAAAGATGGTGGCCCGCCATTTAAGTCACATGAACTCCATTCTACAATCATTGTACTTGTCTCATCGCAAGTCATCTATCAGCTACCCTCAAAACATTGGGTGTGCTGAAGCTGCAGTCAAGCTCACCAAATGACCACCAACATTAATCCATCCGGCTTACTAGACACAAATGAAGTTGCAAGGACTCTCTTGCTTCACCTGCACACTGCAAAACCAGATATGAGTATATCATCCACCATCACGTACCACCACCAACACGTTTCCGTAAACAATGGCTAGATTTTGTAAATTCTAGAGAGAACACGCATGTTTCAGGAAAGCTATGTTCAGACAATTCGAAACAAAACAGATATATTACTCCCTAAAGGTAACGTAGGGGACCCCGTATCCATTCAAAATCGGAATGGTAATCACCCAATGAGAGAGGAATGGACAGGTATCATTTTCGAGACACCACCTCATATCCAAAGTCGAGTAGCGGTAGATGGTAGTCGTCGTATAACATCAAGGTATGGAAATTTTCTACGTAAAATAACAGAAAAAACTCCAAACAAAATACTTGATGATATTCCCATACCACAACACACCCAAATATCAACTGCTATCACTACTGGACCTCCTACAGCTGCCACCCAAATAACCATGACAATATGACACAACAGATACTAGTAGCACATTCCAAACTCCACATACAGGAGAAGAAGTCGCCAATTCTCTCCCATCAATTGAACAAACGTTAATAAAATCAAAACAAGTCGAAACCCGAAGACCCACACACCTGAGAAACATACCTACTCATTTTAAAGACTGCATCATGTCATGAATTAATGTGAACATTAATAGCGTTCACTTTTTTCCTCTTCTTTCAGTTTCTGTTCGCTAATCAAAAAAGGACCAGTATAGCCATAGCCTTGTAACGAGGCTTGTGCATAATATATGTACGTAAACTTTATACATTAAGAACAAGGAATAGACCATGAAATAAAGATAATTGAAGGCACATAGAAGAAACTGCTCGTTTTTTGAATAGTATTGAACGTTATACAATAATGTAAACTTATTCAAAATAAACCTGCAACCATTTTAACTGATGTTTAAAGTTCAAAATAGCAAAATGGATAAAGGTTGATCCACTTTCTTGGTTGAAGCCTTTCAAAATTAAACATAGTAAAAGGATACCAATCTAATAATTCAAAACCTTAAAACCTTAACATAAATAAATACTCTCTTAAATTTCAATCAAAATAAGCTGTAAATACCTCATAAGATGTCAAGCACACATCAAAAGGGATTTTAATATTCTTGTATGAAGTGACCTTCAATGTAATAAAACAAAAAAGAGATAGCTTATGATAAGTTCCAACCGGAATGTCGACTTGGGTACTCATTACTGACGTACTTCTTTACCAAAATAACAAAACTAAGCTACCGTTATGAATACTGTTTTGAAACATAACATTACCAAGGCCTTTGGTTGAAATCGTAACATACATGAGGCCTTTGGCTAAAATCATAACATTCCTAAAGCCATTGAGTTAAATCATAACATTTCTAAGGCCATTGGCTGAGATCATTGATTATGCAAGTGACCAATACAAATAAGAATAAAAAAGATAGCATACAATTTATAGTCAAATAAATGGAAAATCCTGATTGTCTGAAGCTGTGAACATTGTCTTGTGCACCAAAGAAAAATCTCAGATAAAAACAAACACAAGCTGTCGACTTTTCAAGGTTGTTTGATGCANAAACATAACATTACCAAGGCCTTTGGTTGAAATCGTAACATACATGAGGCCTTTGGCTAAAATCATAACATTCCTAAAGCCATTGAGTTAAATCATAACATTTCTAAGGCCATTGGCTGAGATCATTGATTATGCAAGTGACCAATACAAATAAGAATAAAAAAGATAGCATACAATTTATAGTCAAATAAATGGAAAATCCTGATTGTCTGAAGCTGTGAACATTGTCTTGTGCACCAAAGAAAAATCTCAGATAAAAACAAACACAAGCTGTCGACTTTTCAAGGTTGTTTGATGCAAGTTAATTCAAAGCTAAATTATACTTACATTGTAATTCACCTTGGTACTGATTTCGTCTCTCAGTTCCATTCTCTTCTCTTTATCTCCAATGTATGAAAATACATTAAGTGACGATGCAAATCTACACAAGAAGAATGGACCATGCACAAAATGGATATCTTAATGGGCATATGGAGCTGGGAAACAATACAGTGGCAGTGAATTATAGCTGAATTTGCTCTATCTTTGTGGCAATAACAGCATTGTGAAGGGAATAGACCCATTCTATGCATACACTTAGGGGTGTATGCATGGAATATTACAACAAATAGTCACAAGATTGTTATACTTTTTATTGTTTATCGTTTAGGTATACACTGGAGGCTAGAAATATATATATATATATATATATATATATATGAAGTAAGAAGAGATTGTTGATTTATCAATGGTAGCAGAGTGGTGAAGTAACATGTCGGAATCAAAGAAAATGTCATATAGAGAGGAGAAGCTAACCCCTCCAGTGTGGGACTCAACCCATCAAAATTATGATTGGAGATTTTGTGTACAGTTGTGGAACAGCGCTTGTTATAGAGCAAAAGTATCTAAAGCTGATAGAAGTTATTTGTTAATTGCTAAACTGAAGGATGTTATGAGACAATTTGGGTGCTAAGCTACTTACAGCTGCAGAACTTGGTGAGATCGACGTTTTTGAAGACAGTGGAGTAGAGCAGATTTTGAAACTGTTAGATAGACGGTTTCAAGAAGACCAGTTAGCGCTGAAAAAGAAAGCGTGGCATTCTTTTATCAAAACAAAACGATCCCAAGAAGAGGAAGTCGATGAGTATATTGACAAGTTTGAAGAAAACGTGACAAATTTAAAAAAACTTGGACGAGACCTGGATAAAGAAACTCTAGCTCTCCAATTGATGGAAAATGCTAGTTTAACAGATAAGATAAGTCAACTAGTTCTGAGTGATATTGATGAAAAAGCCACTAACATTTATGATCAAGCAAAAGGTCAATGAGAAAATACATGGGCAGTAGTAAAACAGGACTTGGTGTCAACAAACCCAACCCCAACATCAAACATGATGCATTTAATGTCACTGAAGAGGAAGAATATAATGCTGATGAAGAATGTAATGACGTATACTACACCAATTACAGGATTCTGCGCAAATACGAGCAAGGTTTAACAACAATGCTAGACCGAAAGGTGGTGTTAGACGACGGAAAACTAACCCACTTTACGGCGAAGGGTACCCAATGACATGCAATATATGTGGGTCAATATTTCATTTTTCTGGCCGCAACGGTTTAGGTTGTCCAGAATCATATGAGATTAAGCAGGGCACTAACAAAACAAAAGACGCAAACATATGTGACATTCTTATCCAGCCCCACGAAGTATTTCATAAGCGAAGCAGCGAAGAGGCACTCCTTGACAGTTGTTGTTCAGCTAATGGGTTAAACAATGGAAAGAATTCTTTATAGATGCTGTCTGATGAAGATAAAGCTGATATAAAATCCTACAATGGTGGTACGCCGTTTCGTTTTGGTGGCAAGAAACCCATAAAGTCAATTGATAAAATCGAATTCCCTTGTTATTCTTTTGGGAAGCGATCAACGATTACTGATGATGTTGCCGAAAGAGACATTCCTTTGCTGATATCAAAACCTGAGATGACAGCAAGAGGATTTATCCTGCACTTTAGTAATGACCCTATTAGTTGATGGGTCTCAACATGTTCTGCAAACAACATCTAAAGGACACTTCAAAATTCCGTTATGGAGAGAGGAAGAAGTAAATCTATGCATCACAGAACTGAACTAAAGGTAACATAAGAAGGCGCTTACCAAACTGCATAGACAATTTCGATATCATCCTGCAAAAACCACCGAAGATATTCTTCGAGACGCTGCTCTACTGAATGGCAAGATCATGACGCTAAACAATGGAGTTGTTGATGAATGTGGCATTTGTAAACGGTATAAGAAAACTCCTGCTCGGCCTTTGGTTGTGTTACCATTGGGCAAGAAATTCAATGATGTCGCAATGGATTTAAAGGTGATCCAAAATGGTGAGCTCTACATCTTCCATTTCATCGATCTGTACACAAGATTCAGCTAAGCTCGAGTATTGAGAAGAAAGCTGCGATCTCATGTTGTGAAAGTTTTCATAATGACATGGATTGACTGTGGTTTTGCAGCACCAAACAAAGTGGTTGTTGACAATGGCGGTGAGTTAGACAATCCAGAGTATCTTGATACAATGGATCAATTCAACATTCAGGTTTGTGCGACGTCTGCTGAGTCACCATGGAGCAATGGTGTATGTGAAAGAAATCACGCAGTCGTCGACTTGATGGTGGAAAAGATGATGCTCGAGGACGAAAAGCTAAAAATAGAAGAAGCACTAGCTCATGCCGTCAGTGCGAAAAATTTAATGCAGAACTTCAACGGTTTTTCTCCAATCCAACTTGTTATTGGAGCGTTACCAAATCTACCGTCCGTGTTAGTGAATAGAATGCCTGCAATGGATGAAGCTGACAATAAAGATACACGACATCATCTCGAAAGAATGTACTCAACCAGACGAGGCTTCACGAAAGCTGAATCATCCGAGAAAATTAAACGAGCTTTGAAGAATCCTGTCAGATCCTGCGAGAGGGCATTTTCCAACGGCGAACGAATCTGTTACAAGAAATCTTCAGATGACAAGTGGCATGGTCTGGCAAAGGTAATCGGTCATTTCGGAACAAAAGTATTTGTAGCTCACGGCTCCAGAGTGTTGCGCTGTTCTTCTTTCAGAGTCGTGCTGATTATTCCTGAGCAACGATCAGATCATGAAGATAGGAATGAGGATGGCGAGAATGACAGAATGAATGAAGAGATACATGGAAAAGAGTCCGATTACGATGAAGCAACCACAGGTGTTTTCTTTCCAATCATGAAAGGAAATGAGGAAATTGCAGAAAAGGAAAATGACCGAGCAGAAAATGTACTTTCACAACAAACACAAACAGAGAACACTGCCCACCTGAACAATGAAACTAGACGATCAGAACGGAGTAAATGAGCTACTAAACGACACGTACCAGAAGATGGACGATGGATGAAAGAAAAAGAGGATGAGGAAGTAAACATCGTAACTATTCCATGTGAGCAACACGGTAAAAAAGATGTAATCGCGGCAAAAGACGCTGAACTTGCCAATTGGAAAGCCACCGAGGCAGTTGACCTTTCTGAAAACAAGGATCAAAAGCTAATTTCAATAAGATGGGTAATAACTGAGAAAGAAGTTTCACCTGGACACGCATCAAAGCAAAAGCTCGATTAGTCGTGCGAGGGTTTGAAGAATCAAACGAAGGGCAAGTTGATGCACCTACAGCAAGCAAGGCAGCAATGCGTACTTTGCTGGTAATTGCAGCGAACAAAGAATGGTCCCTGTAGCATGTCGACGTAAGAGCTGCATTCCTTCAAGGCCGGAAAATCGATCGAAATGTTTTCATCAAATCACCACCTGAGGCATCAACTGAAACGAAAGTCTGGCGTTTGCGGAAAGCAGCATACGGCTTAGTAGATGGAGCACGAAACTGTTATTTGTCGGTAAAGGAAGCATTATTAAAACTGGGAAGTATCCAATCCAGCTTGGACAAGGCAGTGTTTCGCTAGTATCACAGTGGGAAAATCAATGGCATCATTCTTCTCCATGTGGACAATTTTTTATTCACAAGGACTAGCAATTTTCAACACGAAATAACTGAAAAGTTTATTACTGAATTCAAAGTAGGAATGAGAAAGACTAACGCGTTCAAATATTTGGGACTCAACATAAAGCGCAAAAGTGATGGAATAATTTTGCATCAAAATGAGTAAGTTCACCAACTGTCTGAAATGGAACATATAAATTCAATGAACGATGATGATGAGCTGACAGCAGAGGAACTTAAAACACTGAGAGAAGTGTCTGGTCGAATTTTGTGGGTAAGTTCACAGACACCTCTTGACTTGAGTTTTGATACTCTTGAGTTGAGAGTATCAAGAAACAAAGCTTCCAAGCGAACATTACAGCGATGTGCCAAAGTCATTCGTAAAGCTAAACAGAGAGATTCAAAAATCATCTCTTGACCAGTCAGTCAAAGCTATTCGCTCCATGTTTACGCCGACGCTGGATTCTGCAACCTTTCTGATCATGTATCAAGCGCCCTTGGATTTGTCATCATGATAGTCGGTGATCAAGGTTCGTGTATTCTTGATTGGGGTTCTTCAAAGGTCAAACGCAGAGTTTCCAGTAACAATTTTACGACCAACAAAATCCAGATCTTCGGTTTCACCGACAGCAAACCAACAGAACAAAGTATCAGATCAACGAAGCAAGTAAAGGAGAAACGATTAAGAATTGACGTCGGTGAGATTCAAAGAATGATTGAGGAAGGGAAAATCAACGACGTCAAATGAGTCCCAACCGACGAACAGATTGCAGATGGGTTGACGAAATGTGATGTGATTAAAATGAAATTTTATGAGTGGTAAAGAACATTGACTTAAAAGACTTGCTTCCTTGAAAAAAAATAGTTGTTTTAGATAAAGGAGTTGTTTTAATAGACTTCGTATTACCGGCCTCGTCGTTCTTTTGGTTTTGGTAACTGGTCTACATTCATAGGGTTTATATTTTACACTTGGGGCTTTTATGATATATAGTTTACATCTAGGATATTAAGAAGAAAACTCATAGAGGATTGTTATATTTGTTTATTGTTTATCGTTTGTATATGAAGTAAGAAGAGATTGCTGATTTATCAAAGATGGCACTACAAAATATTAAACTGTCAGAAGATGTATTTAAGATATTGTTTTTAATTATCGATTCCTTTACAAAGATTACACCCAATAAGTTAATCTGATGACTACATATGTAATTTCATTGGAATGGATAATAGGTAGGCACAGCCCATGTTATTGGATTGGTATGCATAATAGAAAAGCACAACCCACGTAATGACTAGGCTACCGTATTTATTTACATAGTTATGTGGGAGTTACTTATACTCTTCCAAAAATATAATGCTACCAACTCACACAGAAATTCCCTTTAAATAAGCAAACTTATCCTAGTGAAATCAATCGTTGAATTCAAAATTCAACATCAAGTAGCTAACTATTAAGAAAAATGCACAGCCCCTATAACATGAATAAGAGGCTATTGTCCACACTGACAACTTTATGATAAAAAACACTTGTTGCAAAATTCTTTGAGACCCTGTTTGTACTTGTTTCACTGCCTCAGCCTTTCAATTACACAACACTAAATCATCCTAATAGGTATAAGTAATAAAGTAAATATCAACATTTTAAAAGTGTGACAATAAACTAAAATGAAAGGTTAAATTAAATTTTTACACTACCTGGCAAATTCTTTCTCCCAGTTCCCCATGACAGACAGTGGTGAAAGAATAAGACATGGTTCACTTCTCTGCTTTATGGCTTTTATTTGTAAGATGAATGCAATACTCTGTAATCCAAAAATGATAAAATTAAAATTTCATGTCAAAACATTTTTTTAATAATCTATCTTGTACTTTCTTCAAAAACTAGAATGACCCACATGGCAGTGTTATGTAGGCTTGGCCACTCAATTCATCATTGAACAATTACATCATACTAGTGGCTATGCTTTGTTCAAATATACATACAAAATGTAATAATAAAATTAAAACAGGGTATTGACCCTTTACAATAAATATGTAGGGAGGGAGAGATCAGGCATCAGTGTCATACTCAAACAAAATTGTAGCCAGCACATTTTGAGGACCTTTTCTCAGCAATTTCTTTCTTAATGATTGTGTTGAAATTTCAATTGGCCTTTGGTGCCAAATAATAACTTCTGTAATTGTGACTCCACTCTTTTATGAAACTGTTTTCAGCCTCTTGCTCACCCCTGATTTAAAACACCACTGACATCTCCCTGCCAAAGATGAAAAGTTCACCCCTATTTAGGAGAAACCCATTGCATTACTCTGGCTTCACTTCATTCACAATAATTTTCCAGCCCTGGTGAAACAAAGATATGGGGTAGAATTGATATCACATTACTCTTCCATCCATAAAATACAAGATATCACAGAACATGAACACCTTAATTTAGTTGCTCAAGTCAACCAAATACATAAAAAAATGAGCTTGGGTCCCTTCCAAAATCAGTGTTACAACCCACACAAAAAAGTAAAATTCCAAAAGAAACCTCTATTATGCCACCTGTGTCAGTCTACTGGAAGACCTCAACCACATTACCTTAACAAATGCTCATTTTTACCTGACTCCAGCCACAGGCTCCTTGCCCAAGCTCAAGCAACAGCTTCTATTGATCCAGTTGATGACACAGAAGATGGTCACTATGATGACTATCACTACAACTTCCCAAATCAACAAACTACTCACAATTAATGTATACTACAACCATCACACCATCATTTTGACCCTAGATTCAGTGGCAGAGAGCTACATGATTAACAAATCAACAACTAGTAGCATCAGAGCCAGCATTTCAGCTAGTATTCAGGCTACTATGCAGGCTGATGGGAAAACATCACTAGTAGCCAAAGGTAAAATTAAGCTTCAGCTTACCTGTGGTATCTTGACATTCCTACTAGAAACCCTTGTCATCAAAATAATTGACACTGAATTTCTTGCCTGTCTCCCATTCATAATCACCAATGGTGTCTCTATTCAACCTTATACATCTGAAATTGGTTTCCATTACAGTAATATTTACACTTACCAAAACCACACCAGTAAATCATACACCTTCTACAACTTTAGTCTACATCTATTGGGTGCCCTGAATGCAATAATCTGCTCCAGTGAATACATAGAAGTTGAAGTACCTCCAAAGGTTGGCAAAGTTAACATAACCCTAGAGCCCAGGTTCCACAAAAACTGTCATGGAGACAGCTGGCCTCCACCTACTATCACCAGAATAGTGGCCGGTAAGGTCAGGATTTTAAACCTTACTGATCTACCTAAAGTTCTGAAGAAAAATTATCACTTTGTGCAAAGGGTTCTTATTATAGCCTTAACTCTTTTGGTCACCACTTCCATGCCATAAACACCCATCCCATTAGCAGAGGCTACCCAAACTCACCTCATCCAAATCAACCAGGATTGGTAGCTCAAAAAATAACAACCACACTAGCTTTTCAAACCTTCACCAGGAATACCAATCCATCTTGCAACCTTCATTTAAAAGTTACAACAGTAAATATGGGTGATATTGAACAACTGCAACAAAAAGGAAGGTTACCACAATACTTCCATTACAAGCTTAGTGAGTTGCAACAAATGTTTGATGAGCTTGGGACACTTTTTAGAAAACCAGAGGACCTCAGCATTGATATAGAGTATCTTAACCCTTCTTTTCTTGTCAAAAAGGCTATCAGGGAGTTATCACTTGGTTACATCATTTGGCGAGGTTGCAGGATACTCAAAGCCTATGCCAGCCCTAATGCCTGACATCACTATAACTCTGAAAGTACTTAATTAAAACCAAGCTGACTCAAGCCTTTTACCAAATATCCCTTGTGCACGAATCCAGGACTGCATACTGTGGCACTGCAACACCATATAAAAGCAAAAGTACCTACAAAAAATGTGCTATGGGTATGCCTGGCTGCAAAACCCTTCTTGAAAAGCTTCAATCACATGTACTTGGCAAGTTGATACTGGATGGTACAGCTGCAAAAATAGTTGATGATCTTTCTTGTGGTGGCAGCACTCCAGCAGAGCTTCTACTTAACTAGAAATGGATCCTCACTACTCACTACTACAACCTAAAGACCTTGATCTGCCAGCCAAGAAGGCAGTGATCACTCCAATAACTATTACCATTCTTGGTTGCATATGGTCGCACAGCCAACTCATGGTGCCTTCTCACAAAATATCAACCCTGTCAACATGTAGTTGCCCTACCATCATCAAAGTCCTTCAATCACTTCTTAGTGCTTACAAATTTCTTGCTGGAGATTACCCCAACTGCCCTGACTTTCTCTCACCATTATAGTCACTCATAGCTGGCAAACCATCCCAAGACATGGACAACATCAAGAGAAGAAGCATTCCTATCAGGACAGAATCACTTGCACAGATACAAATCTATTACCATCACAAAACCTGATGACCAATTAAAGCTGATCACTGACGGTGTTGTTAAATCACCCATCATCATTTCTATACTATGAACCAACAAACTCCACATCATTGGCTATTTTAGTGGACAAATATGACAGCAGGAAAGCTCCTGAATACCATGTGAGATTGAGGCACTGAACATCACAACTTCCTTACAACAACACTTAAGCCCATACATCATCCAATCTAACCAAAGCTGTGTAAACTCACAGGCACCAAATCTTGCATCCAGGCATATGCAAAACTCATGAAAGGTCAATTCTCACACAGTAATCGTCCCTCACCATTCTTTTCTACTGCTAGTTGCTTTGAAGTCCACATTCCTTGGCTGGTACATGCAATATCCCCTCTGGCGTCCTGACCTGTAATGCTGCTGATTGCCTTAACACAGCCTGTCAGATCTGTTGTTTCATCAATGATCTTCAAAGCACTACTATCAACAACGTCTCCACACACAGCACCATAAGGGACACTTCAAAGATGCTTTTTAGGACCAGATTGACAGGGTTGTAAACCCAGAAGAAATGCCAAGAACTTTGTGTCCACTCCAAAATTTGCCAAGGCACACAGCCATTCAAAAAGCTTACCAATAACAAAAACACTAAGCATTACTTAAACTGTCGCACTTTAGTAAAAGATGGGATGCTCATTGTACCACACCGTGGACATCTTACCATGTACATACTGTCAATAAAAAATATTTCAAAAATTAATTTTTGTACTTATGAATGCAACATAGGTCAAATTTTGGTAATTATATGACAAATGGAACAATGTCAAACAAAATCTGGCTTTTTACATTTTGTTCTCTTTGCAAATTCCAATAAGAATCACAGTTGCATCTCTGTTCAGCACTTCTTGAAAATGGCTTTCGCATAACTGGAAGTGGCGTTCTCCAAAGCCATCCTGCTACCCTTAACGAAAATGTCCCGGAGTAAATGAGCTGATGGCAACCTTTGACGTTTAAGTGAAACAGAATCAAATGACAATGCGCATACTTTGATATTACTGGGTGCTTAAGTATAAGATATATACAAAAAACAAACGTATAATGCCAGCTGAGACTACCTGCACAGTTTTCCCAAGTCCCATCTCGTCGCCCAGAATGCATCCACGTTGATCACGACGAAGGAAGCATTCCAATAGCCATTCAACACCAAAAAGCTGATAATCTCTCAAAAGAACATTTTGCAAGCCACTTGATTCGATTTTCTCCTGCGAAACAGTGTTAAGACCGACTAGTGATTGGTGATCGTCCGTTTCCTCTGTAAGGCTTTTTAATGCTTTCTGTATTTTATTCATATTTGTGACCGGGTGGATTTCGTTTTTCCGCTTTCCTCTGATGAAACTAATGCATTGTATTTTTCTGGAATACGTATGGGTTTTTTTGACTTAATGGAGTTTTCCTGTTAAACAAATCAAATGTTCAGTTAATGAAATTATCTGTAAGAAAACAAAGGAAATCTGAAAAGCCCGCTTGGGCACGTTCTTTCTGTAGCGAACATCAATTCAAAAAATCAACAAAAATATATATTTATGTACACGCTTTTTTTATAAGCAACGCAATATTTTGACTCAGGCTCGCTGTTGCTTAGCTTTTGCAGGAAACCAACCTAACTAGTTGCTTAGCTGTTGCTTAACATTTC
Organism: Morbakka virulenta; assembly: GCA_003991215.1. NCBI lineage: Eukaryota > Metazoa > Cnidaria > Cubozoa > Carybdeida > Carukiidae > Morbakka > Morbakka virulenta. The sequence goes on from RDPX01000395.1 coordinate 201,268, forward strand.
CACTTCTTTTTTGTTTGAACTCAAAAAAGCAGTGTAACCCCTCCCCCTTTAGACAAAGAGGACGTTTTCCCCCTGCTCCCCTCTATAAGGAATAGTTTTATTTAAAGATGAACATCTGTGTTGGTACATGAACATGGCGCCAGACACTGACGTCATTAAAATTTCGAACAGGCAAAAGAACTAAAAGAGATCATTCTANAAGATGAACATCTGTGTTGGTACATGAACATGGCGCCAGACACTGACGTCATTAAAATTTCGAACAGGCAAAAGAACTAAAAGAGATCATTCTACTGTATTATATTGGTTTTTAGGATTTTTAACTTGTTTTTATCGAAGATATTCTTCTGTTGAGTAGAAAATAGAATTTCTCAAAAATAATTTTGTACGGTACACGAAACGAGCCTGGGTTGTTGCTTAACAGTTGCTTAAAATTTCGTAAATTTCGAGCCTGGCGTTGCTTATAAGATGTTGCTTATATAAAAAAAAGCGTGTATATGCGTATGAGCTAAAAAGTATGTATGTTCAACTATAAAAAAAATCATATTATAAGGTAAAGTTTGAAAATTGCAGGCACGGTCGAAGCTCTTCGTTCACAGTTTGCACGTCGCCTTGAAGGCCAATGGGTCTGCAGTGCAGCACGTTCTCTGGTGTTCGCCTTTCCCTGTATAAGCAATGGTTGCTCTGTGCTAGCCCAATTCTGTACATGAAGTCTGCATACCTTCCGTGACCTGACCTCAGTCTGTTAAGCAAAACCCAAGGCACCCGAGGTAGATCGTGCCCTGGAGGTTCAGTTGACGGCTCTGGTATGTACTGCTTCAATCTACACTCGGTGTTGTTCCACCTCTCCTGCCACTTCTCTGTTGTCCACAGATCCGGAGAGCTGCAGTTTGCGTCACTAGCAATGTCTTGCATTCTTCTGGATAGAGGACGTCTAGATGCGAGCCTTTGTGGGTCCTGTCTGTGAGCAGTTGCTATGGGGTGCAGTAGGTGAGGTGGACTGTTGTGCCCACTGGTGTAACTCTTCATTGAATGATGTTTTCTCTCCTCAAATCAGGTGGCTGAATTCCTGAGAGGATGGGAAGCAAATGAAGAGGTGTAGATCGGATGCAGCCACTGATGATGTGCATGCTGTCACTAAGGGCAGAGTCTAGATGTTTCACATGCGAGCTAGCACACCAAACAGGGGCACAGTACTCAGCAGTAGAGTAGCAGAGTGACAACGCGGATGTTTGGAGGACATCAAATGAAGCACCCCATCGATTGCTTGCAATGCAACGAAGTAGATTTGATCTGACGCGAACTTTTTCTGTGGTCTTCTGAAGATGCCATTTGTATGTTAAAGATCGGTCAAGTGTTACACCGAGGTCCTTCGGATTTTTTAAAAATGGTATCGTGTTTGAGCCGACTTTAACTTTTGAACTGCGATAAACTTGCCTGTTTGCTAAAGGGAACAAGCTTGAAACAGTTTGGGCCATGTTGAGTTTTAATCACCAGAAATAGAAGTACTGCTGTAGTTCATTTAGATCTTCAGACAGGACCTTTTCAATGCTCTCGAAATTTTTTTCACGGTACAATAAAGCTATGTCATCTGCATATATGTATCTCCTACTGATGCAGATAGGGAGGTCAGCTGTATGAATGTTAAATAGCATTGGTGCTAACACTAACCCTTGTGGTACGCCATTGATAAGTCGGTGAGGTTTCGATTTCTCATCAGCAAGGTGCAATGTAAATCTACGGTTACTGATTATTTCCATGATCATTCTGACCATTTCTTTGCTAGGAATACATTGTAGCAGCTTAAGTCTTAGTCCTCGATGCCACACGGTGCCATATGCGGCCGAAAGGTCCACAAGAACAGTTCCCGCCTTTTCCTTGGCAAGGAAAACGGATGCAATGTCCTCCGTAAGAAGGCATACCTGATCAAGGGTACTTCTTCCTGGTCGGAATCCAGCTTGTTCTGGAGGTAGTTGCGAGTCGACAATGCCTTCAATTCGGTTGTAGATCAGGCGTTCCATGATCTTAAAACCGATGCAGAGGAACCTTACCGGCCTGTAGCTAGTAGGCGCGTCTGAAGGTTTGTTAGGCTTCAAAATGGCAACGACCTTCGCTTTTCTCCAAACCTTCGGGAGTTTCTTTACTCGAAGACAGGTGGAGAAGAAAGACGCTAGCCATTCGACACAGTTGTCGTAGAGGTGGTTGTAGAATTCAGGGTGAAGGGGGTCAGGGCCTGGACTCTTACAGGATTTTTGGGATTTTAGGGCAGTTCTCAGTTCATCTACTGTAAAGGGGGAACTGATGTCTTGATCGGAATAAGGGATGTGCCATGCTTCCTTGAGCTTCCTGTTTATGTCTCTAGTGAAAGCCTTGTCAAACGTCTTATATTTTCCATTGTTGACAAGGCATTTTGCAATAGAGTTAGCTGTGACAGCATTCTTAGTGGTGGCTCGCCTCTTCCTACCAGTCAACCGATTGAGCTTTGACCAGGCTTTCCTGCTGGAGTGCGTCATATCAATGCTGGTTACGGCAGAGATCCAAGACTCCCGACGACGATGGTTAATATGGTCTAACAAATTACCAACTGCTATCTCTTTTTCCTCCAGGGTAGTGGCTTGGGCGTGTACTTGAGCAAGGTTGTCACACTGGTGATCCCAGCATGGAACAAATCTCTTTAGATGTCCTCTTGGTACGTGTCGTTTTGCCGTACTGAGAACTTGTGACTGGAATGCTCGAAAGGAGCAATCAACATATTCTGAGTTGCCTGGTGGAAGTGTTTCTGACAGGGTAGCTGTAGTTTCTTTGAAATTGGGCCAATTCGCTTTGTTAAAATTTCATCTTGGAAGAGGGGTTGTTGGAGTGACTTCCAGATTATTGTGGAGTGATGCTGCGATCGTGGAAAATTATCCCCAATTATGTGACTTGGGTGTGGTAGAATACTTGATGACGAACTGAGGGGCCCTGAATCGTCTCTTGCCGGACGCGACATCTTCAGCAAGGGTGCTAGAGATACCGTTGACGTCATTATCTATATCTGTAGTTGAACTGTTCATATTGCTCGAGTTGTTGGCATTAGCTTTACCGAGTTCTTACGACATTGGCTACTGACAGTGAGGACCACGAGAAGGTTGCCAACCCCCCCCCCCCATCCAAAAAAATCAACAAAGAAACTGACACCATAACTAGTAAGTATACCATAAGCCACTAAAAAAATACAAATGTTCAAAGGTAAAAACTAAAAACCTAGTACATGATGTCATCAGAAATAGTTAAAAAGTAAGAATAAATGGAAAGAAAAAAGAACAAAACATAAAGGTGGGACAGTATTCTAGAGAAACGGTGGGAGGGGTTAGTATAATATTTATCTTATATAATATCTTATTTACATTTCTTTTTTTTTTTTTTTTAGTTTTATCGTCATTTTCTCCCAGCAATTGGGGCTCAGACGGTGCCCTTCAAAGGGACTTTGATTTGGTAGTGAGGAATTTCTTGGCCGGATGCTTTTCCTGACGCCAACCAATGGCTTTTTTTTCTTTGTAAAGTTCCAAATTCTCCTCGACAGCTCGGGGAATCGAACCCGGAACTTCTGGTTAATATGCAGTTGCACTATCCATTAAGCCACGGCTTCTATTTACTACGGCTACCTTATTTTCATTATGGCCCCATGTAAATGTAAATTCAATTTTGTTTGCTTGACAAAAGAAATGCTTACCTTCTTTTAATTACTTATTTGCTTACTTACTCAAGCACTGCTTCAGCAACAAAACAGGAAGAAAGGTATAAAAATAAGTGAATGGACGGATAGCTTAAAAGAACTGTTTCAAAAGATGAAAGAATCGATTCACATCTAAGCCATTCCAGAACTAAGAACAGAACCATGACTTCACAATTTGCTGGATACCTTGAAGCAATAATCGACCAAGAAATTCCCACCAAATACCTGCAATACAAAAGGCAATCTGATCAAGGTCAAGCTCAGTCAATTACAAACAAATGCAGCTTATGCAAAACAGTCCCCTTTGACATCTGCTAGATACTGCCTACCAACCCGACATGACGAATTGGCAAAGTATATTCTTAAAGCAATCATTCGGAAAAAACCACCCCGAACACTTGTACAGAGTTCCTAGAGATCCAATATACAATAATAAAATCGACAACTTTGAATGTTGGCGGAACATACCGATAAGCACGATGAAGAAAGTTCCACACGACTAGCCAGATTTTGCTGCTTTGAGACAATGCTGATAAAACATGTACGATTATAGAGGTCAGCTGTACACCAATATAAACAGCAAATTTCAGGAGAAACTCAACAATTACGGCCCCCTAGTTTGTAACATGCAAGTCATGTATCCAACTTTCAAGTTTGAAATTATACCGATCATTGTAGACCCTACAATGTCACTCGGATACTTGCCAAATTGCATTAGAGGATACTCAAAAGACCTTGGCTTTGATGAAAAAGACATTAATATTCAAATTAACAAAATGCAAGCGATTGTTACGTGTGGTACAGTGAAAATTTGCAAAACTCTTTAAGTTTTAAAAATATAAACTATATTCGCAGTTTAAAATATTTGACATTATTGGCTAGAATTGAGTGAATCTCCACACAAATCAAATTGCTTAGGTCTATCAAAATGACTGTGAACGAACTTCAGTTATTTTATCTAATGGTTTTTATTGTATTTCATTTTCAGTTGTTTGAATTTTTAAAAATCTTGTTTCCTTCATGGAAACTGATTATTTTCAACTTGCAAATGCTAACAAGAAATAAATTATATCAGAGTTTAATTACTTACTTAATTACTTACTTACTTAATTGGTAATCAGTTTTCTTCTCATTTGATAACTTTTATGTAGGAGTAATCTTGTCTCAGTGTTTGGGACCGATTACTTTATTGAATTGTATAAATGCTACAGTAAAATGAAATATACATATGAAGCTTACTTAATTACTTACTTATTTATTTACTTACTTACTTACTTATTACATATTTAGTTACTTACTTAATTACTTATGTAAGTAAGTAAGTGTTGTTATATATGCCCTTTGGCATACATAACAACATGGCCCTTTTTGCCTGTGCGTTGTTGTTTTTGTCACCAAACAGGGCAATAACAAATATCCAGTCTGAATTCAATGCTACAATACCAGACTTGGTACTAGTACTAAGATATCTTTCCATGTATTGTCAACTATCAGACTAGGAGTGGGGAGTGCTGTAGTCATGAGCTGTTGTCATACAACAACAACCGCTTGAGCAATGTGCCTTTCCTCACTGATTGTGGGGCGGCACTTTCAAGGTTGAAGAGATGTTGCCATTTTTATTTGGTAATTTTAACTCACTCTTGTGGCTACAGTACATGTGCCTGCATTCAACTTTCTTGGCTTGTTGTTGGGTGCTGAATGTGGGTTTTTCACCCATCCATCAGTAGATGGGGTGTAACCACTCGATGTACTTACTTACTAACTTGCTTGCTTGAAAATCATGTACCCAACTTACAAGTTTGAAATTATACCGATCACTGTAGGATCACTTGAATACGTATCAAAATGCCTAAAAGCATACTTGTAAGACCTGGGGTTTGATGGAAAAGACATTAAAGCTTTTGAAGCTTGATGCTTAGCTTGTTATAATATTTTTAATGATATCGAGCATCACAACGAGTCTATAGTTTACAGACAATGAAGTATAACCAGTCTTAAATATCAGAGAAATTTTGGCAATTATCCAGCCAGAAAGAAAAGTCCCAGTCTCAATCAACAGGTATATTACATGATATGTTGGCTTTGATACAAAGATAGCACAGTCTTTAAGCAAACCAGACTACACGCTGTCAATAGCTGTAGCTTTTTGCTGGTATAATGATTCAAACTTCTTATAAAGAAACAGCATCAATACATATTTAAAGTTGAATGTCTTTTAGGGTCATTAGTTGAGAGTTTGAATTTAAATTCCAAACAAAGTTTGTAATTGGTGAAGTGAATCATTTCAGGTTTTTTTCCTATTCTGTTAAAGAAACAACTGGTTACGCCAGCACTGCGACAAAAACCAGGCATTATTTTGGTATTGCTATGGATTTATTTGAAAAGATAGACTTTATTGCTAACCAAAAATTATTTGCTTTGTTAATATTCTTACTTGAAATGTTATTGTGGTTACTTGATTTTGCTTTCTGTATGTTACCGTAATACTTTTTTGAAAATTTCAAATTTCTTCTGTGCTTGTCTTTAGATTTTTCCTGAGTCCTATGTCTCTTTTGTTTATTTCTATTTAAATGTAAGTATAAGGATAACACTCGGGCAATCTTTCACATGCTTCTCAGTCATTGGTACATGTTCCTTAAATGTCATTATTTGTGATGAAGCCAAGTACTCTGCAGCTTGACATCTTTAGGATCATGGACGAGAAACCGAGAAATTTTTTTATTCCACTTGGTTTTTCATGGAGATATTTTGTAAAATTTTAACATTTTAATGTTTTTAGCTTATATTAAATGGTATCTATTTTTTTCGAGCACACAGCCATATCTTGATTAGCAAATGAAGTTGAAAGAACAACCCCGTTTACAATCAGTATATTTTCTGAGTGATTTGTGATAACGAGATCGATTGTAGTCAATGAAGTTTCAGCTACTCCTGTTATGTTGGGATTTGCTTCAGTTCAGGTATTAAGAAGTGTTTTTAAGTCTTATCATTTACTTTTTGTAGTCAGTATTAAAATCACCTGAACTAACGTTTTCCTTTTCTGTTCTGCTGATTTTGGTTTAATATTCGTAAAGAACTTAAAGTAACATAAAAAAGTTTTCTGAAAGGTACTTGGGTCCCCGTTTGGGAGAGCTGCAGCTACCAACCGGATGAGTAGGTGGTGCATCACCGAACGGCCTTTAGATGTGGAGGCCAGGTGCGAATACCCAATAAGCAGTCCCGGACCGCAGCGGCAGGGAATCAGGAGATGGTGGAGCTTGGGATGGCACCTTACCTCCCAGGAAACATCACACAACTCCACTTCGTAGCTTCCTGTGACAACGCGAATTAGGCTTGCCTCCAACTGTGGGTTAAATAATAAACGTACCACTGTCTGACGATCAGTGGCTACAACACAGGTTACGCTTGAGGAAACCCTGAATGAAAACTCCATGAATGGGATAGGCCCAGCAAGCCACCATCCGAGATTGAAAACACTATTATTACTCAGGGCATAAGAATAAATGGACTGGCCAGACGGACTTCAAAGTGAAACATGGAACACGAATTACGGTTACGAATACGGATTCTGAATGTGAGAACGTCTGAAAACAAACATGAAGCACTAATTAATATGGTGGAAGAGAGGAAAGTTAACATCCTTGAGCTCTGTGAGACAAGAGGAAAAACTTTAGCTAAAGAGACCTTACATAATAACTGTACATACATACACAGTGGATCAACAGAATGGAAACATGGAACCAGAATAATTTTGTCAGAAAGCACAACAAGATAACGTACAGATCACAAAATTATCACCAACAGTCTTATCGTGGGTCGAACTGAAACAACACAAACTAATGATACTGGAATTCTATGTCCCACAAAAGGGTAGATCTAATTAGGAAAAGAGGGAGTTTTTTAGCTAGTTCAGACCACAATTGACACTGAGAGGATTGACGAGGAGGTTGTCATTATGGGGGGACCTTAATGGGCATGTAGTTAGTGACAGGACCGGATATGAAAATGTCTTGGGGCATTTTGGCATTGAAAACAGAAACGTAGAGAGAGAGCTACTCCTTGACCTTTGCAACAGAAAACAATCTCAGAGTTATGAATACATACTTTTAGCAATGCCCCAGCCATCAAAGGATATGGTTGGTTTCAACAGCAATGAAATAGACTATGACCGGAAAACCCAAATTTACATTTTCCTAACTGGCAGCACATCACTGATTAGAAACGTCAAAGCGATTCCATCTGCATCACTCGCCTCCAATAATAGAATAGTGGTCATGGACATAGAACTGCTGACAGGTCGGATAAAAGCCATTTGACGAAAGAAAAATATTTTTCACTACAGGACTTAAGTCAGACAAGGCCAAAGATTATTTGAAAAAGCTCTCAAGAAAGAATTCACACCGTTTACCAACACAGCAGACATGAACAGAGACTAAACTGAACAATATCAGAAATTCAATAATCAATGTAATTGACAATACTGTAGATTTCTACTTCACATCGACTAACAAAAAGAAAAAGACGCTGTGGTGGATAGATGAACTGAAGCACAGTGTGAAAGAAAAAAACAATATCTTTAGACAGTGGATGAAACATCGAATAGCAGAAACACGACAGGCTCACGTCACAGTTAGAACCGCTTGTAATCTGACAACAACGAAGTGCAAATCTAAAACGCGGAACTCTTTGTGTGTAGATCCAGAGGACGATTTCAATGGTAACAAGAAACTTATTCATAAAATTGCCAAATCATATCGCAGCGAACACCAAGAAAAAGTCTTTAACGTCAAAGACAGTTTGACCAATGACATCTCACAAGATCCTGAAGAAATCAAAGCAGCATAAAGCACATACTTCACTAGTATTAGTGAACAGCAATAAGATTAATAACATCCAGTATATTTGTACAGAGAAGACTCATCGGTATCTGTTGCCTCGATGGATACATTTGAAGTCAAAAATACAATTGAAAGAGCTAAAAATAGAAAGTACTTGGCTGTGACATCATCCTCATAGAAGTCTCTAAAGCCTGTGGCTCAACAATGGCTACCAAACTTACACAGCTGTTCCACTCAGCCTACTAATCAGTAACAATACCACTAGAATGGGGGGAAAGCACAATATGCCCGATCTACAAACATAAGGATGATCAACTTAAATGTGAGAGTTATAGAGGAATCTCCCTCCTCAACCACATTGTAATACTTTACGAGCCTGTACTGGAAATACGTCTAAATATGTTGAACCAAACCTTGGACCTTGGCACGATGGTTTTAGAAATGAAAAAGTACAACAAAGATAATCTTTGCATTAAGAAGAACAATGTATGTACACTGAGAATTTAACCAACCCCTGTACATAGCTGCATTTGTACATTTCCTGGACCTTGAAAAGCTTTCAATCAGATCCTACGAAAAACCCTATGGAAAATACTGCATAAGTATGGAGTGCCACCATCACTGATAAGAACAATCAACAATACATATCAAGTCTGAACCATTTCTACACTGGCCAAGGCAATCAAACCTGGTTTGAAATCAGTTCAGGAGTGAGACAGAGCAACAGCATTTTACTCCTCCTATTCATTGCATACTTGGATCAAGTCATCAGAAAATTTGCATAAGACCACCTAACACATCACATTTTGGCCTATGCTGATGACATGCAAAAATTGACACTAAATGTTACACTAGCTGGGGTTCAGTTACAACAGGTGAAGTTATTCAAATACCTTGGATTCATCATCACCAGCACCAATGATGTGCAACAAAAAATGAACAACTGAATCTCCAAACAAAGTACTAACACGTTCCTTCTGTTCAGAATCCTGAAAGACAAATTTGTACCAGTTCAATTAAAGAGATTGATCAACCAAGCGATCCTCCGCCTCCTCTTGCTGTTTGGTGCAACACAGAACACCACCAAGAATATTGCAGTCAACGGTATTAACCAAAAGGCAGTAATCGGGAGTAGGAAGGAACCAAAATGTANGACACTAAATGTTAAAAATTGACACTAAATGTTAAAAATTGACACTAAATGTTACACTAGCTGGGGTTCAGTTACAACAGGTGAAGTTATTCAAATACCTTAGATTCATCATCACCAGCACCAATGATGTGCAACAAAAAATAAACAACTGAATCTCCAAACAAAGTACTAACACGTTCCTTCTGTTCAGAATCCTGAAAGACAAATTTGTACCAGTTCAATTAAAGAGATTGATCAACCAAGCGATCCTCCGCCTCCTCTTGCTGTTTGGTGCAACACAGAACACCACCAAGAATATTGCAGTCAAAGGTATTAACAAAAAGGCAGTAATCGGGAGTAGGAAGGAACCAAAATGTAGCTATATTTTGGATTAACCATAAATCTTTAGCGCAGTCTTATCATCCGTTTGAGCGGCATGCTTAATTAATTGGATAGGAATGCCAGCATATTTGCTGAATGATCGGCGAGATCCAGTATGAGTATCATATCAGTAACAATATGAGTTGGGTGGTGTTGGTAGAAGGTATAGGAGTATGGGGATGACTCACATTGAACCTTTTGCAAGGAATGATTTGTAAGGCTGCCTCGTCAGGTACGTTCTCTGGGTCAGAAGCTGTTTCATCGACATCAACTAAAAAGGCTTTTGCAATTTTGAGCTTTTCGAATTTTGATATAAATTCAGCAGTCCAAGTTGTCCTGGCCCTAATAATTTCGACCAGAAGATTTAGACAGGATGCTTGATTTCAATGTTTGGTTTGGTTTTATCTTTTTGATGTTACTTCCTCGTTGATCTAGGAACAAGGGTTGTCTCTGTGATAGTTGTCGGCGTGAATTGGAATAGTTTATATAAATGTCTTCTTGGACTGATAGGTCAGTCAAAGGATAGTTCATTCCCTCGGCTAACTCTGATTGAATTTCTTTGAGTGTTTCTCTTCGTAGGTCACGGAAACAGACTAGACCAATGTGCGATGGGAGACCTACGTCAGTAAGAGAAAGCGACATGTAAACAGGCAACCACTTCTTATCGGGTGTGGGAAGCTCGCCATCATGGATACGGCCTGATCCAACAGTTAATAGATTGTCTTCTAAGTGTGCCATAATTTTTTGCAAGAAAGTTTTGTATCGCTCGCCATCCTCGTCTTTGATAAGTGAAAGTTTTAGAAAATGCACGTCCAGCTGAAAAAAGGAATAGTGCTTCCGAATGCACTGCTATATCCAGTTCAAACTGGTACCCTTCTTTACCATACAATTTCATAATAATGATGGTGAGAACAGGGAGATAAGAGCGATTTTCCTTTCCAAAATTCTGTTGCGCTGCATAGCGTTGTTCTTCCCCACCGCTTTCAATCTCCGATTTTGTGCAGATTTCTTAGACCACTGTGAGTCTAAAAATTAGCATAAGCCATTGATGATATAAGAGAAAGATGATATAAAATGTTCGACTGCCAGTTGGCAAAACTTGTACTTGTTCATTTTCGGTCAATTACGATTGTTTCGATGGCTTAAACGTTTCTAACATGATCAGAGGTAAAGAAGACAGTCATCAAAATCAGAATTGTCAACCAAAAAATCAATCTGTTGGCTTTCACAATTTATCGCTTTGGTGTGTTGCATATTCGATGGCAAGCGAAGTTGAGCTGTCACCACAACAGGACTTAATCAATAGTTTTTTCAATAGAACCTGATAATTTCCCATTCATTATCTCCAAAGCGAAAAATCCATTTTTATTCAAATTCTTCGTTTTCACCCCACTAAAAGCATCTTTCGCTTTGCATTTTGACACCCCAAAAAGCAGTTCGTCACTTCGATTCCTACCCTTTATAGTTTTGGCATAAGTACATAGTTGTGCATGCATTTCATGTAGCTAAAAAAAGCAGTTTTACGCTTCCATTTTTATGCGTGGATGCTTTGCTATGGTATTATTCACTTCGCATTGGGGGACAAAAGCGGAGCTGTTGTGAGGCAGTAAATTGTGAATGAACAGAGGGGATGATTCTTTCTGTTTGTATTTTGGTACCTGAAAAGGCAGTTACGCTTCGATTCCTATGCGCTGGATGTCATATAATGGTTACTTAATTAATAATCATCATAAAGATATATAAAGATAATAATTTCTATTCTTAGAAATAATATAAAACGAAATACATATAAATCTATAAGAAATGACACTTTGTATGATGGGAAATAAAACAGACTATTTATAAATAAAGTTATTGTAAAATACGAGTTTGATACATAGATTAAAAGCTGTAATAGATTCTTAAAACATATAAGATAATAGTACCCTATATGAGAAAAATATAATTGAATGTTTGAGAATAATACAAAAGAAACATCCCCAATCCGACCAATACATTGATTGAATTAGAACAATATACTTGTAATTTTTGTAATAAGACATTACAAGAAATTATTGATGAAATAAACTAGTGATACTAGTGAACAAATACAGGAATATAGTAAAACAATACAAGAATTGTCTTACGATAAACAGAAAATCATTGAAAGTGATTGTATTACAGTATATAGATTATGTGGTTCTGTTCAAGGTTATAAAAATGCTAAGGAATTTATAGATTTTTATGAAAGTAAATATGGTGGACGACAAAACTTAGTTAAGAACTGTCATATTTTCACAATCGTCAGCTAAACGTTTTGCTGACGATTGTGAAAACATGACAGTTCTAAACTAAGTTTTGTCGTCCACCATATGATAGCTCAAATATTCTTATATTATTGAGCACTGTCGATAACTAATAATTACTTCGATACTGGTATGAAAGTAAATAAAACACTGTTTAAAAAATCAGCGAATAACAGAAAATATCATGTTTGAAATATTATATTAAAAATTAATACTGAAAACAGAATAGATATCCATCCAAATCAAAATACTAAATAACTGAAAATATTTCATGATGTAGATAACATTCGTCCAGAAATCTCAGAAAACAGAAAAACGGTGATCAGCATCAGTATTACAACTGATGCTAACCTTCCATTAAATAAAAGTTATTGCGTCCTGGTCAAACATCATACCAGTTTTCCCATAGAACACGAAGGTATAGTTTAAAATCTATATCTGAAATAACTCTATCTTTATACAAACCGAAAACCACTGTAGAGCCATCTGATTCGGCAATTCCGTTTGGATTGAGATCTCCAAATGTCATTTGATTTGATCGTGTTGAAGTTCTTGCAGTAAAATCGCATAGTTTCTTCCCATTACACCAAACACTAGATTTCTTTGCTCCACCTACTACATTCCAGTGAATAGATAAGCAACATCACTTTTTTAATTCACCTGCATTTACTTTAATATCGTAATTCTCAATGACTTTTTTACCATTGAAAGTTTTTTGTAATTTTTTGTATGATCATCTGTTGTTCCATATACAACCAATTTACCATCTGATAATAAAGAAAAGAACTTATAAAAAAAACATCCTTATGAACAAATATCCCGTTTCTGGTCCAGTATGTACCATCAAATGAGTTCAATTAATAAACAATAAATATATTATCAATATCATCACTGCCACTAGAAATGTTAAGATTGATATCACTTATCATCCTTTGACTACAGTTAAAATTAAGATAATTACGATTATTAATTCTATTAGCTTTAGTACATATTGTTAGTTGGTTAGCTGTAGTTGTTTGTTCAGCATGATTTTCAAACAACGTTTGATCATATAACGTCGATAGTTACCTTGTTTGGCTCTCATGTAGCTTTTGAAGAATTACCATGGTCTAGTTTTTATGTTAAGGTACCATATCTTGTATAGTATCTCCATAGTAAAGTTTCATTAGGTTGGTCACATAAATGTACTGTTAAATATTCGTAAGATAAGGTTGATGAATCAAATGTCGGAGGATTTTGAAGACCAAAATGATGGTTATTGTTCATATTAATCTCAGATTTCACCATTCATCTGGTGTTCTAATCAAGATATTTATCATTTGTGAACTTTAGAGTTACAGCATCTTGACCCATTACAGGATCCGGAATGTCAGCAATGTGATGTCCTTTTGTACTCCCTCCGTTGTGTTGTAAAGGAGTAAAATCATTTTGTTTTATTTGTTTTTCATGATCACTATCGTAAATTCCCATTATATTGCTAATATATCAATAGTTAGATATTTCAAATTAGTATTTGATTAATTTATTTGCTATATCTAATGTCTTTATGTGAAAATACTTTAATTACGTCATGATATGAAATCCCCAAAACCCTCTGGTTTATTTTAAAAAGACAAAAATAACCATGTAACCCACTCGACAGCTCTTGATATTGACTGCCACTATAAGTTTAGTTCATTTTTAATATGTTACTCAAATGAACAACTTCCTTAGGGCAATTTAAGCCAAAACTATCGAAATATTTTAGGTCATTTGATGTTATTTTAAGTATAACCCATGGAGTTCCTCATCCTTCAGAATCGTCAAGGCTGATAATATAGAATCATGTGTTACTTTGATTAATAATTTTATCACTAGAGAATACACCATTAAAATTCTTAATCGGAAGGTATTTAATGCATTTATTCAAATCAATATTTGATAGTTTAATATCAATTGGTTTTAAAGTATCGTTTCCGCGATACTGTTGAAAGGTGAGTTTTTGTCTGGAGGACAACTATTTCCCAGTCTTTTTTTTCATTTCTTTTTTTAACCTTTTTTTCACACCCATGCCATCAGATGTATCCCAACCGCCAACAAAAGGAGGAGGCTGATATGGTACAAACATTTCAGAGTACGGAAGATTTTGCAAATCCGTCCCTGAACTGGATTTTTTGGTAGTAGTGGGTGAGGGTGGTACTTTAGGAGCACTATAAACCAGGGCTCTCTTTCTGAGACCATTAGCAATCAAAGCTTTCGGGAACATAGGAACACTATACTTGCCAATAGTGTCTCAAAAAAATACCTCATTCCTTTGGTGTTGGCTTGATAACTAATTTTCCACCAGTTTGGAAAGCTGTTATAATCTGTTCTTTTTGTTTCTTAGTTGGTAGGTTTTAATGTTCAACCAAATTATCGATCTTATCTCGTGGAATCATTATCCCTCCTTATTGATCTGATCTAACTACCTTATCCATGATAAAAGACCCAGGACTTTGTACAGTACCAGCAGTCAATCCAGGAAGTACCTTCGAAGGGAAATTCGTAGCCATTGAAAGTAATTTAGTTCCAAGAATCAGCATAGAAATTAAAGAGAACCACCTTTTTAATAACATGACTAATCTAGGTCTTTGATATTTTAGATCAACCCCTTTACCAGTGCTTTAAGGTTTTTGATCTTATTGATTTGTGTTTTGGTTAGAAGGAGTTGATCAGTCCCAATCAGCGTATGGTTAGACATAAATGGTGATCAAGGATTTATCACGTATTGCTTTTGCCAGTTTTCGCTTTTGATTTTCACTTAGAGTGACGTCGTATAAGTGATATTCAGTAAGTATGTATTATTAGTTTTTAAAAAATCATGAAATATGTATGATTCATGGCTTTTCAGATTGAAGTACAACTAATTTATTGATTTTACCACTAAGAAATACTTTATTATTAATAATTTCAACATAAATTTCTTCTTCATAAAGGACAAGGGCAGATAAACTATAACTTGAATTCGGGGTTCCCGTGAGCCAGTAACGAAGTTCAATCTTTGTAATACCATTTTAAGCTCCATTTCCTGATAAGTCAGATCAAAATATAACAGTCCATGTAGATCTTTGAATCACTTAAAATTAATAGTCGAATTTTTATAATAACAATTAAGACTCCTTTCATGCTGTAATAATATATCGTATGTTTTACTGAGTTCCCCTGTTGGTTGTAGTGTTTAATGGGGATAGTTAATGTCGTTACTCGACTCTAATTGAGAATCTGAAACACTTTCCCCATTCGCTATATTGTAAGTATTAAACAAAAACATGTTCTGTTCTTGATCATTCAACTTACTATCATTGGACGTCCAAGTGACGAGGTTTACGAATAGCTGAACCGATTTTGAAAGCACCTTGTTTATGTGTAGTACTTGGTAATATTTCAGTCCTTTCTTTCAAATAACTCCACACATGAGACCTGATATGCTTTGTAAGGTACATCTTATCACCCTTTGCATTAAATATAATCTTAGAAGCCTACAAGACCCATTTGGTAACAACTATTTACCACCAGCAGCAGCAGCGCCAAAGATTACATTGTTGTCAGATTCAAGGGACACATCTAAAGTGACTTTGCGATTAGGTGCTATTTCTTTTGAAAACAAATAAAAAACTGTACCGATTTAGAAGAAGATTTGTGTTATTTAAAGCACCTGCAGAAAGGGGTTTTTTTTCTCATTGCAAACCCCTCGTTGTACGTCGCTGCTGGTAAATCCTTCTCCAGCTGTTATTGTGAATTCAACAGAATTCGCTGCGACACTATATCAACGTAATGAAATATACTTGGGCCAACACTATCACTGTAAGGTTTTGAGAACTGCAATAAATTTTTAATATTTACTGCAGGATTAATTCCATGAGAAACTAAAACATTAACCTCAAAATCAACTTTCATCTGATTTATAATTGAAAGACTGCTATTTACAACAGCTGCTTGATTAGCAACTCCATAACCAGTGCCACCCATCTTAGTAAATTTAAAATCTATTTCGAAGTAACTAGTATACCAATCAAGAGGATGTGTACGTCGCTGCTGCTATCAGCAACAAACCTATAATCACTCTTCTCTTCTATTTGCAGGTATGGTAATTGGGTTTCGGAGATCAGAAGATATATATTCCTTTCTTCTACAACAGCCCGGGCGTCTGAAGGACATAACATATATATATTATATATATATATTTAAACATATAAATAAATATATACATACATATATTGGTATATGAATTATTTAATGAAATATTTATATTACATTAT
>RDPX01000395.1:219280-230111 GCA_003991215.1 Morbakka virulenta
ATATATTGGTATATGAATTATTTAATGAAATATTTATATTACATTATATAATTTTATATCCATAACATTTTGTCAAATTCTTTGGATAATACCTCATGCCTTAGATTTATTTGGTTACTTAGTGTATAGGTGTCTTTCATTTGTAATTGTTTATTGCCTGGATGCGACCTTAGTAATTTCAAAATCTGGTCACACCTATCCTCTTCAGCTGTCTTTTTGTTTAATTTGCTATCCAATTTCGAAGCAATAATCTCACCCGTTTTAGTTCTAAGTTTATTAGTACCTTTTTTAACGGCTTTCTGAGCAGCTATTGTTGATAAATCCTTGGGGACCTTTCCTATTAATTTTGATGCGATTTTCTTCCCACATATATTAGATTATCGATAATACCATGCCTTTCTTGATAATCGTTAATATGCTTACTATTTTCTATATCATATGCAATTGGTTCACCTGTATCTACGTTATAAATATACCGTAGACTGATCTTATGATCTCTTGTGAGTTTTGTCAGTAACTAAAAATAAGATATAAGTATATTATTTACCCCTCCTTTAACAAGAGAGTCATACCTGCAGGAATAATATTTAGGTCTAGTGATTGATTTAAGCCGTTTGTAAAATATATTCGAAGAAATGTCAAAATGCTCGAATGCTCGTGTTAATTTTATTATTAATCAATATCGTTTCTTTAATATGGATCGGACACCTTAAATTAGATTATCAACAGAAAAAAGGGAAAGTACGTCAGTTTCAAACCCAGAAACTAAACTTCTAGAAATGATATTACCATGAACATAGATATCGTCTACTCCCCTTGTTATGTTTGGTAAATTTTGAGAGTCACCAGATGATTTTTCAATGGCCTTATTAAACCTGATGTGTTCTGAAAATTTCCCAGAAATAAAATCTAATTGATAATTTGTTTCAAAGGTTATATATACTCGAAGACGACTAGAAATTAAGATAATACTAATACCAGTTTCTGAATTACTATTGCTTTACAAAGACTGCTGGATTAAATTGGTAATATCTGCATAGCTGTAATTTCCTGGCGCTATAGTTCTTGTCGTCCATGTCACCTCATTGTCATGAGAATATTTTAAAGTGCTGGTGTAAGCATCTGAAACATTATACAATGAATGAGACCTATTTACGACATGGAGGGTTAAACCATATATTTTATTACATATATTTACATATATTTAGGACTAGTTTGGATGTAAAAACGTAGTAAAATCGTGAAATCTTTATGTTAATGTTCCATTAGTTGAATTTATGAAAATTGGTATTGTTGATATCTTATCTTATATGTTTATATTAAATGTCGGTTTGACAAATTAAATAACAGTTTGACATATTGCTTTACACGATGTTTAACAAGTAAATTATATTGGTTTTTAGTAATAATACAGGTTTTTAGTAAATGGTCAATTACTTACCATACCTTATTTCACAGTGCAATAATAGTGTCCCCGGCTTTACGAAAGCGGGCCAGTAACTTCAATCGCATTGCGAGATCTTCTTCATTTGTGTAATAGATCTTATTCTCCAAGCAATTTCGTTTTTCCTGATTACTTATGAGGTGAAATACTACTGACTATACTCAAATTATTGAATATTTGCATAACATTGGGAGAAAATCTCTTTTTTGGATCAAACCATTTTGTTAACAGTTTCACGATTGACTTGCGCCCCCTGTCTTCCTTAACGATTTTTCCACCTTTCCATGAGCTTCGATCACCATTTAATTTATTAACCGTGGAACATTTGTCATTTATCCTCCCTATAGTCCATCACTATTTACTTTATAACCATTTCTTCGGGGTATTTTGTACCTCCGTGTACCTTTACCAAATGTCTTTTTTCCTTTGACAATTATTTTGATCCTGTCTCTCTCTTTCTGAATCGTGTTGATTTTCTTATCTAATACCTCTAAATCATCTTCATGTTGATTTTTATGATTTCTAGACATGGAAATTAAATCCTCAAAAAACTCAGTGCTTTAAAAGGTAGATACCTTTCAAAGCACTGAGTTTTTTGAGGATTTAATTTCCATTATTTATCATTTCATTTACTCGATCATTACTAATTTCACTATTAAATAATTTTTCAGGTCTAGTTAAATTATATTACTCTTCTAACATACTAATCTCACTTTCATCAAAGCCTTTATATATGTTAGATGTTAGTGGTGTTATTGACATACAAGGATTTTTAATCTGTAGGTCGCACCTTCCCCCCAACCCCACCTCACGACTACCCGGCAGCCGACTAGGCAACTGAGTAGGTAACCGACTACAGATAATTACATCCTCTAGTCCTCTTTTACTAGTCCTTTCACCCTTCATTAACTTATTAATCAATTCATCTTGCTTTTTATTTATCGATTCTCCCATCTCATATTGAGAATCGATGCTTGGTTTAAACATATCTTCATTTTTGTACAGTTTATCTTCTACTCTGTGAAGCCATTCAAATCGATGCTATGAAACGAAGAATAGAAACAAAATTAAGTGAAGATACTCTTAATTTTGTTTGTATTCTTCGTTTCATAGCATCGATTTGAATGGCTTTTTCCATATTCTTTCTTAGATTAGTGATACCCATTGTATAACGTGTTGGATAAAAATGCAGGTTTCTTATTATTTCAGTGCATAAAAGCATTTACCTTCATGGACAAATGATAAGATGCGGTCATCTTGTAATAGTCATCTTGTAATTCAGTATACTGATGTATTATGAAGTCTAATAACTGAGACAAGTTTGTGACTGAAGAAACTTGGTCGAAAATACAATAAAATACAATAAAATAAATCAAGGTTCTACCTGTACTGATTATAATAGTGCTATGTACTGTTGGACAAGTACAATGTCTGAAAAGAGGAATGTTATTATCGATCAGCATAATGGAATATGTCTAAGAGAGCAAGAAGTTGATCGAATATTTTCAGACCATACAAGCATTAACTGGTTTGTTGTTTCAGAAGCCATTTTGAAGTTGCAAGAACTTCAAAATGGTGTACTATATGGTTACAACACAGACGGAACAGATACCAGTAACGTAAAAAGTCGTTTTGGAATAAAAAGCATGTTAAGTTCAGTACCGAGAAAATAGGTAAGGCTTATGTTACAGACTCTACGCTAGCTTATTTTGGAAAACGTTACAGACAACATATCTCTGTCAGAGTGTCAAATTGAAAGTGGTAAAGGGTGTATTTATAACGGTCAAGTCGGATATGGTAAAACGACTAAACTCTGTAAGATGGTCAAAGATGCAATTAACTCTATACTTGATTCTTCAAATTCGACTCTTACTTTTGCAAATGGAAAGGAGGTTATATAAATAGCTTGAAAGGAAAGACAATTTTCATAGAAGATTTTAGCATGGTACTGAACAAATGGATGACTAAAATACATCAAGCATACACCATGTTCACCACAAAGTATACATATATGGTGATATCAACCAGTGTGAGTCTGTAGAAGACAGAAGTCAAATAAATCACGACTATGTAAAATCTGACACAATACAGCAGATGTGTTGAAAAGTAGCATCTCTTCAATATATTGCAAGCACATGTAGGTAAAGCAAATAAACACATGCCAGCATACTTGCAGCCCAGTGATTAGAAAATGTATAAAAACATATGTTACCTAAATCAACGAGAATAAGGGTTAATGGCGATTGCTGTAACCAATTTTCACAAGCAAAGATGTATAAAAAGGTGGAATTCAAATACGATGACAAGAAAGAGACATACAAAATTTGCAAATAGATGTTAGTACTAGCAACTCAAAATATAAAAAATATGAACACATTTTACACCATGGAATTTGTGATAGAAGAAATTAATAAGAATCAAGTAAAAGCTAACAATTAATGGTTTGAAGAAAAAGAATTTCAGAATCGTTTATTTCCTGTTTTTGCAACAGAGTGTACAAATATCAAGATGCTGACGTTAATGAGCCTTATAATACATTTGATGCTAATAAGATAGATAAAAAACCCAACTGTATACAGCTTTAAGGAGAACTAGCAAATTTGATAATATACATGTAAACAACAAAGATTTTGAAAAATAAATATTTGAACCGACGATTACCAGTTTTAGATGTAGTAAATAGTAAATTCAATTCTCTTTATGAAAGCAGAAAGATCTACAAAGTGACTTTTGACCACAGGATGGTTTAAGTAGGGTTGACGTCTGAAGAACTTGCAGCAAGACTAAAGTGGCACCTATCAAACAAAAAGAGCCAGGTATAAAAGCACAACGACCAGAACCCGAAGATGGGACTAAAAATTGATGCCCCAAGTAACGATAAAAAGAGGATTGAGAAAGTCGGAAACTGATATATTGAAGAATATTATGAAAAATATGGCAAACGTTTGTTAAATATTAAACCGAATCCAATTAAGACAAAAAATCGAATACAAGGTCAATATTGAAAATTAAAAGCAACTAGAGGAGAAAATAGCCAAACTTGAAAAGAACTGATAATAAAATGCGATAGGAAAAACAAACATTTCTACTTTGGCACCGTTATTGATGGAAAAAGACATAAAACAATGTCACGATGTGTAAAAACACCAAAAATAAAATATTAGAAGAGGTCAATGAGAAGAAACAAGAAAGAAAATCAACGAACTAAACATTTACTTGGAGTAGATACTATCCTTTATTAAACATATATTTTTTTACTAAATATATCCTTTTCATTAAACAAAATAATCTTTACTTTTTTAATATATTGGTATCCACTGAAGTGGAGAAGATATTCCTTTCTTTTGAAGGATCCTTTATAATGTGTCATTATAAAGCATCCCATAAAGGCACAGAATATCGCTACTTCATAAGTGAATCATTACATGGAAACATCGGACGATTCCATTTGAAACAAAAAAATGCTCTCCTACCCTCATGAAAATGCTTAGTGTGTCATGGCAGAACTACAAAGTATAGGAATCTAAGCGTAAAAACACAAACTGCCTTTCAGGGGGTGAAAATGGAAAATGGTTATTATTTCATTTTATACATAAATGGTCATGTTTAGTTATTTCATGCCAAAACTACCACGCAAAGGAATCGAAGCGTAACTTGGATACCAAAATACAAGCAAAAAGAAACATCCCCTCTTGTTCACTTGGTTCATCATTCACTGCCTCACAAAAGCTCCGCTTTTGTTCCCCAATGCGAAGTGAATGATACCATAGCATGACACCCACGTATAAGAATCGAAGCGTAAAACTGCTTTTTTAGTTATATGAAATGCATGCACAACTATGTAGTCATGCCAAAACTATAGCGCATAGGGATCGTTCACAAATGACGTCAACCACTTAGAGCGGGGAGGGGGTACCTAAAAGTTGACTGAAATTGACAATATTTTGGATAGGGAGGACGAAGGGTGAAAGTTGACGTCATTCTTTGAAAAAGTTCAATAATTCTAAAGCTTAAACCTTCTTTTAACTCTCTCGGGAGTTTATAAACAACCTTTTCACTATGTCAGTACCTTTCCTTTAGTTGTTGGCTGCTGAGTCCATTCGATAACAGACCTGTCTGAGGTAGTGACGGACATCTGTTCAGGAATTTCAATGGGAGAGAAAATGACGTCAGTGGAGCAGAGGATGAACAGAGGGGAGATGATGACGATTTTGCCTCACGAGTTGAATTTGATGGGAATATTTTTGACGCCATTGAAAGCTTTTTCAAAGTGTACAAAACGGAGAGGTTTAATTGAAAGGTCATTACACGCAATTATTGTTTCTCTCAAGCTTTACATTTCCTTCGGAGGTACTTTTATCACCCCTGCTTCAAACTTCTAACCCCCTGATAGTTAAAAACCCACAAGTTAAGAATATAGTGTCAATATTTTTTCTTCGTTTGCAGAAAAAGTTCAGGGAAAAAGTGCCCAAAATTGTCGGCAATTTTAGAGGGAGGGAGTCAGAAATCCAAAAGTTGACAAGAGTTGACAAGAGGGGGGAGGGAGATTAAAAAATGGTGAAAAGTGGTTGACGTCATTTGTGAACGATCCCACAGGAATCGAAGTATAAAACTGCTTTCTTAAGGGGTCAAAATGCAAATTGAAAAATGCTTTAAGAATGAGGGGGGGGGGGGGGGATGGTGTTGAAACGCAAAACTTGAATTAAAAAATGAATTTTTCTCTTTGGAGAAAATGAAACTTTGACATAACAGCTATTTATTTTCAACTTTTTCAATTCCCCCAGCAAATAAGTTATAAGTTAAGTGCCGGACACTATATGTATATAGTGTATATATACATAACAAGTGAATGTTGTCTAAAGCGTTCACAAAAATCAAATCAAAATAAGAAAAATGTACATATATATGAAGACAAATAGACCTTCCACATTATTTTCTAATTTAAATGATATTAAGGGTTTCAGTAGCACAAATATCATCCAGCGTTCGAGAATTAGGAGGCAGACAGATCATTTATCAACATACTTTAAGTAATACTACAATTATATCTTTTAAATTCTATCCACAGATCTATTTAACTACCTCAAGTAAAATTTGAAATGCTATTTCACTGTCAAATATCCTATAAAGTAATAAGAACGAACACAAATTGTTAGCTCCATTTGTTGAGAGCAAATAATCAAGAGATTTTATCAATTGTTGTTGCTTGTTGACTGCTTATAAATTTATGTATCCTGAGTCATAGTCGAGTAAAACCTATTTTTTTTATCACGATTATAGGAATGTGAACTGAGCTAGTTACCTAAAAGTGAATAACTTTAATTTTCACTACTTGTCGACATGCACCCTTATCTAATTCTATAATAGGTTATGCTTTACCATGGANAAGCTTAAACCTTCTTTTAACTCTCTCGGGAGTTTATAAACAACCTTTTCACTATGTCAGTACCTTTCCTTTAGTTGTTGGCTGCTGAGTCCATTCGATAACAGACCTGTCTGAGGTAGTGACGGACATCTGTTCAGGAATTTCAATGGGAGAGAAAATGACGTCAGTGGAGCAGAGGATGAACAGAGGGGAGATGATGACGATTTTGCCTCACGAGTTGAATTTGATGGGAATATTTTTGACGCCATTGAAAGCTTTTTCAAAGTGTACAAAACGGAGAGGTTTAATTGAAAGGTCATTACACGCAATTATTGTTTCTCTTAAGCTTTACATTTCCTTCGGAGGTACTTTATCACCCCTGCTTCAAACTTCTAACCCCCTGATAGTTAAAAACCCACAAGTTAAGAATATAGTGTCAATATTTTTTCTTCGTTTGCAGAAAAAGTTCAGGGAAAAAGTGCCCAAAATTGTCGGCAATTTTAGAGGGAGGGAGTCAGAAATCCAAAAGTTGACAAGAGTTGACAAGAGGGGGGAGGGAGATTAAAAAATGGTGAAAAGTGGTTGACGTCATTTGTGAACGATCCCACAGGAATCGAAGTATAAAACTGCTTTCTTAAGGGGTCAAAATGCAAATTGAAAAATGCTTTGAGAATGAGGGGGGGGGGGGGGGATGGTGTTGAAACGCAAAACTTGAATTAAAAAATGAATTTTTCTCTTTGGAGAAAATGAAACTTTGACATAACAGCTATTTATTTTCAACTTTTTCAATTCCCCCAGCAAATAAGTTATAAGTTAAGTGCCGGACACTATATGTATATAGTGTATATATACATAACAAGTGAATGTTGTCTAAAGCGTTCACAAAAATCAAATGAAGACAAATAGACCTTCCACATTATTTTCTAATTTAAATGATATTAAGGGTTTCAGTAGCACAAATATCATCCAGCGTTCGAGAATTAGGAGGCAGACAGATCATTTATCAACATACTTTAAGTAATACTACAATTATATCTTTTAAATTCTATCCACAGATCTATTTAACTACCTCAAGTAAAATTTGAAATGCTATTTCACTGTCAAATATCCTATAAAGTAATAAGAACGAACACAAATTGTTAGCTCCATTTGTTGAGAGCAAATAATCAAGGGATTTTATCAATTGTTGTTGCTTGTTGACTGCTTATAAATTTATGTATCCTGAGTCATAGTCGAGTAAAACCTATTTTTTTTATCACGATTATAGGAATGTGAACTGAGCTAGTTACCTAAAAGTGAATAACTTTAATTTTCACTACTTGTCGACATGCACCCTTATCTAATTCTATAATAGGTTATGCTTTACCATGGAGACCTGATTTTTTCATCTTTTGAAATCAAATTTCTAAGTACTGCTTTACGAGTATGCATTCTGTTTTTTTAATTAAAATATCATAAATAAAATACCAATGCTTTTCATCTTTATTCTGATGGGTCTACTAAAGGAAGGCATCATGAAAGGTACACATGGGCAATTTTTTTGCCGGTGACTAAGTGCTAAGCGATGGTGGCAAGGGAAAGTTTGAGAGAAAATTAGAGGTATAAAAAGATAAGTTCTAGTGTTGGCATGAAGCTTAGGAAGTCTAAGACAGCATTTTTACCACCATCTTGAAAGTTAATCAGAATCAGTACAAAGAGATACAGTTCAGAAGAGCTCAGAAGTCGCAGTCCATATCTTCTGCAGATCATTGAACAGAATGGTTGCTCCAGCAAGGAGATCGAGTTAAGCATATCTAAAGCGTAGAACAAATGGAGAGAACTCACCGGAGCATTGTACGATAGAAAGATCTAAGCGTCGTAAGTTGTCGATTTAAAAATATATACTAGACTGTCGTATTTATATGGAAATGAATGGTGGGCTTTACCTGGAGTACTACCCGACACAGTTAGGTCTTGTCAAATGCTCATGGTTAGACACTGTTTGGGGGCTAACCTAGATGAGTATCGGACAAATGATGACAAAACGAAAAAGGTATGAATTATGCCAATCAGAGACTAGAAGCAAGAGACGTTCGGTCATGTTTGTCCCCGGTAGGAAGAGGAAGACGTACGAAGAGTGTCTGACTTGGAAATTGAACTTAACAATAGGTAACCTTAGACGATACTGGTTGAAAGTTTATGGTGCAAAGGGAAAGGAAAAAAATATTAAACGGTCATTTTAGGTAATCCTCAGAACGTGGAACGTTTGAAATTTGGCTATTCTATCAGTCAATCTCTTAATGTTGTCAGAATTAAATTTCTCGTTGCAATCACTGCCAGCAGGGTTTAACAAATGAACGGTGATGAAATTAGGTCACCATTTGAGTAAGTAGAAGTAGCACACTGTCGTTGATTCTCTCCTTGTTTCCCTCATTGATAAAATATGGCTTTCTTATCCTGAATTTTGGTTTCAGTCGGATGTCAGGAAGAAAACTTCAAACAAAAGTGAATGTGATTTTACTAGGTATCTAGCTTTATTTCATTTGTGAATGAACGTTAGTAGCTTTGAAAAATTTCTCTGGTAAATAATTTCTATCATGCATTGTGTATATGTCGCACTCCATATAGAAATAGGTTTCCCCCGGGGGGTGCACTAGTATGTATAAAATGGTACTCATCCTTCTCCCTGAAGTCACTGAGAAAGGCTAGTAAATTTTTGTCAATCGCTGGACTTAAAATTTTCAAAAAGAGGTGTCTTTTCCCCATTGTCAGGTATTTTAAAAATAAGGTTCCGTTTTAGAAAACATGTTCGAAGAAACCTATCTACCTAGCAATACATAATTTGTAGAAGACACTTACATTTGAAAAGAGTTATCATAAAAAATTAAAGAAAGTTTCACACCAACAAAAATTATTATCTACAAATATACAAGACCTAGCAGCTTCTTTCAAACAGCCTTACCCTCAGACTGGTTTATTTCACAAGAAACGTATGTATGTGTATGTATTTATTCGCCACTAACAAAAAAATACAAATGTTCAAAGGTAAATGGTAAAAACCTAATACATGATGTTATCCAAAATAGTTAAAAAATAAGACTAAACAGAAACAAAAAAGAACGAAACAAGCAAGCGGGACGGTAATCTAGAGAAACGGTGGCAGGGGTAGCATAATACAGATCATGAAGACCTTATTTTCAAGGTTTTTGTGAGAGCATGCTTCTCTAGTGTTGAGACTCTTGCAAACAGTATTCACAGGCATTAGGAAGGCCAAATGGTTCAAATAAAAGATTGTAGGCTGTCATAACAACTTTTTTTATGGGGAGCTGTAAAATAGCAAGTGTCTGCAACATAAGCTTAAGAAGAGGTACAAGGACTGTACAAAGAACTGTGGGAAAGACATTGACATTGACAAGTGGGAAGAACTCACACTGCCAGGGCAAGAGCGATGGAAGCTTGTACATGAAAGATGTACTCTTAAGGAAAGAAAGAAGGCCCACAGGAATCTGAAGCAAGAGGTTTGTAAAGGGGATGCCCTTGACCATGACACACAGCTAGAAATGTAACACTTGTGAGTGAGTGCTTCTATCAAAAGCTGGCTATGCCAACCACCATAAGTCACTCCAAACTTGTAATTGGGTTAATTTGGTACCTACTAGGTCAAAGCAAACAACCTGTGTAATAACACAGCATAGCATTCACGTCCAATGTCAGTTTGAAAAGACACATGGTTGTTGATAAGCATACTCTTCAGCCTCCAGATGAAGTAAACCAAGTGGGAATTACTTAATTAAAATGTCACATCTGCTGTTCAAAGTGGCCAAATCTACAGCAGAACTGCAAAATCATCTCAGATGGCATGGACAAGAGGATTAAAAGAACTTGAGACAACAGCATTCACTTTGAAAGATGCAGCAATCACAATGATGTATGTATGTATGTATGTATATATGTATGTATATATGTATGTATGTGTATGTATATATGTATAAATGTATGTATGTATATGTATGTATATATGTATGTATGTGTATGTATATATG
>RDPX01000395.1:231417-250913 GCA_003991215.1 Morbakka virulenta
AAAGTCACGCCAAATAAAGCAGGTGTTGTAAAACTTTCTATTCATGCAGAACATCTGGGATCCAAATTCCATGCAGCCGAAGTCACTTTTTCTAGCTGTTGCACCTGTCAGCTGGAGAACAAGGGCTAAGTAAACCAATTTATGTTTGTATGATCACAGTTCTAAACACTGATAATGAATATACATTATACATTTCCATATTTATTTTTCTGAAAGAAAAAGGTGTCAGCAGAGACCTGGTGAAGGATAGGATAAATTGGAAGTCAATTTCAAGAAATCGTCCAACACATGCTAGCATGTAAAACGGACGTTAAACCGAATATGATGATGATGATATTATAGAGAAATGTTTGAGAAAGTGGACGTGTCTGGCCTCTAAAGTGTACCAAATAAATATTTTAAAATCTTTTAATGCCTTCTTATTAGGCATTTCATGGGCCCTCCTTCCCCTAAAAAGGAACCAAAATATGGAATTACTGTTTCACTGAGCTCTTTCATGCTAATTAATAAAAAGTCAATACCAAGATATTTTGGGAATTTGGGGTTAAGAAAAGAATTTCCCTGTAAAAATTAACCTTGGGTTAATAAAGCCTTGGGAACATAGGAATGTTAAGTGTGTATTTGTTTGACTGTATATTCATTATCAATATTTAGGACTGTGATCAGCCCTCAACAGTTACAAAATGCATAACATGTATAACACCTTTCAGTATGAAACTGTGAAACAGTATGTGTTTGGTATGAAATAAGGAAAAGACATCTGCCTACTGAAATATTTAATATCAGCACTACTTTTTGCTGTTTGGTTCAAATTTCTAGTTGTACTTTTCTTTTCTCTACTTGGGATAAATTATTCCTTTGACAAAACAAATATGTTTTATTGTATAAAATTTGAACCTATCAGTAGGATTTATTATTAGATTTGTTGTTGCCCTTTGTAAAGTACCAAGAGCTGTAAAATACTACCACTGCTACCACAGGGTGGCTGCCTATTGCTAGTAACTAAAAAATCTCTTTCTGTATTTGCTTTTACACAATATTTTTGTGTAGACTAACTACTTCTTTTGTATGACTTCTCTACCATTCCATTATCTATAGCCATTGCTGTAGCTCGTCACTCAGTGGCTGCTTTCTCAGTACTCTGGTGCCACCAGGTGGTTTGAAGGTGGCACTTGATTATGATTAGTCGTTGATTACATGTTTTTGCTATCTCAGCATGAGAGGCTGCTGGACAGTCCGATCTTGTGCTGCCAGCTACCAAAGTTACCATAGCTTGACCTCAGCCTGCTGAAGTTTTCCCAGCTCGTTCTTGGGAGATTGTGCCCAGCTGGGTGGGGACTTGGTACAAGGACATAATCTCAGTGGGGTGCAGGGGCATAGTCTAGTAGTGGGGTGCAGGGACATAGTCTCATAGTGGGGTGGTTGTATTTTCCTATTCACCCAACCATCTTACAGTTTGCCAGACTGCTGGGGGTAGCCCATCTGCTTTGTGCTTTATCATTCTGAGTTGTAGAGGGAGAGGGTTTCTACTACAGAGATATTTGGTATTGGGGTATTCGCTGACAAGTTCATGCATGGGATGACCTTCTCTCTCACACTTGTTTGCTAAATCCAGCATGATTGATTCCCATCTGATGTGGTGTGGTGGGATGCCAGCCATGACATGCATGGATTCCCTCAGTGTGAAGGTGGGACATCTACTGATGATTCTTAGGGCAGAGTTTAGAACACACTCTAACTTTTCGGTGTGTACACTCCTCATCCATACTGGTAGGCAGTATTCAGCTGGAGCATATATTAGTGCTGATCTGAGGGTCGTAAAGTCAGATCCTGCTTTTCAGTGCAGCAACTCTTGAGGAGACTTTACCAACAGGTTTGTCTATATGACACTTGAAGGTGAGGCTTTTGTCAAGAGTGATGCCAAGGTACTTCAGATGTTTTTCAAAAGGTAAGTCTTTTCCACCAATGGTTACCCTAAGTTTGGCTTCAGCATCATTGTTGTTTGGGTAAAAGAGTGAGCTGGTAGTTTTTTGGATACTTAGTTTCAGGTGCCACTGTTGAAAGTACAATGAAATTGATGCCATATCATTTGTAAGAGAGTTTTGGATTCTCTGCATATTGGTGCCAGGGTAAGCCAAGGCGAGATCATCTGCATACATGTATTTTTCTGCAATTTTTGGTGGGATGTCAGCAATATAAATATTGAACAAAGTAGGAGCTAGCGCCAAGCCCTGTGGGACATTATTATACAGGAGCTTTGTTCTGCTTGTTTCACCACTGGGACTGGTAAGTCTGAAAGACCTGTTGGTTATCATTTCCATGATGAAAGTCACAAGTTTTCTGTCTGGAATAGTGGAGAGGAGCTTCAGTTTTAGGCCGGGGTGCCAAACAGTGTCATATGCTGCAGACAGATTGACGAGAACTAGGCCCATTCATTCCTTTTTGTCTAATGCATGTTCTATGTTCGTGACCAAGGAGGCCACACGGTTGAGGGTTGAGTGGCTTGCTCGAAACCCTGCCTGCTCTTGAGGGAGCTGGTTATCTACGATAGGGGCAATTCTGTTTAGAATTGGTCATTCAAGAAGTTTTTAGACCACTGATAATAGTGATATGGGATGGTATGCTTTAGGATCACTCATTTCTTTTCCAGGTTTGGGGATTGTGACGATGTTAGCTCCTCTCCAAATGCTTGGGAGTTTGCAGGAAGAAATGCAGTGGGACAGAAGTTCTTTCACCCACCTTAGATCATCTGGGCCCAGCTTGAGAAGGTGTTTTTGGTATATTTTATCTGCACTGGCAGCTTTGTTAGGCTTCATCTTCTTGAAAGCTAGTTCGAGTTCGTCTTTAGTAAAATCAGCAGACAGGTTCATGTTAGGGTTAGTTCATGTTGGTGAGTTCATCAATTTTGAGGTTGTGGCTTTAACCATCTTTTCAAGCTCTTTATCAGCACCAAGGAATTTCCCATTTGCTACGAGGACACTTGTGATGGCATTGCCCCTCAATGGACACTGTGGTTTCCCTTCCCCAGTAATGTGCTTTATGATGGCCCATGCCTTTTGGCTAGAGTGAGTCATATCTATCTGTTCCATGGTTTCAAGCCAACGTTCATGCTTCAGATTTTTCAGGTGTTCTTTAAGTTCATTTGTGTGTGCAGTTCCAGCTGAGTCATCAGTAGAATAGCTGATTGATTGTAGAAGATATTCACAGTGGCTGGCCCAGCATGGGATGTATTGTTTCCTCTTTCCTCTTTCCTCTGGGGATGCTTTCATGGGCAACTGTTAGGATGGTTTTGCTAAAGGCTTCACAGATTTCATTAATGTTATCACTCTGGTGTTGGTAGCTTGGGTACAGTAGCATCAACTAGTTCTGCATACTTGGACCAATCTGCCTTGCGGAAGTTTCATCTTGGAGCTGGGTGCGAAGATGTTTGGGTATTAATTGGCCTGTGGGTGTTGATGATTGATGGTCAGTGTTAAGAGCTGGGGAAGTGTCCTAGGACAGTCCTACAGGGTGCAGGAAGTGGCCCATTCCACCAGCAGGGATCAGGGTTAGTTTCAGTTTTCCATCTCCTGGACCTAAAGGTTTTTGGCTGTTTTGGGTCATATACCAGAAGACGATTAGTACAACTTGCCCATTCAACAAAAGTGGTTCCATTCTTGGCATTCCTACTGTATCCCCATTCGATGTGGTGGCTATTGAAATCACCAGCAAAAAGAGTAGGCTTAGCAAGGTCTGGCATCGTCTGTGGACTGAGTTCAGCTGGGGGAGGTTTATATACATTCACAACAGTAGCACCAGCTATGCAGATGACAATCAATTCATATCTTGTTGTGGTGCACTCTTCATTAGTTTTTTCAAAAGTTTTCTGTGATTTTAATATCTTATTGATTTTCTGGGCAGTTTGAGGGTGCTGATTCCAAATCTGGAAGAAAAAATTATGTCTTTGGTGTGGTTTCTGTGTTATGCAATAATGTTGAAATTATGTTATGACATATTTTGGGCATATGTTGACATATTGCCTTGGGGTGTGTGAGATGCTCAAAGTGTCTAGGGATGTTCTATCCAATGTTTATGTCATTTACATTAGCAACACCTAGCAGTCAATAAATAAACTTGATGTTTGTTGACATACTTCCAACCAAGCTAATCATTGATATAAAAGCTAATGTTTCCAAATTTTGGTACCAGGTTTTCTAAAATCTTCATTACACAGATGATCATACACCTCTCTCTGCATCTTCCCCAAAACTATAATTTAAATTGTTTAAAATTTTCCCAGTATGGTGACCTGTTTTTACCCATTAAATATTTTACAAAGTTTTTCTAGACCACCTCTAAGTTTTGAATGTCCTTCTTCCACAAGGGCCTATAACTGTGGACAGTAATCTAGGTTGGGACTCACCAACAACTTTTAAAGTGTAAACAGACCCTGTTTATTATGAGTTTTAATGTATGCAGTGACCAACCAGATACATATGTAGCTATAGAAATCACTTAGGAGATGTGAAAAGTATACAGTCATTCAATATTATTGCACTTAATTCTCTCACAAACTGTTTTTTATTAAAACTTTCACTAGAGTCAGATGAGTTAATAGACTTTTCACATTTTTGTTTTTAACATATGATAAGTGCTTGGATTTATATCCATTTAGTTTCATTTATCACTGAAATTATATACCTGATAATAAGTTTCATTAATAATTGTGCACAAAATATCATATTAACATTTTATTTCCCCAAAGAAATATAACATTCAGCAGCTTACTATAATGACTTAACAACTTTGTATTTAACACCAGAGTATCATAATTTCATAAAAAGTATAAAAAACTCATATTTTACAACAATAAGAGCAGAGATATCCCTCAGTTAGACCAACAAACTACAACATTCCTGACATTTCAGACAGAAGAGGCACAACACAAGTGGATTTTAATTTACATTGCTGTTGCTATTGGCTTTAATGGTGTCAAAAGGCACTGAAAAAATTAAGTGTGGAGACCTTGTGTTTCAAGATCAGCCTGAATCTTTAACTCATCACTCAAGCATTGCTAATAGTTAGGAATAAAATGTCATTAATTACCATTGGTACTCTAAACGAACAGAACATCCCTAGTATATCTGCATGCATATGTTTATAGCACTGGAATCATAGAGTTGTTTATGTATCAATAACATCAAATTACTTATGATGCCAATAATGAGAAAGGGTATTGGGAGTTCCTCCACCAAGAACCCATTTTCCTTCAGTGGCATCTTTTGGTGATCCAGTAACTTCAGCTTCCAATGCCAATATCATTTTGTTAGCCATTTCTGGAGCAAGTATTTTGGCTAATGTCGTTCGGACATATCCTCCTCTTTTGTTGGTAACACTTTTATTGCATTGCTACTGTTTTTATTACCTGGTTCAAGGACACATTTCAAGATTTCTCCAAATTTTGAAGACTTCAAGTAGAAATGGTAACCTTTAATCATAGAGTTTATCTTTGCTAATTTCACCGAGCACAAAGCCATTTTTTCCACTATGAGAGTGAGAGCAATGGTCAATTTAGATTAAGCCAATAATATCTTATATAAAAACCTAGATATCTAACTCATGTCAAATGTGTAAAGCACCTCTTGAAATGATGCCACCCTGTTGTAATTGGCTTCACTTTTTGAATGTCAAATGAATGGAAGTTGAATATCTAGGTTTTTATGTAAGATACCATTGGATTAAGCATTTGAATTTTGAATCCTTTTTTTGAATGTTTTCTTGGAGTGACATTGTCTTTTATCAGAATAAAAATGGCCGAGAGAAGGTCATACACATGTGAGTTTAAATTTTCTGTGACACAATGGTTTTTGGAAAATGGTAAAAATATTTCTTTAGCTTCAAGAAAATTTAATGTGGATCGAAAATGCATTAGAGATTGGGTTAAACAAGAAGAAAGTCTAGTTAATCAAAAACATGGAAGCAGAGCAAATGGCAAAGGTTGTACTTTGAGGTTTCCACTGAGGCAACAAGCATTGTATGATGATTATAAAATGGCAAGGGGTGAAGGAAAAACAATAAAATGCTGGTGGTTTAATTTGAGAGCAAAGCAGCTTGTTAAAGAACTTTATCCAGATGAATATTTTTTGGCATGTGATCAATGGTTTTTCAGATTTACCAAGCCTTTTGAAATTTCACTTTGCAGAAAAACACATTGTGCCCAAAAAGATCCACAAAATTTGAGCTCATCAATCAGAAAGTTCCATTCAAAGGTGTTGCATACCCAGAGACGTGGAACATACCAGCTGAAAGACATTGCAAACATGGATCAGACACCATTGCCCTTTGTGATGGACAATGGAAAAACTTATGCTGACAAGGGAAGCTCTGAGGTATGGTGTGCTACCCATGGTTCAGGACTCAATAAAAGACAATGCACAGTCCAACTAACAATTTTTGCAGATGAGAAACCACAAGTGAAACCTCTTGTTATTTTTCGGGGCAAAGGTTTGAGAATCAAAAGTTAGGAGCAAGATGCATGGGATTAACATGTGCAAGTTCTGTTTCAAGAAAATGCTTGGTGTAACAAACCAAAAATGTTAGAATGGATTTCTCAACAATGGAATAATTGTTTTATCGACCCTCCCACCAATGGTTCTTTTGGGAAGATTTTGATTTCAGATGTACACCGTGCACAGCAAACAGATAAAGTAAAATGTATTCTGAATAATAATAATATAGAATTAATCAACATACCATCTGGATGTACAAGTCAAGTTCAGCCTTTAGATGTTGTTTCACAGAATGGGTCGGTACAGCCTGGTCCAAAATGTCAAAGAAAAAAGACATAATAATCCTAAGCTTTAAGAAGTATGGTATTACCCTTGCATTAGATGGGAGTGAAAATGCAGATCTCAATGTTGAGGTGGCTGGAAGACTATGAAATGCCATCTGCAGAGGAAGCATATGAGAAGTTCCAACTTCAAAGCAAGTCCAGTGATGAAGAGGAACAAGAAGACATTGGATTTTATTGTATTTTATTAGTTGAGGTTTCTGGAAAATAGTATTTTTTGATGCTAAGAAAATTGCTTTATTTTGGTTCTAACAAAAAAATCCATCCCACTTTTAGGCCCACCCAGATATAAGCCCATGGCCTATATCCAGGATTTTACGGTAATGCATTTTTACATAGTAAAATGAAAGTAGTTACATCCACAATATTGTTATGTTGATTCCTTTTGATTATATCTTATTTTAATTAAGACTTTAATAGCCTCTCATTGCATTTAAAAAAGAAAGTGGTAAATATCTTGCATTGAACTTCTTTACATTTAAAAACACACCATGAAAAAGTGCACATGGTTTATTTTATTTTATTTGCCATTACTTATATTCTGAAGCTCTTTTTTATTATAGGTCCAGAATGGGCATCAATTAATCGTGGTGTTTTGATTTGTGATGAATGTTGTAGTGTTCATCGAAGTCTAGGAAGACACATTTCACAAGTTAGTCATTTGCGTTTAACACCATGGAACAAATCCATGCTTTCGGTAAGTAGGTAAAATCATGATACATGTTGATACTTTTACACAGTTATATTAAAGTGATTGATCATCCATTTCTAATATGGAAGTCATAAAGGTGTACCTGGGAAGATAAGAAACTCAACAGAATATGAACCAAAACACATATATAAGGATATGATCATATATCATACAGTGCCAGAGTATGTCCAGAATTGATAGAGATAGTCTGTTCTTTTTTTGTTTAATTTCTGCTTTTTCATTTCATTTCCAAGGCAAAGGTAAAAGCATTTTGCCATAAGTCTTGGATACTGTTTCTTTTCAGGTTTTTTCATTGCAGTCCATTTCACATTATAATGATGACTTTTTAACTTTGATGTGGCCCTTTACTTTTGTAGATCATTTTCATGAACATCATTTTCATTGCTTTTTTTGTCATAAGTCTTTATCTAGCAATGACAATCTAGCAATGAATGTTTTTACATGGCCTTCCAAAATTCCAATCAGAAACTTTAGTTTGTTGACATTTGCTAATGGTGTTGTTCATATTCTTATTGATACATTCTCCTCAGATCTTTTTAATTAATGTAGTAAATTGATTCTAAGGGAACTGGGGCGGGGAAGGGGTAACTGGCCTGAAAATTGGTGGACAATACATCAGTAACTTTTTTGGTATGCATATGAGAGAGTCTTACTTGCTGAATCAACAGAAGACCTGCAGTAACTATTGGATTAAGTGAAAGAAAGATATAATAAACTAATTGCAAGAAAACTGAATGCATGGTTGTCCCAAAGAAGAAAGATACCCCAAAATGCAATTTGAAAGTGAATATCAAATAAAGTGACCAAATAAATAAGTTAGAAGTGATAAAAGGAACTATTAACTGTAATGTGAATCATAAAGAGAAAGCAGAATGTTATATTGATTAAGACTTGAAAATCTCAAAATGGAGCTGAATTTAACATGGTTATTGGAGTGTCGCGAGTTCTTCAGGGAGAGAATTCGAATACAGATCACAACATGCTGTTCTTAACGCAATCAAATCTCATGAAAAACTTAACTAACTCACACAAGAAGGTGATACACATAATAAACATGTAATTATTTTTATTTCACACTTGGTCCAACAATTTCCTAATTTCCTATCAAGTGACACTTGACAATATGACGCAAAAATATGACAACAGGACAAGATCAGTGGTCAGTGACCAAAGTGAAGTGCTTACCTAACAGGTAAACTCTGTAGTTGCAAGCATGGCAAATCCAGGTATAAACTTTCTATAGACAGTAAGACACTAAGATCTAAAGTACTAAACATACAAGAACCCTGAAGTGCATCCAATAAATCATCAATGCATAATAAAGGATGAGCACCCTTTTTTGTAACTGCATTTAATTTTCAATAATCTATACAAAACCTAAAAGTACCACTCTTCTTCTTAACTAACACTATAGGGGAGGCCCAAGGGGAGTCCAAGGGGAGTTACTGGGCTTTATTACCCCTTGTTCAAGCATCTCTGAGACCTGTTTGTCTGTCTCCCCCCGGTAAGCATAGGGCAAACGCCCAGGGTACTGTCTAATAGGTAGTGCATCACCAGTATCTATCTTATATGTGATGACATCAGTGTGTCCAAACTTTTATCAAAAACATCAGCATTTTCGTTAAAGTTTCTAAGAGGGCATGACGTTCAGATAGGCTCAATGGTGGACACAGGGCATTTTCAAACTCTGCCTTAATATGACTCAGGAACTGGTGCTACATGTCATATTGATGGCAGTAGGAGAAACTAATTCATTAGGAGCAGGGGGTTTCAACTAGTGGACAAAAGTCACTAACCTTTTGACCTGCCTGCAACTCAATGTCAACATAAGAACTGTTCATTAGACGCACAGTAATGTGTCTACCATCTGCTTGACTAACTGTATATGCTGGAAAAATACTAGGTGGCAGTTCAGAGCCATAATGAATAGGTGCTACCATACCTAAAAGATCTTAAGAACTCTTTGGAAGCTTACAAGCAACTAAAACTTCAGTTCTACTAGGAATACATAGGCTAGTACATAGCAAAACATTAACAGGGCCCCTAGATGAGGATTGAGCAAGTAGGCATGAGAGTTTGTCAGATTCTCTGGCCTCTAAACTTGAACGTTGGTCTGAAAGGGAAGAGTGTAGATTGTCTTGAGAGTTAGGGATAAGCGGGGTTTCCCCATGGTTTCCTGCAAGAGTGTATGTACCGCCATTATACGATAAATTCAACCCATTGGAAGTCAAGAAGCCCCTCCCTAGTACGCATTGTAGGGGCTGAAATAAATGACTTGAAATTAAAAAGCTACCTGGGTATGAAACTGGGCTTTTCCCAGGGAAGGAGAGGGCAGCTTGCACTACCCCTTGGACAGGAAGCTGCTCGCTTGTAATACCAAAACATTGCTGGCGAGTTTCCTGCAACTTCGGCTTAGGCTGCATGTAATCAAAAACTGATCTAGAGACAAAAGATTTCATAAAACCGGTGTCTATTAACGCGTGGACTTAAACACCACTCAAAACACAGGAAATGAGAGGCTGGTTGGCTGGCAAAGAGCCGTTACTTTGGCCGACAGAGAAAATACGGGGCTGACCTTCAGCCCATCCCTCTATTGACGCACCCCTTTGAAGTTTAAAGAATTGCCACTCACCTTACTTTGACATTGTCTGGTTAGATTGTTTGCACATTCTTCTTGGCTGTGACCCCAACCACGGCATAGTGGGCATTGGGGGTTAAAGGGGCAAGAGCGGACGAAATGTCCAATCTCATTGCAATTATAGCAGCGAGAACGAGGATTTCTAGGATTTCCAGCAGCCCGTGGATCGACACGAGCAGATGCACCTGTCCCCCGGACAGCGGCAGTGGCAGATCAAAGGCGGCACGTAATTTCTTCTGATCTTGTGAAAGGGCAGCGACGGCGGCAGTGAGCCCATTGATGGAATCATGGAGGCCAACATTCTTCGGGGATTGAACAATAAAAGGTTGATCCTGGGTGGCAAAACACTGTATTGGGTCTTTACCGCGATGTATAGCGCGAAACCGGGCGTTAAAATCACCATATCCTTCAAACTAGGGGTTGGGTTATTTTCCAACAATTTGATGCGTAACGAAGTAGGAAATCCTTTCATGTACTGGCGAGAAAGCAATGCGGTCTGGGCATCAGCCGTCAATGTTGAATCAGCTTTGGATAACAGTGTCTTGAGATCCCATAACAAGATGGAGGGATCTTCGTCAGGGTGCAAGAGCCGTTGTTCAAAATCGGAGAAAAACTGTTCACGGTTGACAGCGGGGCACATAAATTCCGTCAAGCTGGCACAAAGAAGGGCATATGTACCCTTTTGCTCGTCATCCAACGAATGACAGTACGTGGCAGCAGAGCCACGAAGGAAAGCAGGCAAGTACTTTAATTTCTTCTACCCGTCCCACGAATTCGCAGTAGCACCAACGTCAAACTGACGAAGCCAAGTAACGAAATCCCCAGAAGTGAATTTCTCGAGCACAACAGAAAAAGCAATGATCTGTGAATATCCAGTATTCAGCTCTGTTCCTCTGTCACCAATGTCGCGAGTTCTTCAGAGAGAGACTTCGAATACAGATCACAACACGCTGTTCTTAACGCAATCGAATCTCATGAAAAACTTAACTAACTCACACAACAAGGTGATACACATAATAAACATGTAATTATGTTTATTTTACACTTGATGCAACGATTTCCTAATTCCTATCAAGTGACACTTAACAATATGACGCGAAAATATGACAACAAGACGAGATTAACATGACGAGACAATAGGACAACATGGCGAGACAACGTGACAAGACACCGACTGCGCACATTAATCTGTTAACTAAATATAAATCCTTACAAATTGGTTAATTAAAATATCAATCATTACAAGAGAAGCATCAGAGGAGGAAAAAGCCACTGTAAATTAAGTTACTTAAATATACAAATCAAAACAGAACTGTGAAGGAATAATGTGTCAAAAAGTGGATCATGAAAAACTAAGTGTTGCTGTGAGAGAAGAAAATAAAGCTTTGCTACATTTTCAGACCTCAAATATTTCCAAAATGAACAAGCTCATTGTGGCTGATTCTCTTTGGTTTGTGAGACCATTGGACTTAAAACATAGGGAAAAAATGGCAAAACCCACTCTGACCTGTGATGGAAACATAGAATATAAAATGGCGTCAAAGAACCACAAAGGAGTATTAATCTGCTGACGAAGAAAAATATGGTAAAGTGAAATCAAGAAAGAAGATTGACTAACTATATTACTAATTCAGTGTAAAATCTTTACCAGTATTATCAGACTATCGGTTTGACTTATTAGATGAAGAGAAAATATTATCTGATAACCAGAAGGAATGCAAGAGAAAGATCACAGGATCAATATCAACTTTTGATAGACAAAGCAGTACCTAGAGACTACAAAAAGGGACACTCCAACCTTGCTATGGGATGGAAATACTATAAAAACCCTTTTGATATTATCCCACATAGCTGGATTAGAGAGTGCCTAAAATTGTTTGGAGTTGCTGATAACATTAAAAAGTTATTGATAAGGAGCATTAATAACTGGAAATTGTAATTGGCCTCATCAGGGCTTTCACTGATTGATGTTAACACTAGAAAAGGACCTTCCAGGAGAATAGTTTATCACCACTTTTCTTTACTATTTGCATGTTACCTCTCACTATAGTGTTGGTGAGTTTTCATTATGAATTGGATAAAAAGGCTACAAGATTAAACC
This sequence comes from Morbakka virulenta, assembly GCA_003991215.1. Classification (NCBI taxonomy): domain Eukaryota; kingdom Metazoa; phylum Cnidaria; class Cubozoa; order Carybdeida; family Carukiidae; genus Morbakka; species Morbakka virulenta. The sequence goes on from RDPX01000395.1 coordinate 243,698, forward strand.
ATCGATGGAGTTTGGCATAAACAAGTGTGGAACACTCTTTTAAAGCGAGGTAAAATTGCTAGAAATACTTGTGTTTTACTTCTGGTTGGGAAGTAGGTATCTCAGAACATTGATATGTGATAAAGTAATAGAAAATGAAATGAAAGTTCCATTCATAAAGGAATACAAAAGACTAGTAAGGTTGATACTCTAGTCTAAACTAACTGGTTGAAACAAGGTAAAGGAATTAAACATACGGGTAATAGCAATTTTTAGGTATGAGGCTGGTATTCTAAATTGAAATGGAGAAGAAATAAGGTAGTTTAAATAGAAGGACCAGGAAATTTGGTCACTGTGCATAAGGGTTTGTATCCAAAAAGTGATATAGACAGACTCTACCTTAGTAGAAAGGACAGAGGAATAGGATTATTGTATTGTGAATGTACTATCAAAAGTGAAGAGAAAACCTGAGCAGTGTTACCTCAAGCATTGCTAACGAGGAATTGTTCCCAGGCATCAAGCATGTCAGTGTACTGGAATTTGAAGTGAACAGTAGTAAGAAAGACTTAAATCTTTGAGACAGAAGAGAACAGAAGTGTAGATGAAAAGAAAATGGATAGTCAGTCTTTTAGGGATGTGGCTTTAATGGCAGATAAAGAAAATACCCGGAGTTGGATGACAAAGTCTGACCAAAAAATAACTAGGGAAGCATCAATATGCATTGCTCAAAAGGAAGCTATTGGAAAGAACTATATAAAGAACAACTGTTATAAGAGTGCTGATTCCATAACATGCAGATTATGTTAAGAAAGAGGAGAAATTGTGAGCCATTTTATTGTTGATTCCAAGAAATGGGGTCGGAAGGACTATAAGAGGTGATATGACAATGTTGGAAAAAAAGATTCATTGGAAACTCAGTGAAAAGTTCATGCTTCCAAGGTCTTAAAAATGCTGCAAACACACCCCAGAAATAGTGTCAGAAAATGTCTATCATTAGCTTCTTTGGGACATGAACATTCAATGTGATCACACCATCAAAGCAAGGAGGCTGGATGTTATCGATGTAGTATATTTGTAGTGTTGCGAGTCTTTTTTTCTGAGCTACGTTTTGAGAAATACCTTTTTCATTGTCAGGCTACTGAAGTAATTAGGTATGGCTGCTCCATATTTTGATAGTGCAGATGTGCTTGGTGATAGAGATCAAGTTGTTTTTAGGAGTGGCGCCATACCTATCTTGTGTTTGTTGCATTTCTTTCTGTGGTGCTGGAAGCGGTATTTCTGAAAAAGGGTAAGATATGCTGTTGTGATAATAGGAAATGGACAGTTTCTTTAGTTTTTCTTCTGGTAATATTTATTTACATTCCAGAATCTTCTTATTTTCCTGGTCACAATTGTGATCTTTTTTTCCAGCTCCACTATTTCATAACTCACAAGTGTCACCTTTTGAACATCCCTTGTGTTATTTTCTCTTTGACCCAAGGAATGCTGTGATTCTCCAATGTAGATGGCAGAACAGTATTTACAATGTAGTCTATTGTTGTTCTTCATCGAGTCCCTCAACTCTCATCGGCTCGTCTTTGACCAATATGTGGCACAGGTCACAGCAGTATCTGTTGGCTCTGCAAGGTTATCGGGGGTGTAGTTTGGTGCAAGCTTGCTGGTTGTGAGATGGTCCATGGTCTGCTGCTTGCCACATTCACAGGTATTGATGGAACTCATGCCAGTCCATCAGTGAGGCTTTGCATCTCTCATGTCAAACCTGCAATTGGTTAAGAGTCTTCCAGGTCGTCCAGGGTAGATTATTTCCACAGCCAATTTGTTGAGTTGGCATAATGCCCCATGTAAGTCAAAAATCTCCCATGCTATTCTCATTCCACTGGACCAACCATTTCTTATTCAGAGGCTGTGTTGAGTCCATAAAGCTGTTTCCAGATGGCAGTCTCTTCTGAGTGGGATGGTGATGGTGGAGTAGATGTCTTTCATCACTTTTGCCCTGACAAAGATGACACCCAGGTACACTGGGTTAGACCCTCCCAGAAAACATTTAACTCGCGATATGCCTCACTGTTTTTCAAATGGAAGCTACAGAGTTGGGTCTTTCCTATATTGGGTTTGAGGTAGTTGTTATAATACACTGATATCTCTGCAAGTGCACGGGTCTATTCAACATCAGGGAAACTCGTTTTCTGGGTGGTGATGCACAGATCTTCCGCGTAAATAAACCTACTGCAATCAGCAGGTATCGGTTGGTCATTTGTATAGATATTGAACAAGGTTAGGTGCCAGCACACCTTGCGGGTGTCCATGCCATTGATTGGACCATCAGCTTTGTCTGTTGTTCAGACTGGATAGAACCTATGATTCTACAGCAGAGACCGGATAAAACTACATGGCTTGGTATTGTGTGTGAAGTGGTACAGCTTGTCAATCATGGGACTTTGTTGTATGGTGTCATAGGTGGCACTCAGATCAACAAAAGCTAAGCTTCCTTTGGAGCCCGCCTTCCGTTTGCTACGTGATCTTCAGTAGCTGGCTTTCGCAGGACTTGCATGGTCTAAAACCAGCTTGATCGGATGTCAACTGAAGCTCTACTATCAGACTTACCCGGACGGGAAGGAGTCTCTGAAAAAGCCTGTAGCTGATACAAAGCAGTGATACGAGTCTGCAGATCTTTGGCTCATTTGGATTTTTACCGGGTTTCAAGACGGCAACCACTTTTGCCTCTCTAATAATAATAATGGGGTTTGTGGGGTTCCGACGTGGGCAAATGAGTTACCATTTGCCACAACTATCTCCAGGTCATCCTTGAGCAAGGTGTAGGACCTATTAGCGCTCCACAAGACCATGAAGTACCGGGTTGGCGTCCGGCAGGGGTAAGTCTGTCTCGTAGCCAGGAGGGAGTCTGAAGCCTTCGTTGGCTATAATATTGGTGGTGGTGTCACGAAAAATAAAATACTAGGAAATGGAAACCTTAATCAGAAGACTTTTTTTGTGATGAATCAAAACACAAATACAGTAACGAACCAGGGACCTTTCACTGCCTACGGGGTGTGGCAGTGCCTGTGCCCCCCCCCNAGCACTGCAGAAAAGAAACACAACAAACACAAGATAAATATGGCACAACTCCTAAAAACATCTCTGTCCCTGTCACCAAGCAGATCCGCACTATCAAAGTATAAAATTGATTACTCCAAACGTAGCCCAGAAAAGTCTTACGAAAGTATGTTTCCTGAAGAACAGAAAGGGTATAAAAATGGTAGTCGTGGCACTAAAGATCAGTTGTTGACTGACAGAACTATCATAAAAGAATTCAGGAAGAGGCATCATCATCATAACAATAATAATAATAATAATAATGGGGTTTGTGGGGTTCCGACGTGGGCAAATGAGTTACCATTTGCCACAACTATCTCCAGGTCATCCTTGAGCAAGGTGTAGGACCTATTAGCGCTCCACAAGACCATGAAGTACCGGGTTGGCGTCCGGCAGGGGTAAGTCTGTCTCGTAGCCAGGAGGGAGTCTGAAGCCTTCGTTGGCTATAATATTGGTGGTGGTGTCACGAAAAATAAAATACTAGGAAATGGAAACCTTAATCAGAAGACTTTTTTTGTGATGAATCAAAACACAAATACAGTAACGAACCAGGGACCTTTCACTGCCTACGGGGTGTGGCAGTGCCTGTGCCCCCCCCCCCCATCCTCCGTTGCAGAGGTTAAAGGCAACACTTCTACCACTGAAGTATCCAATTTGTCAACGAAGAATAACAAGAGCAGATAATCAAAAACTTGTAAGACCGGCCCGTGTTATCAAGACAAATGGGTGAATTTCTGAGTGAGAAATGGAAAAAACTGAACTGATGCAGGAAAAAGCTGTCAATAAAATACAGATGATGATCTTGAATTTGATGAAAATGAGAGCCACCCAAAATGAGATGTACAACAATAAGAAAGATGGGGACCACTCACACCGCCAGTGATCGAAATGGTGGTAACTGGAATGCTGTCAAGGCAAGGGGAAAAAATAAAATTAGATGATTTAGGAGACAATGATTTAAGAGTGGTGCAACACTTGTGAATATTGAAGTGCCTTGCGACCTTTAAAGTGGGTGATAAATCAAAATAGCATGAAGAACTGGAGGACAGAACTGACATGGAGCGGAGTGTCACTAATGGAAGTAAAAGTAAAACGAGGATTTTGTCAAGAAAACAATTTAGCACCATTCTTATTTGTAATTAGTTTGATCCCAATGTCTTTGATTTTACATAAAGTGAAAGCTGGGTATGATCTGGGCAAGGATGAAATATCATCTGCTTTTCATGTATGATTTTTAACTGTTTGGATAAAGTAAAAAAGAGTTTGAGGTGCTAGTTAATACAGTTCTTGTATTTAAGAATGACATCTGCATGGAATTTTGCATTAGTAAATGTGGTGTTCTAGTGATTAAAAGAGGGAGACTGTTTAAGAGAAAAGAGATTCAATCGGGCGAGATTATAAAAGAGATTGACACTGAGGGCTATTACCTTGGAGACTGACAACATTAAGGATAAAAAGATGAAGAACTTATAAGCTGAATATGTAAGGAGACTTGAAAACATACTGATGTCTCCGTTGAGCAGTAAAATTGTTGCAAATGCTATCAGCTCCCGGGCTGTGGCGCTCATCAGGTATAGTGAAGGGATAATTAAGTTAAATCTAACGGAACTGAAAGAGTTGGATAGGAAGACACGAAAATTTTTTACCATCCATAGCATGTTCCACAAAAGAGGCGATCTAGACAGACTCTACCTTAAAAGATCTGAAGGTGGTATAGGGTTGGTGAAGACTGTGTCCTTGTTAAAAAGAACTGTTTATAAGTATGTCTCGGAAAGCGGAGAGCCTGAGCGGAGAGCCTGTCCTGAAAGCTGTGATGAAGGAGGAAGTAATCGACCAGGGTAAAGAGTGAAATTAGGCAAGAGCGAAAAGACAACTTGAACAGTAAAGAACCAGATGGTGTTTTCCTTAGGAACACCGAGCTTAAAGACAAACAGTCAACTGCACAACCGAGGAAATGATGATGGCTTCCCAGGAGCAGGCTGTGAAAACCAAATCGATTCAGTTTCACATTGAATGGAAAAAGAAACGAGCCCCCTTTATAGACTTTGTGGGGAACGTGACGAAACTGTAGGGCATAGTGTCAGAATGCTCACAACAAGCGCAGAAACAATACAAAGAATGGAAGCATGATGATGTTACCAGAGTTATACACTGGGAACTATGCAAACTTAATAATTTGACCCCCTGTGAAAATTGGTATGAGCATACCCATGAACGATCAGGTGAAGATACTTTGGAATTTTGAAATACAAACTGATAGAGAACTAAAACATGACGAGGTGGACATTCTAATGCTAAAGAAGCAGACAAGATCTTGTTTGGTCATTGACGTGGCCAACCCATTTGACACAAGGGTCCAGATAAAAGAGAATGAAAAACTTACCAACTATCAGGACTTGAAATGGGAAAAGATTATAATCTGGGATTGTAATAACACCAAGTGATTCCAGTCATTATTGGAACGCTTGGCACCATTTCAAAGAGTTTTAAGAGCCGCCTCAAAAGCACCAGCCCAAACATCATTTTGAGACTGCAGGTAGTGCTTTGATATTTGGCGTAAACAACCAGCAAAGCTACATCTTAAGTTGTGATATAAAGTTAACGTTATCATTGTCGTCGTCGTCGTCATCGTCGTCGTCATCGTCGTCATCATCATCATCACCATCATCATCATCCTTGAAATAGCACAGTAAATGTGATTTAAAAATCCCGACTGAGGCATTGGTAAGTGCAGTGCAGGGGCAAGCCATTAGAGCCGATTATGTTAAGCATAACATTGATGAAACTGCATAATCGCCAAACTGTAGATTATGTGGTCAGAAAGGGAAAACAATAAGTGATGCCATTTGCGAGTGCACCATACTAGCGAAAAAAAATATATAAAAGAAGACACGACAAAGTTGCACAGATGTTTCACTGGAAGGTATGCCAAAAATTTCTATAAGAAAAACTTGAAAATTGTTATGAGCGAAAACCTGAACCTGTAGTTGAAAATAATGATCATTAGATTCTATGGGATATGATTATTGAATGCGATAGTGAGATATGGGAAAGGAAACTGTACATTGTCATCATTGATAAGAGGGAAAGGTCTGCAATAATTATTGACATAGCGATACCGAGAGATAAAAGGATATCTGAAACAGAAAAATTTAAAGTTGAAAAATATCATGACCGCAAACTAGAAATTAGGCGACTCTGGAATCTAAGCAAAGCTATGGTGGTACCAGTGGTTAGTGGAGCACTGGGTAGTGATCCAAAAATGTTTAACAACTTTATAAAGGATATTGGAATTGAACTAGAAGCATATCCTGCTAAAAAAAAATGCTATATTAAGGACAGCTAGAATAATAAGAAAAGTATTAGAATGCTAAAATGTGAGGAAAGTTGTAAAGAACCTTTAGCTATTCTTAATAACCAGCTTCCTTACTACATGCAGTATAACTTTTGCCTGTGGTTTTAGCTACAATGTAGTAATAATAATATAATATAATAATAGTATAATGGTGTGATACAGTGTATAACAGTAATAATGTTTTATCGTCATTATCGTTCATTCAATAAATGCTAGGGCTGTATCAATAATCAGATACGGCGCAGGAATAATTAACTGAAGGGTTGATGAGCCCAAAGGTGTCGATACGAAAACGATAAAGCTACAAACAGCCAAAAGATCATTGTATAAGGAAAGAATAAGGGAAAAATGGACAAAAAGAAACCTGAACAAGGTTGTAATGAAATGCTGTTTTAAAAGTAACCCTGGCAAGAGGGTATTTCGAAAAAGCATGTACAATATCTGGAATGAGACGAGCGTACTAAACGAATGAACAGAAACTAGCTGGGCAGGGCGTAGCTATCAGGACTAACGGCTGGCTATCTGAGGTAGAGATCGAGGAGGTTAAAAGAGAATTAACATGCTGCGGAAAGTTGTTTGTATCTCATGGAATGATCACATATCAAACGAAGTACTAGATGGAAACTTATCAAAGGTCTCGACCACCCTTAAAACCAGAAGACTGCGTTTCCCTTGACACGCTTGGAGAAAGGATGGTGAACTTCTCCCTAAAGTATTGTTATGGCAACCGAATCATGGCAAAAGAAAAAGAGGAATGCCTACAATGACATATATCGACCAGCTCAAACG
>RDPX01000395.1:251686-295449 GCA_003991215.1 Morbakka virulenta
AAACAGCCAAAAGATCATTGTATAAGGAAAGAATAAGGGAAAAATGGACAAAAAGAAACCTGAACAAGGTTGTAATGAAATGCTGTTTTAAAAGTAACCCTGGCAAGAGGGTATTTCGAAAAAGCATGTACAATATCTGGAATGAGACGAGCGTACTAAACGAATGAACAGAAACTAGCTGGGCAGGGCGTAGCTATCAGGACTAACGGCTGGCTATCTGAGGTAGAGATCGAGGAGGTTAAAAGAGAATTAACATGCTGCGGAAAGTTGTTTGTATCTCATGGAATGATCACATATCAAACGAAGTACTATATGGAAACTTACCAAAGATTTGTTATGGCAACCGAATCATGGCAAAAGAAAAAGAGGAATGCCTACAATGACATATATCGACCAGCTCAAACGTGACACAAGCATGGACCTAGAAGACATCGAGAACTGCATGGAGGTTAGAGACACATGGAGAGAACTAGTCAACACAGTTCGAGTTCGCTCGAATTAAGAAGAAGAAAACTGTAAGGAAGGGAATACAAAAAGAAAGGGCAAATTTTATTGAAGATAGTATCGAAAGTGCAAGTGACAAAGATGGTGATATCAGGGTGGACATTGAGGAAAAGGAATAGAGCAGGAACCAGGATGATGGCCAGGGGCAATTTGACAGAGTATTTGATGTAATGAGAAAAGATAAGTGTACAGAAAAACAAATCGAGATACCGAGAATTAATACATAAACTGAATAAGGATAGAGTTGAGCAGCCACCAAACAGGAGGAATACTGACCGAAAAAAAGTTAAAAGAGAAATACCGTTGAAATAAACAAAATTCAAATGTACATCGCAATCAATTCTCGAAGCAAGATGAATGATCTCATAAAAGCTGTAGGGAACGTTGTTGTAAAGTTACTTGGATTAAAATGTCCGAAAAAAGAGAAACGGCAGTCCTGTTGGTATAAAATAACGTGCAAAGAACCAAAGCAAACCACGTAGGAAAGGTGTAAGTAAATTCAGTGTATGAAGGAAGGAAAACTAAAGAATAAAGGTTTGGTCAATGGTTTTGAGCGACAATATAGAACCAGAAAGAAAGGCTTGCATCTTTTTATAGAGGAGCTTAAACAGAGAAAAGGTAGCAAAGATAAAGATATATAAGAGCAGAATAAAACAGCTTACAAAACAACCAAAGAAGGTTTTTTGAACAACTAGAGGAACAGGAAAGACAGGGTGGTATATTACCTGATGCTGAAGAAAGCGGCCAATTTTAGAGCGGAATTTGGACCGAAGGAGTGTGTCATAACGACAATACAGGGTGGTTAAAAGGAATAAAAAAGAAAATTAAAGGCACAGGTCAACAACAGGATATAATGATAACATCAGACCTGTTAATAAGACAGGCAAACAAACTACCAAACTGGAAAGCCCTAGAACCAGGTGGACTGCAAGGATTCTGGTTGAAAAACGTTTAAGTTCATCAGACCACATTTTGCTGCAATGCTAAATGGACGCGTAATCAAAAATCAGATACCAGATTGGCTTACAAAAGGATTGACAACATTGATTGTGAATGATAAAACCAAGAGAAATGTTACCTCAAACTCCCCCCCCCCCCATTACATGCTTGCCACTAATGTGGAAACTCTTGACTCCAGACCAAATATATGTACATTTAGAAAGAAAACATTTGTTGCCAGATCAGCAGAGAGGGTGTAGAAAACAGACAAGGGAATCGAAGGACCAGTTGCTGATTGTTCGATTGGTATTGAAGAGCGGTCAGAAGACACACACTTGGCCCTTGCTATAGGCTGGATTGATTATAAGAAGGCCTATGGCATGGCCCTACATTCGTAGATAAGGAATTGTATGGAAATTTTCGGGGCGGCTGAAAGTATGGACTCATGGCAGACAGACTTAACATCAGGTGGAGTATCCTTATAAAATGTGGAGATAAAAAAGAGAAATTTTCCAGGGAAACAGCTGTCACCTTTGCGTTTTGTGTTGATATTGCTTCCCTTTACAATATTATTAAGAGATGTTAAAGCAGGTTATGATTTAGGAAAGCAAAAAAGTGTGATAAATTATTTAGTGTTCATGGATGATTTGAGACTTTTAGGCAAGAAAGAGAGACAACTTGAAACACTGATAAACTCTCAGAGTATGTAGCACTGACATTACCATGGAATTCGGAATAGAAAAATGTGGCATTCTGATGATGAAAAAAGGCAAATATGCAAAAAGTGATGGTATTAATCTTCCAGATGAAGAAGAAATCCAGGACATCGATTTAGAGAAAGGTTACAAGTACTTGGGGATATCAGAGGCCGATGTAATCAAAGATAAAGTTTTGAAAGAAAAGATTAAGAAAGAGTACGTAAGGTGGGTGAGAAAGATAATTAAATCAAAGCTGAACGGAATAAACAGTATCTAAGCCAAAACCTCTAGGGCTGTCTTCATTGTGAGATATGCGGCTGTTATTATAAAGTGGTTCAAGGGAGAACTTGGAAAGTTGGATAGAAAACCGCTTAAATTGTTAACGATTCACTGAGCCTTACATTGCCAAGGCGGTAGAGGATTGATTAGCTTGGAAGATTGTGTATGTAAATATGGGGATCAACAGCTTGCAGAGACATTAATCAGAAAGTAATGAATATCTGGTTGTTGCAGTGAAGAATAAACAGTAATTAGACGATTATTAGGTAAAGAAAAGGCAACAATTCATAATTACATTAAAGATTAGAGATAAGAGCTTACATGAAAATTGTGTTATAGCTACAAATGAAACTAGAGACGAACAACGTGGGCATGGTTAAGGAAAAGTGGCATTAAGAAAGAGACCGAACGGTTGTTGATGATAGCACAAGAAAAGGCAATCAAAATGAAGTACGTCAGGAAGTCACAGACAAGGAGGACTTATATATAAACTGGAGGGTGTGTGGTGAGTGCGATGAAACTGTAGCTCTTGTTTTAGCTGAGTCCAAGGTGTTGGCGCAGTGTCAGTGTAAGAACTGGAAAGTTGCTGGGCGCTGAATGTGGGGTTTTTACGATTGTGTTTAACCATTCGATAATAATAATAATAATAATAATAATAATGATGATGATGATGATGATGACAATAATGATAATAATGATATTGATAATGATGGTTGTGATGACAGTCGTCCCAATAGTCATAAGAACATTTGGGACAACACCAAAGAAACTGAAAATAAGGATTGGACATGGTAATGGAGACACGATATTGCGTTCTTCCAGGATTCTGAGAAAAGTTCTCGACATTTATGAAATTTTGTTGATGCCAGATCATGAGAACACATTACCACTGACCTTTAATGAGCAACAAATGTAAAAAGATGATATTAATATTACATGAACATTGCACTGTAGACCAATAGTTTTTCCCAACACTGTCCCACACTTTTTCTGGCTTCAATTGGTTGCCGTAGTTCATTTATAACCCATCCCTCTTTTTTTTCACTTTTTTTGTATCATCGCGACGAACTATTTTCTTCCAACTACCAGTTTTGTAATTTTATATGAATATATACCAATTACTGTTTACTTCATGTAATTGACAGTTAGTCCTGAAGTGTTGAATCATGTCTTTCTACTGTATTTTTCATAAATTTAAGATGGTTCGAACCCTGGTAAGCAATGGGGCAAACCTAATATGGGAGCATTCGCTGTCAGATATAGGACAGATGAAGACAGTCATACGAAAGCCAAACCCAAAAGATCCAGTACAGTAAGTAAATTAATTTGTCATCATTGCATGTTTTATCATTGTCCATGTCACACATAATGTTCGTAGAAATTATTTTCTGTATTTGTCATTTACTTAGAAGTTTTTTATTTGTCAGAGCAATTTTACACTGAGTATTTGCCTTTTTTTAAATGGCAGAGACTATGAACACACAGGATTTGGACGCAGAAATTTAATTTTGTGGCAGTGGTCTTCTTGATGCCAGAGGCTGATATTAGATTTCTGCAGCTGTTATTCCTTACCAAATTTCAAGTATTGCCAAAGCTCCTGCAAATCACAAACAGAAATAGTAACTGTGGAGTAGTGTAAAGTGTTAATGGACCAGTGAAAAGAAGAATATTTGAATTAATTGTAACCTACACAAAAAGAAATATTTGTATTGCCAGTAGCGTTGGTGAAAGTCATTAATGTTATCAGGTCTTCTCACTCAACAAGCTGGTCTGTTTGGGGTGCAGTTGCTTGTTCTTAGTTGGAAACCATTTACCCAAGAACTTAAATTGCCCATTTTATTCGCATTGGTGGGAGAAAGTGAAAAAGAAACTGTTGAATTATCGCAAATGTCAAACGATACTCTGGAACTGACTTGTAACTCATCTTGCAAGATGAGTTACTATGGCGTTTTTGAAATGAATTTTTAGGGTATCAATTACCCGTTTTAAGGGGACTAAACGTGCAATGGTTTTATACGGCTTTAAATTTTTAAACAGATTACTGAAATATTTAACACCTTGGCATTGTAACAAAGTTCCTACATGAAGAAATTGAAAACTTGAAATATTGCTCTTATGTATGAGGGTCACCAACTAATATATTGTTTCTGACGTTGGTTTTAGGAGCTGCCTCCCAACATGCAACATAGTATTAATTAAAAGAGAAAAAAATTACTTTATCGTAGTTAACAGCCCGCAAATTTAAGAATGAAATATTGTATTTAGTGGGCAGGAATAAAATGATATGGAAGAGAGGTTATAGATCCAAATACATGTATGGTTTGTGTGCATGTATATATGTATATAGATAGATAGATAAATGTATTTATATATGATTTATGTATGTATTTATGTAGGTATTTGTGCCTTTACAGCTCGTGACTATGCAGAATAAAGTCATAATTTTGGGATTCAGAATTTTCAAAAAAAAAGGGGGAAAAAAGAAACCGGAAAAGACACCTCGTCGCATATAGAAAAGATATATTAAAAATATACATGTGTGTATGTGTTTACAAGTAATTTTATATCCGTTTGCAAGAGTGCTAATTTTGGTTACGGAGGATAAATGCCAAGCATTTAATATCAAACTAAGTCAAAGCACTCTTGAAGTCACTTTCGAGGTTTCTTATTTAACAATCTCATCTATACAGCAGTGTAATTACAGAGTTCGTGGATGATGGGTTATTTGTCTTTTAATTTCACAGCCCAATCAAGTCTAATTTTATAAAAGCCAAGTATCAGATGTCAGCCTTTGTACACAGGCTTCCTATCTCCGATGAAACATCATCAGCATCAGATCTTAGTAAAGTAAGTACGATTCATTATTCTTTCGTAAATAGAATATCAATTGGCGTCATGTTTTTAAATCCTATTTAGGGATTGCACTGAGGGAGGGGGGGTATTAAAAATACTTGATTAATACTCTTTGAAAAAAGCGGGAAAAAACACAACATTTTTGAAAATTTATTTAAACAATATATTGGTTGTTTTCAGTTGTTAGTCCTAATTTGAAACCAAAACTTATTTGCTTCGCACTTTTATGAGTCGTTAATCCGTTGGTAAATAAATTCTTTTGAAAATTTATCAGCTATTGGTTTCTTGCAAACGATTTGCGGCTTATGTGTCAAACTCCGTCAAGGTGTTCAAGACCCGTTCTTGGTACTAATGCTAGTTTTCTTTGCCTTGTTTCGCATCAACCGGCATTGTGTTCTTTTCATTAAAACAAACAAATCAAAACCTGAAAGTATTCTGAGTGAAAAATTTGAATACCTTTTACTTTTTCTCTCGGCCTTACAAAGTTTCAAGTTACTGTTTTGAAGTTTATTTCTGCTTTTTGAGAAATCTCTCTAGGGAATTATGGACTCTAACTTCTGTCTTAAGTGATCTTAGTGTTCTTTATATCTTTCTCAAAAATATAGTTTATTTTTCAGGCTCATTTTTGTTTGTTTCTTGAGCATCTCAGAGAGAATACAAGATTGAAAAGCTGAAATTTTCATCTGTTTAGTCTTGCAGAGCTGTGAGCAACAGTAAGGGAGCATTTAATCGTTTGAGAGGGTACCCGTCATGCTGTTACCCGGAGAAGACATCAAAATGTATACTAGACTAGTACTGCTCTGCACATCACGCTCAAGAACGGTCTATATACACCATCAGTAATGAATGTAGTAATAGCGTTATACCTAATGCTTACTTGTCAAACATTCTTGTGATAGACAAAAAATTATTATACACCGTGTCCTTCAGCACGAAGGATGCTCTAGGAAATAATAAATACCCCGGATATTACTATTATTATTATTATTATCATTATTATTATTATTATTATTATTATTATTATTAGTAGTAGTAGTAGTAGTAGTAGTAGTAGTAGTAGTAGTAGTAGTAGTAGTAGTAGTAGTAGTAGTAGTAGTATTTAAGCTTTTTGGAAAGCTTAAAACAAGGGAAATACAGATTACTACCAAATCACTTTGTGATTAGCTTTGAAAACACAACAAAATAAAAGTAGTTGAAGTTATGGAAAGAAAAGCTGATGACGCAATTCTGGATGATGTAAGCGCTATAGACGACCACGAGTAGAGATACGTGCGATGTCTGTATGTTTATTTGCAGAGGTAAAGTTTTCTTGACAAGTTTTACAGTAAAGCAACACAGATTAAGCAAAGACCCTCTTTTATAATGTTCGTGTAATGTATATTCCCACGACACGATAAAAGATTTTTGAAAACCGTGAAAAAACCCACATAAACCTGTACCTTTTTTGTTTAAAAACAAAACATTTTCTTTAGTGTTCCTGTTTCTACTAGGAAAGAATACCGTGTAACGAAGTAGTTGTAGTGTGTTACGACCGATTGGAGAATACAGTTACCACAATTGCCAAAATTTAATTCATTTTGTTTAATAAACTCAAAGAGAACAGTGCACGCCCTTTCATTTTTGAGTATTGAGTCACTGGTAACAGTCTACTATCCGAAGGAAAGTAACCTTCATGAAGGTGTGAAAGATGCTAGATAGGAAGTTCAAACAGTATGGTGAAAAACAGCTTAAGCAAGGCTTTTGAAATGTTCAGTTGGAGAGGTTTTGTAGTCATTTGGCTGCGACATGTCTAAATTCCAACTTTTGTTAGAAAATTTTATAGTATCATTCTTGTTAACAGATTTATTTTGCTGTTATTTGGCAAGACCAAATAATCTTCTTCCAAGATTACGAGATTGTTTTGCAGTCACTGCTGGCACACTAAGCTTGGCGGAGCAGTATTTACTCTAAAATTGTTCGTAGTAGTTGCTTCGCACGGTTTAATTTTTTGCCTTCAGTTTTCTTTGCTTACCGTAATTAAATCCCAGAGCCTATTGTAAAATTAGCATTTGGTTCTTATTTAAGTGGATGCAATAAAATTTCGTAAATATCGACACGTTTTTTACTGTGGGTATATGCAAAATATTTGTAGTCATTCGTTTACATGCAACAGTGTAATACAGTTATTTGACTTTAAGTAATAAGCGTTTTTTTCTTGTCTTCTTTTTAAAAAGCGCAGAAAACGGTATTAATTCCGGTCAAACTTTGCTGTGTAACCATGACAATTAAATTTTTACTTTTGCTGGTTTGTAATAAAGTGGCAAGTAGTTTTTGAGATTTCTTATTCGACATGAAAAGAAAAAAGACATATCTACATCGACACTTAAAGGGTCACAACAATGGCCGTACAAGATTTAAAAACAAGTAGTTTAAAGAAAAAGCAGAAGATAACAAGTGGTTACCAAAATGTTAACACAAGATGGTGAACGAATGCGTCGTTAAATCAGGGGGAAATTTCCCGGTATGGGATTAATTTGTGAAAATGGTAGCATCGTTCCTTGCGTTAACCCTTCGATCAAAGTAAACTTCCCTCAGACCTTCAGAATTAAGAATGACTTCAATTGATTTACGGAACTTTGCTTTCACTAGTACTACAGAATGATTTGTTAGCTAAATAGGGGTCCAGGCGAAGTGTCTTTTCCTTGGTTGATCAAGACATATTGGAGAAGACTATTGTTCCAGTCTTTCATGAGCAAATGATACTTATGTACCCCAAAAAAGTAAGAGTAAAAATTAAAATTAAAAGTTTTACCCAAAGATTTTTGGGTTTTGGGTGGGGGAGGGAGAGGTCGTGTGCTTGTGAGTGAGATTTTTCGACCATCTTCATATAAGGTCGATAGTTATGAAAGCTTAGTTGATGGAATTATATTAGAAGAATTCGTTAAAGCTGGTAAAGAAATGATGCAGACCATAAATTCAATTTGGCGTGCAATTATCTTTAACAGGAGAATGGCAGGAATTATGCACTAGCAGAAATGATACGTTCACTATCAGATACCCATCACTGCCTGTGCCACTGCGTTGGAATGGATAGGTATCTCTTAAGTCATTATGTTGTTTATAGTTTGAGTAGTACAGTGTAGTGTCTTACCCGAAGGAAGGTGTTGACATGTTTTACCATTAACATCGCCTTTCATTGCCTAACATAGGATCTTTTAAGTTTGAAATGCCGTTCATCAGTTAGGAGTTCTCTTTGAAGGTCATTTGGAGCAAGTGATGTTTTCTAACGAGTTAATGGTGGTTCTCAGAATCTAAGTTAACAATGTATAGTATAAAAAGATTACGAAACATGTTAATTAAGCTGCAATATTTTTGGAAAGGTAATTTTCGTGACATTTTCCTTTTTGTTCCTTGTTTTTTATTCACATGAAACTAGGTTTTCCAAATATGTTACAAATAGTACAGCTTTTAATTTGTTCATGTCTTTTCTGTCCATAGCAATTACATTCGGCAGTAAAGACAGCAAATCTTGAAACAACATTACGTCTGTTGTCACTAGGCGCACAAGCAAATTTTTTCCACGCAGTAAGTTCATGCTTTGTTTGACCATGAAGTTGTCTACGAAGTTTTATTTTTTGTGTGTTTAATAAAACCCAAGCAAAAATTATTTTGTAAAATTTTGTGCAGAGGGATTTTATGACGATATAACCAATAGAAATTAGTTTAAGTAAAGTTAGCTTATAATACTATAAGCATTAAAGCCATACGAGACCGGCATTAGTAAGGTAATAGAAAAGGGTACAGCAGCAATCGTCATCTATCGATTGCTAATTGGTAATCGTTATTATTACTAAGTTGAGACACCAAATTTTGCCCAGGACCTGTAAGAAATGTATACTAATGTGAGAGGAATTTTCAAAAATATATTTTTACTTTTGGAGGTTTTTTTTCAAAGTATAAAAACAAATCGGTATATTTCCTTTTTCAGAAACTCTTCTGGTGGAAACTAACACGGTTCAAAATATAAATCTGTATAAAATTAGCTGGTACACTTTAATTAACAAAACTAATTGGTGTTGGTCAAGGAGCCGGGTAGAATGTTTACGTCGGACCAGTACTAATGAACTAGAAGAACAGACGTAAAGGGAAATGTTCTAGAATGTATTTGAAACTAATTCGTCATGATAAACTGCAAGAACTTACCAATTGGTACGACATGCAGATTTCTGGGTGTCTCAGTTATTTATCATCAAACTTCAACCATTTGATGGTTCAAATACCACTCATTGTTTTATCAGAAAAGAAAGAGGCAATCCTCGTGGGTGTGATAAACATTAATTTGTTAAACAAAAGGGGTATTGTCAATATAAGTCATTGTTTTATTTGATGGCATCAAATAATCAACAAAGGAACAAGAACAACAATGACAAACCAAACCCACTGATAGACGGAACTCTCACGAATAACGCTGAAACTATTTTTGTCAACAAGATGATATTTTTCGGCATAGGTGATCACGATATCACCTCCAGGTTTTGGAAATGGAACCACCAGATGTTTAAACCGAAAACTATTTATGCTTGAAACAGAAATAGGACCTCTGAAGACTCCCGACTGTCAGTTCTTCCCTAGCTTGCCACTCTTTCTTGACCCAGTGGTTCCTTTTGTCTCTACTACATAAACAGAAATATGGGAATTTATTCTAACCTCTTTGGTGTCCTAACAAAAAGTTCACATTTTTGTAAAAATGCTAAATCCCGTGTTTGATAAAAAGCGAGTTTTGCTTCCTGATGCAAGAGATATTTGTCTTGAAGGTCATACATTAGATGACTCTTCAGATAGACATTAATTTCTGATCAGACTCGAAAGTTGGTCTTGAGTGAATGGCAGGGGTTGATTCGAAGCTTCCGCAAAGTCATCATCATCAAAGGGGTAATCTGCATCTTTATCTTTCACAATAGGGTAGTGAGTAGTTCCAAGAATGCCCCCGCCCTCGTATTTTTCAGTTTCAATACGTGATTGAATTCTTTTTGTAAGATCTATAATAAGATACAGATGTTGTGAAGTTTTCTCCCTTGTCTTTACTAACCAACATTTGTCTTTCTTGGGTCTTCTGTGGTCAGCACAGCATACCAAGCCTTTCATGCGGCTCATTTACTATAATTTTTGTCACAGGTTTCATCCTTTCTTCCGAAGTCTTTAAAACTTCCGAAGTCTTTAAAACTTCCGAAGTATTCCTCATACTTAATCTTTTTCTTGTAAGTAGTCTGTCCTCAGACAGGTTAACCGCCATACACGCCATCCATCTCTATCCTCAGCTCTCCGCTTGATATCTGAATAATTTTCCATTCTTCCATTAACTTGCTTTTTGAACTGGTCTAATAAAGTTATTCTTTTCCTTCCTCTGCCTTGTTTTCCAGGCAACCGTCCTTCAATGATATATCTTAACATACTCTGGTGTCTCAGAACGTGTCCGATCCATTTCCTTTGGCGATTTCGTATAGTTGTTATANATCTGAATAATTTTCCATTCTTCCATTAACTTGCTTTTTGAACTGGTCTAATAAAGTTATTCTTTTCCTTCCTCTGCCTTGTTTTCCAGGCAACCGTCCTTCAATGATATATCTTAACATACTCTGGTGTCTCAGAACGTGTCCGATCCATTTCCTTTGGCGATTTCGTATAGTTGTTATAAGCATTCTGCTCTCCTCAACTTGTTGTAAAACTTCTTGATTTGTCATTCTTTCTGCCCAACTGATTTTCTGTATTCTCCTAAAGAACCACATTTCTGCACTTTCCAGCCTTTTGATATCTTCCTTCTTTAAAACCCATACTTAATCTAGCGTATCTTAAAATATCGTATCCCAAAAACATAAAACGTTTGTCATTAAACTTTTCAGGAAAAAGGTAATACGCCATTGCATGCAGCTGCACAATTAGGACAAGAAGGTCAAGTTGAACTTTTAGTTGTCCATGGAGCTGATCCGAGTGCCTTTGATGTTAATGGCAGAACTGCAGCAGACATAGCAATGTAAGTAATTAATAATAACCTTTTAACTTTGGCAATACGTATGAAAGGAAATAACGCAATTGTATATCTGGATTGAATTTAGCCCTTAAATAAATACAAATACCTTGATTTGCGAAAACTGCAAGAAATATGAGAAAAGCATGTGGTTGGAGAGGCGCCTATTTTTGAGTTATTAGTTTAGCTCACCTTCGTTTATTTCCTCCAAATACAATAGGGGTCCGTCCGAAGGGTCTTGAAAATTTTAGTTAGGTAGCTATTAGCAGTCAGATCTATGGCTGTTAAGATTCTGACCAGTTTCAAAATTTGGGAAAATATGAATTGTTTTAATTTTTAGAGGCTAGTTGTACCAGCTGATATGAAGGGTGTGTCTCTGAAATTTGATATCCCTACACTTAAGCATCCAAAATTTCTCAGACTTTAAGAACTAATAGCTGCAACCCACTTACTCCAAACAAAATGTCTACCAAAAATTGGAAAAATTGTACTTTGATGAGCATTAAATGCTCGAAAAGATGTTATCAATGGAGTCTGTTACTGTCTCAATAAACGAAAAAAAGTCGGAGGAGGGAGATCGATACAAGAAAAATAGGTGACAAGTGGCCCAAAGAAGAAACGATCTAAAGGAAATGAAAGGATTATCTTTAGATTCAAGTTCTTGTACAAGTTCTTGACAGGCGGAAGATCCTGTCGAGTCTTGCCGAATCAAAGGTAAATATCCATCAGCATGAGGACCTTTATTACTAACACTGTCATTGAGATTAGTTCAAGAGACTGCAAGAGTATGAGGGGAGTCGGAATGAAGGAAAGCTTTCACAAAAGAAAAATTGAAACGAAGACCTCTGGCATTACCATAAGCAAAGGAGAGAGTATTTTTTGAAGATAACAGGTATTTACTTGGCTGTGTAGAGGTATTACTACGACATCTCTGGTCTACATTACCGGATATGGAGTCAGTCTTGAATCGCAAAATGCTTCGCACACCATTGACCATTAAAGGTTTACTGTATACTGGGGTGCTTTTCGTATGATTGAAATTGTCATAAAAATTAAAAGTGGACCTGCATACCCCAAACGATCAACTATCCCAGACCATCAGCATGCCCACTAACTGAGCGCATTAGTGATGGAGATGGTATTAAACACAGCTACGGGAGACACTTGCTACCACACATTTTCGTCGTAAGAGAGGAGTTGTGTTGAGGTGACACTACCAACGGGTTTTTTTTCATCAAGGCACCATCTTTAGGAGGATTGCCTACCAGGGCTGAAGAGGCCCTCCACCCATGAGACAGTCATAACTTTGCCAGACCTCAACAAGATTGAAATCTGAAACCCATGAGAATATGATCTCGATCAATCTTTCTCTCTCTCTCTCTCTCTCTCTCTCTCTCTCTCTCTCTCTCTCTCTCTCTCTCTCTCTCTCTATCTCTCTCTCGCTCTCTCTCTCTCTCTCTCGCTCTCTCTCTCTCTCTCTCTCTCTCTCTCTCTCTCTCTCTCTCTCTCTCATTCTCTCTCTCTCTCTGACACTCACTTACTCACTCACTCACTCACTCTCTCAGGCATACCTACAATAATGTCATTGACGTAGTTTAGAAAAAATATAAGCATTTTTAGCCAGATATTAATCTAGTTGTTTGCTACTTTACTCATGTAGGGGCGAGGGACATACGGATCTAGGATTTAGACTCATCGAGCTAATGTACGATTTAACGGATAGATTGACGTATTACCTTTGTGGTCGAAAACCAGGTATTTCTTTGATTTCTTAGATAAATCTATTGTTAATTTTATGTCATTATATGGTATTACATCTTACACGTTTATTCTGTAATCGAAAACATGAGACACTGACGCTTGTACTGGTGCGTACAATGAGCCTTTTAAATCTAGTCACCACTTCCTAAATCTTTTCAGTATAAACTTTGCCTAGAGCATTTGTATCTATGAATGTAAAAGGGATCAAGGTATTTAAAGGAGATATCTAGAGCCCTAAATCAGCTCACCTTCTAGTTTAACACACTAGTAGGTAGATAGGAGTGTCAACGACGGTCTAAAACTTACAGACTTTTAATTGACTCCCGTTTCGTTTTTTTAATTGTAGCATACTGAGATAATGAAGCCATCACTTTTATACTTAAACGTGTCATTTTGATCGTAAAAATGTATTTGAAAGGAAAATGGGACAGTTTTACGTTATTATATGTTTACTCATTAAGTTAATTGCACCCAGATTTTTAATTTGATAAATGACAACAATACATGATAGATACTAAAATTTATACTGGAAACGAAACATCTCCAAAAAAAAGAGAGGGAAATTCGAATTTTGGTAACTGTTTTATGAATGTTAATGGTTTTTATATTTCACAATCAGGCATTGGCAGGATTTTTGTGTTAAATTTTGTCGTTTTTCTTTGTTGCAAGAAGGACCGATTTGGACAGTAGGTATAACATTTTGGAAATCGAATTAGATTGACAATTTGTGGGGTTTTGAAAGGCAACCCTTTAAGTATCTTCCACGAAATGACATATTTTGACAACACGGACCGTAATCTACTACAAAAAATTAGTGGTGTACCATCCAGTTGGGCGTTTTGTAATTCTAAAATTAAACATTTTCGTCATAGCATTGAAACAGGTTAGAATTCTGGGCGGGCATGGCATGCCATGCGCCCAAAATCCATGCTTCATTGCCAGTAGCTGAAAACCTGAGGCCAGTTTTCTAATATTCTGAAACACAGATCTGTGCTATCTATTGTGGGCCAAACTTTTAAAATCTGGCAAAGAGTATGTGTTCTGTTTGTAATTTCTCCTTACTTTTTATTGATAATGATATGTTATATTGGTTATGCGAAACGGTGCATTTCCATTCAGTGGTAATAGTCTAATCTGTTTACCACATGTTATACAGGTCGATGACAGGTAAATTAACATACCTTCACCTGTCACTTCCCGCAATTAACTGTTTTGCCTCGTTGTCGTAATTTCTCTCGATGCAAATCATAGGTCGTCCACTATTAATTTGATGTAGCTCGTCGTTGGTCTTTCTATTTTACACTGCATATGGCTTGGAGTTCATTGCAAAAGATTGGTTGGTCATTTAATTATAAATTACATCACATTGAGAAGTCATAAAATAGGTCATCTAGGTTTGAAATGATACTTATTGCTTTTCCAAAGAGAGTGGTGACGATACTATTATGAAACAAAATTGGATAGTGTGGCGCATTATTGAGAGTCTAGTCAGTGTGAGTTGATTTTCTGTAGAATTTAACAGAAATGGTCCATTATGATTTTCTCTAGGGCATAAGAAAGGAAAGTTGTTCATTTTTCTCTATGAGGAATATATTGGTTGATTGTAGACTGCTGATGTACTCAAAAGAGCCTTGTAAATGCTCTTCTTTGTTGATAGGAAAGACATCGTCACCATATCTGTATCAGGCATTTGGCACCAGGCCCACTGTTGATAATATTCTGGCTGCAGATATTTGCACGAATATTCCAGCAATCACAGAGTATGCAGGGGCTCTCTTGGGTACACTCTTGGTTTTAGTGTAAATGCCATTGTTGAAGAGAAAGCATGTGTTGGTAGCAAGAAAAAACACGACTAACGCAAAATAATAGTTGTGCTTTTTTAAAAAAACAACTCGCTTCTTGTCACCACTAGGTTGGTACTGAGAGAATATAAAATCAGCTGTACCAACAGAGGCTAACCTGACGATGGGAAAAGTATATCTAGAAATGCAATTCAATAAAGCTTTCGATGATAAATGGCTTGTATCTGTGGCTTACACTGGGTCCATTAAATCAAGAATTATTAAAAATATAACTGGTTTCATAAACTCCAACTTGGAAATTGTTACGTTTGAGCAAAAGCAGATTCACTGTTTCTATTTTAAAACGAAAACAAGCAGACTTGTCCTTCTAAAGAAATTGGGTGGTAACGAGGCGTATGCTATGATGGATCGACCCTATTGCATTATCTTCTCACTGATTCCCTGCCTGTTCGTTTGGCACACGATCTATCTGATACCTAGTGCAGTAAAGTATGGGTTAATATAGTTTTATCCAAACCGAAATCCGTTTACCAAACGGTGGCAACTTTTGCATCAAAAATGGATCCTTTAAAAGAGGTTTAGTATCCTGAATACTTAAGCACATGTAAAGAAGAAACAATTCACCCTTCACAAAAGCGGATTATGATTCCCTTTGAACTTTCTTTGTATGCGTGAACCATAGATCTAAAAATTTAAAATTCTCTTTATAGTTTTCAGACCCATCCATCCCCAGCCCTTGCAGATAGCAAATAAGTATCCCCACCAAAAAAAGCTTTCAAAAACTAATTGGTATTGATGCTATTTAAAACGTTTGCTGTGGTTGCAGAAAGTAAAATTGTTTTGCCGTCATAGCCATTATTTTAAAGACAAAGAAGGAAAAGAATGTGTTGCAACTTCTCTTTTTTAGCCATTTATAAGTGAAACTTATCTTAACACTCTGGGCTGCGTATTCGTACGTAATATTTAATTTGTTGATAAACAATAGCATCAGAGAAGAGGTAGACACTCCAAGTATGAGCTATTATTTAACTTAACTTCTCCTTCATACTTTTAGACCACAGAAATGGAATAAACTATTTAGTTCCTGCACTTGCTCACAGGTAAGGCTATTTACTGTCACCGAGTGATTACTGCCAAGCTGGAACTTTCTGCTCGACAGATAACTTATCGTATTTTGAAACCACATGTGTAGCTCATGAATTTTGTTTGATTTTGAATTACAATTCTTCGGATAAGTCTTTATTTGTTTGTTATAGAGTACTTAATCTTTTTGAAACGAACATTCTTTGCATAAGGAAACAATTCAGATAAACCATAGATAATAAATATGTTAATGGTTCATTCAGTATATTGCTGTGTGGTTTTCGTCGTTCGAGTTCCGTTTGCCCAACCTAGTCGATCATTGCCATTTTGGGTGTCTATGATTTAAAAATCAGTCATTATCAAGATACGATTGGGACCTCAGGCATCATTTTTACAGTTGGTCGGTAATATTTAAGTTCTAATGAGCACTTCTTGATTTTGAATTCACACCAGAGGTTCGAAGAAAAATTGTAACCCTAATACAAAATTGATGTTTTCTGTATTTCTACGCACACAAGTCCACAGTAGTTATAATCTTATGAGGTTGTACATTGGATAGCCCCATTGGTATATTAGAGAAGAGCGCATTTTGAGTTAGGAAAATATAAATTTTTTGAGGGGAACGGGCAGTTGTGTTTTACATGAAGCAAAACTAAAAAGCGGCTGTAAAAATAGGGGAAACTAATATTCAGTAATTTGTGACAGGGGACGAGGCGGGTACATTTTAACCCTCAATATTATGCTAAACCGTAAACTTTTCCTGTGCATATTTTTATGTAAATTCATTGGCGATATTAGAGTGTAGAGTAAAACTTTTGCTGCCATACTCTTACTGTGCCAAGCCGCTCAGAATTTGAGGTTGTCCTATCAGAAAAATTGTTGACAGCTGTATATAAATCTGCTACAATAAACCTGTGGTATATGAATCTAGTGTAATCATGGGCTGGTTTTCGCTTGTTGTAATGTAACACTTAAAAGACAGCATTTTTGAAAGTAGCCACAATGGATTTAGTGTTGCAGCACTTATTCCCCTTCCTTCCACCCTTCCTTCCACCCTTCCTCGGATGTATTTAATCACCGATTCGTTTAATCATTATTTCCTTCTTTGGTGTGGTTTTAGGGGAGTTGCTTCTTCTGGTCTTGCAAAAGAGGCAAGATGTAAACTCCAAGCGGTGAGTCATTCTTTAACATTCTTAGTCTTTCGAGAAACCTTTGGGTGAAGTAAGTTGAAAAAAATGGTTATGTGAATACCTATATCCATTATCGTATTATATATAATTATATCAGGTATATTAGAAATTATATATTTGAAACCCACTAGATCATAAATATCAATTAAAGACAATCCTAATTCTTATATTGTAACCTTTTATTCTTTACCAGTAACTGGGTTACTTACAAACACAATATTCCATGAAAAGAAGCATGTGACAGGTAAACTATTTTGTCAGCAAAAGAGTGTACAACCAGATACCTCACAATTTTTATTTTTACGTACCAAAATTTTGATAAATTTTGAAAACGTCTAAAATTTTACAGCTACAGGCTGACTTAAAAACATACAAATGGTATTTGGAGATTACTTGGAGTACAGGTGGCCTTTCAATAGTATATTGCATGTGTTACTGACTGCAGACAGTAGGTAACGGTTTTGCACGGCTATCAGTATAGTTTTTGTGGGGTAGGGTCACTCGTGAGTGGTTTATATATATATATATATATATATATATATATATACCATAAGTGTGTGTACATAGTAAGTAGTTTATTAGCTATCTGTGGAAGTGGAGTTATATCACAATAGCTTTGGAAGAACCGGGAATGCAAAACTCGTGTTATGCAATTGCAGATAACAGAGCCCATTTTTTGTCATATACAGGCCATTAAATGAAAAGCTTTTATTTGCTTAAATGTGAACTGTTTAAATGTAGTTTGTTTTGATTTCATCGTGTATAAGCTGTTAAAGTGTTCGTAAGTGACGTATAGGGAATACCTGGACCTTGTGTAACTTTTAACGGATGAAGTGTTTCAGTTTTTTATTTAATGCGCATATTATTTTCTACCGTTTCGGTCACAAATTGAGTTGAAAACTATGAAAAGGGGTACTGCTTTCAAACCATATTCTTTTTACTTTTAATGATTCAGGTTGTTGCTTACGTATTCATTATTTTCGGTTTGGTTTTAGTTAAGTGATAGATTATTTGAAGAACTAAATTCAGATGTGTATGACGAAGTTGACCGTCGAGAGAACGACGCGGGTAAGTAACGAAAATGTCATATGTAGGACTTGTTTGACCATTCCCGATTGTAACGACTTTCTTGCAGGACCAAGGACTTCTAGGACAGTTTTCTTTTAAGGGCTGGTTACAATGACAAATTGTAAAATATCAACCAAAAAAATAAAAAAATCAAGCATCTGAGATCGAAGTGTTTACCATTCTTTGGCCTCTAATTATACTGTATGGCTTATCGGGGGTATGCCCTATTTGCCACGTATGGGCTGTAGTAACTTGTTTTGCATACATTTAATATGGTATTTCTTTATGCCTGCTCCTAATCAGAAGACCAGATGTGGAAGAAAGATGACGGTGTAAACTGAATTAACAATGTTTTCCTATTAGTTTACCGGGTTATGTAATGTAAGGACCTTCAGAGTGACCCTTTAGTTGTGTTCAAAGAAATTTACTCACTCGTTTGACACTGTGTTTTTCGGTTAATTTTACACAGATTTGGCCCGTAACCAAATTTTTGTAGTGTATAAAATATATTTGGTAGATATGTTTATTCTAACGTGCGAGGAAAAGGAAAGAGAAAAGAAGTGTCGTCACTTTGCGAAAAAAGAGCACGTTAATCAGCAATACCCAATAATTACACAAGGTTTTGCAACGACCTCACAAAAAGTGTTGTTATTAGTAACATTTTTTCACGAAACGAATCAATAGGGTTAGAAGATTGTTTTAAGCCTTGTCAAAATGAAAACAAGACCTAACCAGTCCCATAAGGTCAGCCACTCATACAAGGAATGACCTTCATAGTGCGTGTCACCTTGGCCGTTGTTAGACTAGATATCCATAAGGCTCGAATATGACCACTACAGAGGACACACGGCAACAAAGTAAATGGGGATTGATTTTTTCTTAAAAATTCTTGTAAACAATCCGATTCACCTCACTTACTGTAAAAGATACTTGAGCATTACTTCATCGCCTTCCAGTTTGTTTTGAGCATAGATATTGCGCTAACTAATTACAGGTATGCTTGTTTTGTAAATGAATACTTTTCCTTTTAATCTCATGAAGAGTTGGGGAATTTTTATATAATTACTTGTAATATTTTTTTCAGCGCGCAAGATGTAAAGCTGCTAAAGGGGAGGGTGGACTAGTACTGTATATGGTCTTGTTTGGCCCATCCAGTGCCCATCTCCGTCTTCTCACCTCTTCTCTGATTCTCACAGCTCATGCCACCTCTAGAACTGTTGGGGTTTTTTGGGGGGTGGGTGTGTGTGTGTGCTGCTGACATCAGATCTTGAAAATCCTCCTTAGACAGGTGGTATAGAAGATGTCTTGCATCCACATAGCAGTACTGAAAACGCAAGGCTCTTGAAAAGGAACGCTTTTGTCTTTACTGTTATGTTACGGCTTTCCAGGTGCTTTATAGCCGTTTGGATTATGCGCAGGCCAAGGCTATTGGCTTTCTAACGTCGACTATGACTTCACTATCCTTTGCCTTGTGTGAAGCTCACCACCTCTTCCACTTCGTTTTCTCAAAACTTAAGCTTTTCTTGGTACCTGCTGTTGGTTTTCATCAATTTGCATTTCTTACCGTTAAACGTCAGTCCTACCTTATCAGCATTATTTTCGGCAAAATCGAAGTCCTCCGGCAAGGTTGTGAAGTTTAATCAATAGTTCCTCTGACTACCCTAAACCTTTTCCATCCTAAGTAATGAATTCATACCTGATTGTATCCTGTTGATCAGGATCCTCCTGAGCACTTTGCTGACCGGTTGCAGCAATGTAACCCTTCTTTAGTTTCCAGATCCCAGAAGATTGGCTTTCTTTGGAATTTTGGACATTAGTTCTTTTCTTCATTGTGTAGGTACGGTTTCTTTCTCTCAAATGAGTTCAAAAGTTCTCTCCAATAGTTTGGTTTGTTCCCGTTCTTTTCCATTCATGAGGGCTTTCAGTTCATTTCTTATCTCTTGCAAAGCTGGTGCCTCCGTTAGAATGTCAAGCTCTTCTCCCTTCTCTGTTTCTTGGTATGGTCCTTCTATAGTTGCATCTCTGTATAATACTTCCTAAACATGCTTCCATCTCGATTTCCTTACTTCCTTGTTCTTCAGTTGCATCTATGTTTTGCACGTCTTGAAAATGCTCCTTCCATCTTGCCAGCCTTGCTTCTTTGTTCTTCAGCAGCTCTCCGTTCTTGTCTTTACTGCTGCTGTTTGTCTTGTACTTTGTCTTGTCAGCTGTTTCACTGTGTTGTATTGTTCTTTCTGTTGTCCGTTCTCTGTCGCATCCTGTGTTCTCTGTGCGTTTTCAGCTATCCATCTCCTCTTGTTCTCCCTTACGCTCCTCTTCTCCCCCTGGCCATCTTCTGATTTCTGCCTTCATCCTCTTTAATTCCTTTTGAACAGGTGTTGTCAGTGTTGTTCTTAATACCTTTTCTCTCATCTGTCAGTTTTTAGGTGTTGTCACAGGTCTGTGGCTTGCAGTTCCCTTTCCTGAGTGTAAGCACTTCCTCTGTCGCTTTGACGAATGCGCTTCTCTGGTTTCCCATACCTTCTGAATATCTTCACCCTCAGTTTTATTCTCCTTAAAATTGTTCCTTAGTGCCTCGCGGTTCTTCCTCATTGTTTCATCATCCTTCAGTCGATCCACGTTGAGTTTTGGCTTGACTTGTTTTTGTTCCTGTTTGACTTAAGATGAATCTTGATATTTGCTATCACCATGTAATAGTCGGTGTTTGCATCCGCTCCGCTCTGTACCCGCGAGTCAAGTACAAATGACCTTCACTGTCCGCTGGTCGTAAGATGGTTGATTTGATTCTTAACTGCCCCTTCCTCTGAAACTCCTGTTGCCTTATGGATGCCTTTATGGGGAAATTTTGTACCTATTATTAAAAGCCCGTTCACCTGACAGAACTCGCACGGCCCCTCTCCGTTGTCATTATATACCGGTCCATCTTCTTTGCGATTTGTGCTGCTGCACCTCCACTGTACATCGCTCTCATTCCAGTATCCAATGGTGAAGGTCTTTTTCAAGTTTGCAAGAAGTACCGTCGGACGCTGAGCTTTCCGAAGGCTTTCATCCTGTGTAGTCATAATGCCGTTTTCGGTGATTGCTCCTCCCAAATCGTGATAAATACTGATATCCATAGTTTCTGTAATTGGCTGTTTTTTACAGGATGAGGTCGTTAGCGTCCTGCTTAATTCCAGACTTAGGTACCATGATTTTCTGTCAGTGTGTCTTTCTCTTAGACTTCATTGGTCTACGGATGCACTCCCCTCCAAATAGCCACCTGGGGGGGGGCGCTCCTTTACGATCTGTAGTCCCAGTGGGAGGGTTTATTTATAAAACTGACAATTGTTTTATTTAAATAACTGTTAAAAAACCTTACCTTACCATAATCCTCTCCGTGCCAGGAGGCACATAAGGCTCCGACACCGCTCCTCCACTTGGATCAGTCTGTAGCTGCACTGCGTGTTGCGTTCCACGTGCTCCAGCCTGCTTTGTTGCGCTTCATCTCAACCATTCTGCGCCACGTTGTTTTCGCCCGACCTCTTTTCCTACGACCTTCTGGTTTCCAACCGAGGGGAACAGCACAGTCGTCTGACGGATCCATCCATAACACGTGCCCTATCCAATTCCACTGACGCCTCGTAATCCCTGTACAAACTTTTTCCGTTGATGCCATCTGTAGCACTATTTTGTTGTTTATATGTTGCTGACAATGGACCTTGAAGATTCTTTTCAGGCCTTTGTTTGAAAACTATCCAGCTTAGCTTCTTCTTTCTTGGTTAATTTCCAGGTTTCACATCCAAAGAGCAGCACGAACAAGACGAGTCTCCTGAACAGTGAGACTTTCACCTTATTACTGATGTCGCTGGCTTTCCATATGTCAGATAGGCCAGAGCAATTCTCTTTCTGATATCTGCTGTTGTATCTCCATCTTTGTTTACGAGCGCTCTTAGGTATTTGAAACTGTCGACTTCCTCTACTTCGCTCTTTTTAATCTTCAACTTACTGTCACTCTTGCTGTTCGTTTTCATGACTTGGCATTGCTTTTCATTAAGCTTGAGTCCAATTTTCGCTGCATTGTCTTCCAGTTTGCTGGTTTTGTGCTGTAGGTGTTGCATTGTTGATGATAGAACGGCGATGTTATCCGCAAAGTCAAGATCTTCCTGCATTGTAGTAAAATTCCATCGGATACCCGTTCTTTCGCGGTCTAGTGTTCTTCGCACCACCAAATCGATTAGCAAGAGAAACAGAAATCCTGACACAACAGTCCTCACTGCGAACCAATAAGTTGTCTCGTTTTCGTCGATTTTAGAGCACTGGACGTCTTTATACAGTGATGACATCTCTATAAGCTTTCTGGGAATTCCTTACTGTCTCATTATCCTCCAAAGACTATCACGGTGGATGGAGTCGAATGCATTTTCAAAATCAACAAAATGGATGTAAAGAGTGGCATTCCATTTATTCGCTTGTTGTAGTATATTCCTGAGGATGAAGATCAGGTTGACTGTTACTCTTTCTAAAGCTTGCCTGTTTTTTCCTGAGACTTGCATCAACCCCTTTTTGTATCCTGCTGATGATAATCTTGCTAAGCACTTTGCTGGCCAGTGGTAGTAAATTAATTCCTTGCCAGTTTCCACATTCTTGTAAGTTCGCTTTCTTGGGGATCTTGCATACAAGACCCTTGTTCGGTTCAGTTGGAACTCTTGTATTTTCCCAACTAAGGTCAAGAACTTGCTTCATCTCTGTGCTCGTCATAGAAACGTCTCCATTAAGCAACTCTGCTATGATTTGGTCCACTCCAGGGGACTTCCCATTTTTTAACGCTTTCACTGCCGCTTCACTTTCTTCAATTGCAGGTGGTTCCACTGATATCTCAAGGTCTTCTGTTTGCTTGGTGTCATTTTTTGGTAATGCAGTTGGTGCCTCTCTGCTAAGAACTTAATGGATGTGCTCTTTCCATCTCTCTAGTCTGTCTTTACTCTAAAGCAGATCTCCATTCTTGTTCTTGACTGCTAGTATCTGTCTGGAACTCTGTCCAGTGAGTTGCTTCACTATTCTTTAAAATTCTTTCCGTCTCCCATATGCTGTATTCTCGGCCCTGTCTGCTTTCTCTTGCACCCACTCCCTCTTGTCTTGATATTGACATTCTTCTGCTGTTCCCACACTTCCTTCAAGTCTCGGTTCTCGCTGTTCCTGTTTTCTTTCAGTCTTTTCTTCACCGCCTCGCAAAACTTCATTTTCATTTCTTCGTCTTTAAGGCGTTCCACATCAAGTCTGGGCTTGACCTTCTTCATATTTCTGTGTGAGCTGAGACGTAGCTTGATGCGGGTTCTCACCAAGTAGTGAGTCGGGTACTAATGATCTCCAATGTCCACTTATCAAAAGGTGGTCGATCTGATTCTTTGTGCTCCCATTTGGCGACACCCAGGTAGCTTTCTGTACATTTTTGCGAGGAAAAATAGTTCCCGTTATTGCCAATACGTTCATTTGACAAACCTTGCACAACCTTCCCCCATTATCATTCTGTACTCCAAGTTCGTGTACACCCATCGTTTTCTCATAACCACTGTTATCGCTTCCAACTTTGGCGGTCAGGTCTCCCATAATGATTTTCATGTCATTTATATTACACCCATTCAAAGTTTCTTGGAGTTGTTCGTAGAATTGTTCTTTTTCTGAATCTTCTTTTTCATTATGAGACGCGTGGACTTGAATAGCAGTCACTCTCTTATATTTCGAGTAGAATCTCGCTGTTGTGATCCTTTTGCTTATTGCTGTCCACTCTGACAAGGATTTCATTGCTTGTTGGTTGATCATAATGGCAACACCTCCTTCATACAGTTCTTCATCGCTGCTGTAGATCATTGTCCGTCCGGTGGCCAGCTTTATCTTACCCGCTTTTGTCCATCTGCACGCGCTGGTTCCTAAGATGCCCAATTTGTAATTATCCATCTCCCGTGCGATATGTTCTGCTGCCCCACTCCCGTACTTAGTTCTTACATTCCAATGTCTGATGTTAATGTTTTTTGGGGGTTAGCAAAAGACCCCATCGGGCGCTGAGCTTCCTGAAGGCTTTGTGCCAACGTCGTCAAAATGCCATCGTCTGCGATCTCTGCTACTTCCTGATATTCGTGAGTAATGATGTTTGAAGTTTCTGTAACATGGCTTTTTTTACATGAGTGGGTTGTAAACCCAAACAAAACCCCCAATCTGGAGGAAGTGTTAAAAAAGCTTCGCCATTTTTCCTGACTGAACGAACTGGCGACCTTATGGTATAGTTTGCATGTAAAAGTAAAACGCGTACTCATGTTACAACGATAACCCATGATATAAACCTAACACTGGAGAAATTAAATTTCATGCGCAGAAAAGTAGGCGTTTAAAAATTTTTGTCTTTGGTCATCTCCAAATTAAGTATAATTGACATTTCATCGTCTGTACGGCAAAATACTAAGAAGTATATGGGAAAAAGTGAAAAGTTATTTGGTTTGCCGCTTTGTAGTAGTTTTTGCCTTGTAGCAAATTTCGTAGTGTGCCTCAAAAGAATTTTTGTCGGTAATTCTCTTTGGAAAATTGAAAAATATATTATTGCTTGTGTCCTTTCATCCAAGTAACAGAACGAAACGTTTGAGTCCGTTTGAATGGTTAGTGGGTACCAAGTTTTTGATAAGTGCCCACATAAAATATTTCTTCAGACAGTTGTTTTGAGTGGAGAAAAATTGTATTAGTTGATAAGGTGAGGTTTTGGGGAGCCTACCAGTGTTCCCACTAAGCCTTTGCTGTTTTCACGTTCCGCGCATGCGTTTTCCCCTACTTCCCCCCACGTCAATTAACTTTGTTTTCCCCTACTTTTCATCAATTTTCCCTGTAATTTTTCTTACCCAAGCAGTGAAGTAACTAAATAATTTTTGTTTGGGGGATGAGGTATTGAAAGGTGATAGAGAAATAGTCACTGCCCGATATAAATCTTCCAAAAACATGTATGGTTTTTTTATTTATAAACAATGTATACTCTTTGGTGCCTAATAGACATCCCCCCGCTATTTCATTTTTTCCACCCAGGACATTCTTATTCCAACCCCTCCCTCCCCCCGGCTATTACATTTTTGAAATATAATCCACCCAAGACAATGATCTAGAATTATATTTCAGTTTTTCCTTTTTATTGACGTCATATCATACATTTCACAGACGACATGGCATAGCACCTTCAGGTTTCGCAATCTTATTTTAGATAAAATCGAAAAAGAAACGTGCCTATTTTCTAAGTTGGAATTTTGAACCCCCCTCCCGGCTTTTCCACTCCACCCGCTTATTATGTTTTGGAGATTTTCCCAATCCCTTTTCTATTAGGCAGTAAAGAGTACATGTTAACTAGGAGACAAAGCTAGCAAAAATTTCAAATTTTTGCAATCATCAACAAATATATAAGCAATGTTTCTTTTTTTAATCAAAACTTACAACGTTTTCACGCTCTAATTTAGCATATTTCTGTATATAAGCATTTCTTGCATTTGCATGCAGGTGGACAACACGTTCATCAATTTCAAAATTTTCCCTATACCATCCACTTACTTTTACAATTGCCTCCATTGTAGTAATAGAAAGTCTATTTCGTTTTATTGTTTATTTTCGAGAATGTTATCTCCACTGCTGGTATGCTCTGTGGTAGTGCCGTGATCTCCAATATGAAAATGCCCAGTTTCCTGTATTCAGGCAGGGCTGCCATTCCTTTCCAAAAATTCACAAACCCTGTGTTTTCCCATCCACCGTTCTTCACAACGTCGTCGATCAGCAATGATCTCCACTGACGATCAATGTCCTGAAGGCTACTACCTCCAATTAAACAATGCAGGTGTCTGCTGCAGTCTGTGTGGCTTTGTCTGCTAAAATGACGCTTGGCTCTAAATCCTTCATTGCATTCAGAACAGGATCTGAAACATCAATGCGCCTTAATATTTGGCGAATTGCTTCACGATACCAATCACGGCATCATTTCAGGAAGCTTTCCTTGTCATGTGGCCTCATCTCCTTCAGTGTCTAGTTTGCCAATATTCCTGGGTAAACAGACTCAAGGGTGGTCCAGTTTCTTTCATCGTCAACATCATGGAGGTTCCTTGCGTCTTTCATAAAATTCCTGGCAAACATTTTGATAACTCTCTCCACTTCGGGCAACAATCGATGCAGCTTGAATGACTCCGACTGGAATAAAGCATTCAATCCTGTCAGGTCACCCAACACAAAATCCATAGACTCTAACGTTGCTTTAACATATGGAGATCGCAACACCTGCAAAATTCTTTTGCCTTGTGGGGATTTTGTTTCCATGGCTTCGGTAACAAAAAATTGTTGCAATTAGGATATTAAAGGTCAGGTACCACACCTTTCATTCTCGTCAAGACAGTTATTTTGCCCTTGCATGTTGTTTTCACCATCTGAGGCGTATCCGATCACTTTCCCCCAGCCAATACCATCTTCTTTCAGAACTGTTTCCAGTGATTTGAACAAGCCATCTGCATTCCCTTCTTCCACTGGTATCAGACAGTATAAATATGTTATTGGATACTTCTTTTCTTGTTCGAGAAAGCGAACATTGACACAGAATATTTTCTGCATTGTTATGTCTGTTGCTTTTTTCACACAAAAGTGAAAAACTCGTCCGCTCTTCATCTTTTTAATTCATGAGCGTTGGTGGCAAGACATTCAGTCATCAGATAGGTTCCTTTGGTTGCATTGCATGTCGTTCCATTGATTGCTTTTGAATAGTCTGCAACGAAATGCAATGTTTCGACCAATTGATCAAGAAAGTTAAACCGAAAGGTTCTTTCAGGCTATCAAATCTACGGTGTTAAGTTCAGCTTTGATCTTCGGGTACGTGGAAACTGCAAAAAAGGTTGTTACCGGTCGACGTGTTTCGACAGTTTTAAAACAGCGGACATGTTGAGAAGACTTCGTGTGCCCCATCAGTTCAGATTTGCCAATGACCTTGTTGCAGACATAGCAATGTGCTTTTCTATTATGGGTCTTTGACAATGATAGCCTACCACGAGCCCACTCTTCCTTCTCCCATTCTTTCCAATACTTCTGAGCTCTATATTTCGATTCTTTAGGCATCTTTCTATCAAATTCGCTGTTTGAATCCAGTTCTCTCTCCACTTTTCGAAAACTAATGGTGATCGTTTCAAGAGCAACGTGTGACACGTTGCTCTTGATACACGTCTGTTTAGCCTTTACTTTAGGACACGTCACGTGTCCTAAAATAAAGGCTCAACAGATTAGCACCTATAACAATGCTAACAGTGTGAAGAGCCATGCGTTTTGAGTCGTGGTTACCTAATTTCTTCGTTTGAAAGCCGGGCCTTTCAATTCTTTTGTAGTAGTTTTTGTTACTGCCAAGGTCAAAGGAACTAAAAATTAGGGCGGCTTGCATTATTTTGTCCACGGCGTCAAACAATTATTACACCTCAAATTGAGGTGTAATAATTAAAGTGTAATAAATCGGTGTGTTTGATCTTTGAAGAACTCAATTGAGGTCCTCAATTGAGTCCTTCAAAGATCAAACACACCGTTTGTACGCCGTTTTCAAAGAAAGATGTGTTTGAAATTTGGAAGTGTCGAAACAAGGTTTTGTTGCTTTGTTAAGCCTATTTCCTTCAGAACCGAAAAGCTTGTTTTAAATTCCCCTACACTTTTTGTCAATTTCCCCCACACTTTTGTCAATTTCCCCCACACTTTTGTCAATTTCCCCCTTCAGATAGCAATTTTCCTCGTAGGTTTCCCCTACTACCTTCATGGCCCTGTGTTCTACCGTAGGGAAATTGCTCTACGTGTGGGAACACTGGTTCCTACAGGAATACAGGTAGTAAAAAGAGCATGTGGTACAAGCAAGTCGGACTTAAATTTCGATAGCTGAGTTCTAGTTGTGACCCATGTCGTTTTAAAAATTGTGCTTTGTGCCATTTATGCGTGGTAAAAAGGGTTCAAATCCTCATATGCAAACGGGTAGCTGATAGCCAAGTATTTTTGACCTCAGTGAATTGATTTTCGTTAAAAACATTTGTTTATGCTCGTTGAATTTTTCTTTCCGCAGTACTTTACAAAAGAACTACTTTGTTGGATTGTGCTATTGGAATTTTAATAGATGTGAACAATTTGTTGTTGGTCAGAATGAGTAAAAATTGACCCTATCGTTACCGTTAACTCACCGGAGACGCATGAAAGTGGATTTCTTACTGTTGAGTGAAATAAAAGAAGTATTATTTGGGTGCAGATTCGTGACAGTGGTACTGATATTCCTTTTTTTGAAGAGGTACAGCAGAGTAATTATGGTGCTGTATCTACAAGTGATCAGTTCATTTTTGTTTAGTTGCATGTGACGTGAAATATAAACTCTTCAAACTCTTTCGTTATGCAGTTGGCATGTGACTTGCAGATAAGTTTAGTTCTCTGAAAAGCAGTGGCAATACAATATAATCTTTGTTTTCTAGTCTGGCTTGCTACACAGCACCACCGGAAGATAGTTTCAGACCATACTACAGTACCTTTCTTACCAGTGAATCCTTCTTTTACATCCACACGCAACCAGGTAAGCTGCTGTAGCGTTATGACTTTAAAAACTTTGACTGGGAAACTTAAAAGCCTTTAAAAGGACCTATTTAAAAGATAACTTACTTTCGTCTAATATAATCGTACCACTTTTGATATTGCAAATTGCCGCTACCATTAAGGCAAACAGCTAGTGAGCCCCAATACACATTTGGTGACCTCTATTAATCTAATAATTTTTAGCTTTGCCCTTGGAATTTTGAGCGCACCACAACAGAGTTACATATTTAACTGAGTTGTGGGGATGAAATATACTCGAATGACGTTGTATTAAGAACAAACAAAGTAGGTGGTCTTCTCACAGAAGCAAAATATGTTTGTGGAAGCCCACAAAGTTTAAACTTTGACTCTTCGATTTTCAAAGACAGATTTCGGAGTTCCTGTTCCTGTGGGACAGAGCAAATTTGTTTCTAGTAGCTGTCGTTACTCGCGTGTTGCGTCCAAAATTTATCTGAAACCGAGATGCAAATGTCCATCCATTATTGTTTTTTGAACTCTCTTTTTGAATCTTTGTAAAGTTAAGGTTTTGTCGTATTCGCAGGTGAGCAGTGTTTTTTGAACGTCTGGATGAAGCGTTACCTTTCTTGATTGGGGTCATTTCTGTTAGTGTCTGCATACGAGTTGCTTCAGGGAGAGAAAGAGTGAGAGTTTAGGATGATAACGTAGTTATCTGCTGTATGTTGTTGTGATTGGAATTGTGTATATTCTTTATATGATGAACGATATGAAGAAATCGTTTACTCTTATTGCAATACTTACCAAGTGAATGAGGCGTTTGCCAATGTGCCAATTGTTCTTCGTGGTAGAGTTAACGGAGTCCTACAACCGAAATACTTTCATCGTTCCGTAAAACAAAGGGATGAATATCTATGCATAACTGATATATTCTAGTCGAGTTACAAGCAAATATTTAGTTTTCCAATCACGGTGTTTCACTAGTACTGGACAAAGTACAAATCTATCATGTAAAGGAGGAGGGAAAGGGGGGTTATTTTCATGATGCCAGTAGAACCAGTTAGGCACTGAACACCACCATTGGAAGCAGAAATATTACCGAGGGTTGCCATAAGGTATTGTAATTTTCATGAAATGTTGGAGGGGAGGGTCTGTGAGATATATACATACATGTGTGTGTTTATGTTTATGTTTGTGGTGGTTGTAATGTCATCAGCTAAACGTTCTTAGCCTACTAACATGGCTTTCTTAATTTTTTTCCCTCAGTGCTTCAGGGAAAACTCCATCATTTAAGAATTAACTTGTGTTCTTTATGCACTTAGTCTAAATTTCATTTTTTTTGGTGCCCACTTGATAGCCAACTTCTTTTGCAGCCCCCAGAGTCTCAGGTGTAGAATTCTTATTGTCTTTTTCCGCAGCCGTTACCTCCAGTCATCTCCCCGCACTGTTTGTNTGTGAGATATATACATACATGTGTGTGTTTATGTTTATGTTTGTGGTGGTTGTAATGTCATCAGCTAAACGTTCTTAGCCTACTAACATGGCTTTCTTAGTTTTTTTCCCTCAGTACTTCAGGGAAAACTCCATCATTTAAGAATTAACTTGTGTTCTTTATGCACTTAGTCTAAATTTCATTTTTTTTGGTGCCCACTTGATAGCCAACTTCTTTTGCAGCCCCCAGAGTCTCAGGTGTAGAATTCTTATTGTCTTTTTCCGCAGCCGTTACCTCCAGTCATCTCCCCGCACTGTTTGTACCCAGTTACGTCCATGGGAACATACCAAGTAAATTTCTTTGCAATCAGAGTTTTTAATTAATGTCGGGTGGAATAAAACCAATTTTGTCAGATACTTTAAGATAAAATAATCGAAAGAACAATCAGTACTCTCTAATCACATACAGAAAGTTCTAGATTTTTTAAAAACTTGACTGCATATGTAAAATTTCAAGCTTAAAATTATTTCATTGGCATTGAGTTTTCAGAAATCTGAATATTCAATTGCCTACTTGAATTCTTGGCATTCTTACCGGATTAATACTACAAGAAACCCCAAAGGGTTCCTTTCAGTTGAGGCTACACTACCTAAGTAAAAAGTTAAGGAAATGATTATAATAATATTGTTTTGGCGTGATTTTGTAGACAATTTATAAAATGATAACGACAACTTAAAATATTAGATTTAAAATCGTACCCAGATTTTAACTGAGATATTGGGGTATCAGATTTCATTGTGAGGGTCGAAACAACAAAATGTTTGCCGTCATACTTAAGCAGTCCATTCAGTTTAAAGGATGAGCAAAAGAAACAGACAGTAACTAAGTTTGTTGTTAAAATTAATGTGAGAACAATTTCGTCCAGAGAAAGTGGTAGCCAGGTCAAAAGAAAACAGAGTTTTCTTAGAAATAACTGTCAACAGGCTATTTTATTACATTCTAATGATAAAACGATTTTTATTAATTCTGAGGTTGAAAACTTACTGAATGGTTTCTTTTGCAAGTGATTTGTGATTAAGAAGCAAAATGCTCCCAAACCAGAACTGATGGCAACAATATTGTGTCTGGCTGAGAAAAATGCCAGATATTCATTTAATTTGGTCGTCAGACAGCAGGCGTTTATTTCATAAATCAGATAAAATTTTTTACTACGTTTCGCTTCTTTCTTGTTTTGTTTTTGTATTGGAATTCTTTCCAGGATGTTTTTTTCATCCCAAGGATATGTCTGGGAAAAGTTTCAAATTACACATTCTGCAAACAGAGAACGTTAACTACCAACACATGTTTTTGAAATCCACTCTGCTCAGGCCGAAAAATCAACCTGTGATTCTTTAATCTATTAATATAATCTTTTGCTTCGTGGCTGAGGTCAAATGTGGGGTCAGCTTTTCATCAGCTGCACTGAAATCTTCGTCGATTTACTTTCTGGTTTTGTATTGACTACAAAGGGAGTCTTTTTAGCTTATGGTTCCACTGGGGACGGTTAGGTTTTGTGTTGTGACGTATTTCATTGTGTGCTGCCTATTTTGAGTAGATTTTTCAGACTTACGTACATTGCATCATTGAATATTGATGTTATATTTTGGTTAATGTGTATTGTAATGGTATATTTGGATATTATAACATTGGCTATTATGTATTATACTTATGGAAGTAGTTAATCTGGTCGGGTAACGAAGGATGCGCGTGCCCCAGACCGATTTTATACATTTTTGTAAATTCTTAGTTTTCAAGCATTTTCTCCCATAAGCATTGTTGCCGAGAAGACTTGCAAAAAAGACTTGCTGACT
This sequence comes from Morbakka virulenta, assembly GCA_003991215.1. Lineage (NCBI taxonomy): Eukaryota > Metazoa > Cnidaria > Cubozoa > Carybdeida > Carukiidae > Morbakka > Morbakka virulenta. Next base: position 283,692 of record RDPX01000395.1, read on the forward strand.
TTCCTTGCCCCCAATTTCTTTCTTCTAAAACAGTGTAACAAGTCTGCCGCAAGAAAACATTCACCGGGTATACTTAGGAAGACATGGCACATTTTTCTCGCACGACGGTGCCCTGTCGTCGTTAGCCATGCCAGTACACTAACTGGCACGTAAACTTTTAAATTTGAATTATTTCAACTATTCAGGGGAAAAGGTGATATACAGCAACCCGATGTCTGGATAGGGCTGTTGTAACGAAGGCATATGATTGTATTTTTGAATTATATTTTTTTGTGAAACGTAAAATAAACAAAACGAGAAAGCTAGTTAATCATGTGCTTGAGCCTGGTAGCTTGAAATCATTACAGTGTTTAATTCCCACATCATACAATACATAAAATCAATTTCAACGCAGTGACCACAATTTTGATTAGAAAACTGCGAGACAACAGGAGCTAGAAATAGGAAGTTTTTAAGTTGAACCCAAATTCTTCTTACTTTCCTCCAGGGTCGTCAAAAGCTGGCGAGATTTAATGCTATCGAATTTGCAACATTAATTGTTGATTTACTCAACGACGCTAGGAGGCGTGAGCTAGCCTCCGGACCGGCCGAAACATCAGGTAATTTTAAACACTTGAGAAGATCATGGTTGGATATTATTAAATTGTGTTAATGGATGACATTCATTTGAACATTGTTTGGGCCACAGGTTAGGACAAAGAAGTGCCTCTTTTACCCAGATTGTGTTCAGTGTTATGATTGTTGGAACAGTACTTAAAAGGTTATATTTCGTCGAAGGGAACGAAAAAGATAAGATTGTTGCAGCGTGTGTCTTCACCAAAGGGAAGGCTGGCAGAGGCAGAACCTTATTCACATGTTTGGGAAAGGTACAACATTACCACTCAAATCATGAAATTTTAACAAGGCTATGCGAGGTTGTTTTTTATTTTACTTTATTTCAATTTGATTCCATCTTATGTATATAACCATCCTGTTATTTGCAAAAAATTATTGAAAAAGTAATGTGTTGGTCGGTAGATACCCACACAGTTAAGGTATGTATAACGATCATAAGGGAACTTGTTCATAAAATTTTCTACGACAAAGGCATATACAACGAAAAAAATACAAGCAATGGCTAACTGAAGCTTTATTGAGTTACAGGTGAACTTCAGTAATTTTCTTTAGAATTTGTGGAGTCAGCGTTCAGGCATCGAAAGACCACCATAATCAGTAGGACAGGAAAGGTTATTTAATATCTGATTATTCTGTACTTACACTCGTACGTTACGCAAATGCCATGCAAAGACTCGAGATATTTTGTTGTTTTTTTGGTACGACAAGACACAGCACCAAAAAGCGATTTAAAAGGATAGGTTGCGTGGCTAAAACGTCAGCGGTGGTTACAGTCTTAATGTAGGAGTTATTCAAGTTATGTTCTTACTGATTCCTTCAGTAACTTTATTGTCCTTTTAAGAAAATCACGATTGGTTGTTAATACTTAAAAAGAATATTACACTTTAATCCTTTTGTTTTCCTTGGCTCCCATCTTTGCTTTCCTACCCCCAGTTCCTTCATAACGTTTCTATGTAAATAGTTTTTATTTTTAAAACTAAAGAGATTAAGCATGCAATAATTTTGTTGGAAAGTACTGTTTCTGAGGTTTACTTCTTGATTTTTTTAGTTGTTTTTAGCGTAAGCTGTTAATTGAATACAGCATGCACTGGAAAGGATTAAAATACAGATGGACTTTAGCATAAATTAATGGCCAAATGGCACTTAGACTATCTTACCATTTGGACCATTTATAAGGAGGAAAATATCTAGAGGGAAAACATTTAAAGTTGTTTAAAGACAATATGATATTAAACCAAAATTTTGTTCATTGGTATGTTATGTTTTATGGCCTCCATGACGCTTGTCACATGTCGTATTGGTATGTTACAAGAGGATTTAATCTTCGTATATTTTGCAGTTGTAATTTTAACTTTTACACGGATATGAACAAACGATCTATCACATATGAAAATGTGTCTAATGGATGACATGCAAAAACGAATGAAGACAGTCACAGTCACAGTCACAGGCACTAAAAGCTTCATATTTACGTATGGCAGCCATTTTTCAGGGAATAAACACGCAGCTTGGAACAGATTGGCAAGACAAGAAATTATTTGCCCTGTCGTCTGGGTATAACGCTTATGTGTAGAGAGCCAACTTTGACATTAGAGTTTATGAGAGGAATGTACATAAGTAAAGTTAAAGAATAAGATTGCCTTTGCTGCAAAAAGAACCCCAGGAAATTACTTGTAAAAATTTACACTACTTGAGATCAGAATCGAGATGTAAATTTTCAGCAGTATAATTACAGTAAATCATGATTTCCTGAATAACGCTTGGCAGATTGAATCGTCGTATCTTGTATTGTAATATTAGTGAAAGTTTTGAGTGGTTTCAGTAGCTAAGGGATTTTTTCAATGGGGTCAGTACGCCTTATTGTAGTAGGAGGTTTCAGACTTTCGTGTTGCTACAGCTGTTGTTGTTGTTGGTATTGACGTTTTTGAGTTGTGCTTAAAACTCTTGAGTACAGTTTGAAATTTTGATTTTTCTTGGTAAGGAGATATTACATTAAGACATCGTAGGAAAACAGATACCACTCCCATTTTCAGTTTTCTGGAAGGATGTTAGAATTCCCAGTGCTCAAATCTGATCATTCCATCTCACTGTCACCCCACACCAGTTTCATCGTCCGTCATTTCCCTCTTCCTGCTGGTTTACATTGGTGGCCTTGATGGTACCACAACAACTTGGATTTCTTCATTGTAGTACGCAAATGCTTTAAAAGGACTCATTAGCTCTTTGAGTACCGTTGTACAAACTTTTTTAGCATTATGGTCATTCTGGAAAAGTGTATCATTCAGGTTTACTGCAACTCCATAGCCTGAGTGCTTTCTTATAGGTCCCGTAGACAGTTCATTGCATCCCGGTATTTTGTGAATTTTAATAAGGCCATCTTCATATTTCTGAGTTGATAGAGATGCTGTTGACCCTTCAGGGTTTTTCAAAGATCTTTTGGAACCACTGCTATTTCTTGCACCCGAAGTTGGAATTTTTTTCAAATTTGACCCATTTGTCTGTCATAATATCACGCTGGTGTTTGCACCGGTGTACTTTTTTAGGTTGATAGAAATTCTGCTCTAATTTTTGTTAAATGTTTACGAAATTTTCACTAGTTAAATGTGAAATATTAATTGAGTTTACGCTTACTGAAAGGTCGAAAAGAGCTGGTCTTAAAAATTGTTATACATACATGGAAATAACTTTAAAGGGTTTTCACACCCATGATAGATGTTAGGAGGAGGTCTTTTGACGTTCTGCCCCCAACTTTGTTTTACAAAGAAAAATTCTATCCATCAATCATGTTGGTATCTTAGTTTTTTATCAGTATTTTTTATTTTTACACTTAATTATGTACCATAATATAAACCCCCTTCATGACCTGATATCAAGGAAAATGCCCGTAAAAGATAAAGCATTTGGTCCTAATTTGGTACCAGGGTAATATTTATGCTTCCAGTTGCTGAATATCGTCCTAAGTGAAGGCCGAAGACTTTAGGAATACGTCTCATCCCACCATTAATATAAATTATTTTATATCATTTTTTGTTAATGACTGGAGTGTATTTCCAGTGAAATTGCACGTTGATAATTGGTTCCCTTTAAATTTGTGGAGATATTTTACAGTTGATAAAAATAAAAGGATAACTAAGGTGCTTTAATTCGTGTTACTCCTTGATGATTACTTGTGTAGATTTTTATTGCTTTTGTTGCCTTTTTCGAAGGTGTTGTTGAAACGCGCCAAGATAATGACTATGACGACCCTGATCACGACTATGATGAAGTGAATACGGATGATGACGATGATGATAGTAGTTCACCACAGGTGAAGTTTGTTTTTTAAATCTGTTTTCTCTGCCTCTATACTAAGCCTAATATGTGCTATTGGAATATGATGATCAATGACCTTGGGCAAAGAATGGTGTACTTAAGTGAAAGATGTGATTGGAGAATGATCTGGAAAAGAATGTAGCTTCGATGCTAGAGCATGGGGCCATTAAAGACATAGGCACTAATTCTAATTCAATTCATACATATTTTTCACTTTATGATTTCAAAGAAATACTCCAGTATTATTTTCACTGTTAAAAAATTTGGCTGAATAGTCGATTACTAAAGAAAGGTTTTTGTTGTGGTGGTTTTTTTAAAATATAAATATAATTTTGTTTTGTTATTAGTTCTTTCATTTTTAAACTCGCGTGTTCATTTACCCTGACTATAAATGTTAAGAAGATGCAGGTACCGGTATATTACGAAATATGTAATTTGCTTCACATGAAACAGTTTATCAGGTTTTATTTGTAAGCAGTGGAGTGCGAGATCGCAATTTTCTTGAAATTAAGAGCAGTCAAGAACGAAATCCTGGACATAAAAAAGGGGCAGGAAATGATAAGTTTTCGTTCCTACTCCTGTTTTAAAGAACCGGTGATGGTAAGTATATGTAGATTATCATTTATCGTGTTTGGCCCATAAGCCAGCGTGATGCTTACTTTAAAAGATTGATTTTCGACGAGGTTTGAACTAGAGTGCTCTTTTTAAAAATATCTCTATCCTTAGCATGTTTTCTCATAGTTTTTCTTTGTCATTTGTTTTTCATAGTACCAGAGCAGTCCCAAAAGAGATCTCAAAGGACTTTCAAAACTTAAGGTGTGTGTCTTTTTAGTTTTCTTAGCCAAAGTCTCTGAAATATGCATCGACATTGTATTCGTCACCACAACCAATCCCAAATTCGCAATCAAATAGGAAAAAATTCAGTTTTCTTTTTGAATTTGGCTTAGAAATTTTGCAGTATTTTCAAGTTTAAACAAATGAATATTTTGAAGTATTTTCATAGTGCAACATTTTTTTCAATACCCACAAATGCATTGCCAAATTTTAAACGTTTATTATTGTTTTTCAAAGTCATTTCGTCTGAATATATTTTCGTAAAAGGACCTCCCAAAAATTTCTCGCTGATTGATTTTCGCAAATTCGCGAAATTTTGTCGATGCGAAAATTAATCCAAGTAAGTTAAAATCCCGATAACATGTATTTATATTAACAATTTTTGTGTGAAAACATACAAATATCAGCGTGGTATATTCTTCCGTGGAAGTTAATACAAATTAGGATCTACTATGTTTAACCATTGACAAGGCTTTATTAAATTTATCTTTACCACAGATTACTTTGGTACTGCCACTCTTTAATAAATCAGTAGCTCTATTTTAATATTTAAATTTTATATCAGTTGATGTTGTTGCAAAACAGTAGAAAGTACAGAGTGCAACTGTCATATTTTAATGTCATTTCATTTAATGTAGGAGCAGCCGCATGCCAGCAAGCACATACATAAATCACAAGTATACATTCAGACACCAAGGGTAGAATTGTGCTCAGTAGTGTTTAAACATATTTTGTTTTAGTTTTCCAGCCACTGACAGCTTTTATCAAAAACGGGTATGCTTAAGTACACACATCGAATTTTCATTTTTTTATTTATGTTTCGAAGTTTGCGAAACCACGGCATTTCCTCGTTTTTACCCCACCTTGTGGTTTGTGGTTGATCTGCCTCCTTTGTTTTATAATAACTTTTAATCACACATTTTTTTCTCTCTTTCGTTTTGAACTACCCAACTAAGCCCGCTTCACAGTATTAAGGAACAAAATCAATATCGAGAAATCAGATTGTCTTTTACCCAGTGCCTCTCTCAACCGATAAAAGTGCTTGATGTGAAATTTAGTTATAGTGGTGACACAGAAGGGTAACTTGCATGTGTGGGTTGTTTGCAACGTTAAAACTGGATTTGTTTTTTTAACTGAAGCTATTATGTTGTATACAACAAATGTGTTTAATGTCATAAAAGCTTAATCAGATCCGCAAATCTAAACTGTTAAGTATAATTGCATAAATATAGATGTATCTTGAAATTGAATTCGTTCTTTTCTAATTAGAGTCATAGATAGATCGAGTGAAGCCATAACAATAGCACGACTGAGCCTCATGCATGTCACTCAGAGTTTAAGCTGCGTTTGGTGTATCAGATTTTTATTTGCCATGTACCGCTGCAGCACATGAAAAATTCCCTTTAATAATCTTTGATATATGTGGTGGTCTCAACCATACCCATTTGTCGTGTACTTTCGATCTTGTCCTTTATGTTTATTGATTTCTGTGATTCCCACATTTACCGTTAATTTGTCAACCAGGACCACCTAAATCCACTGAACCAATATTACCGCTTTTTATGACAAAATTCATTCTCATTTCACTTTTTTTCCTATGTATATCGGGTATTCCCCATTCTATTTGCGGTAGCCTTTTACCACATTGTCCATACTTTATTTTCTTGGCAGGTATTTTGCCTGATTTTGGCCCAGTCGTCGCTATGGTTGCACGCCCAACCTCCGTTACTTGTGATTTTGTGTAATATTGCATAACAGTATTCCATTACCACTCATAAAATATCGTCTTTAGCTTTTATTTTTATATCACTGACAAAAATGTTTTGCCTGTTGAAGAATTAGGGTTTTTATTTGAGTCTTATTGAAGTGCGAGCGCGGTTAATTAGGAGGTTTTATTAAGATTTTAAGAATTAAGTAAGTGCCAGAAAATGACAAGAATGTGTTTAAGTTGTACTGAAACAGATGGAGGATAACAGTAAAACACGTTTGGGAGCTTTTTCCATTTGTGTATGGAGGATCATTGTTTAGTCGTTACTGTTATTCAAGTGACGCTCGATTTGATGTTAATATTATGCACCTTGATAGTTAAATTGCATTCATTACGAAAATTGAAATATTGCCAAGTGACTGTGTACCACAACCATCAGGTAGCATTTCTGGGCATAGCAACACGACAAGGTCTTGCAAAAAGGCATTATTTAGATTAAAAACGTCAATTTGTTAAATGATATTTTAATTACTCTGGAAAAACTGTTATTGGTGTGAAACTGCAGACAGAACAAGAAAAAGAGCATTTAATATAGTAGCACTGTGGTGGCATATAAGCCTTCCATGGGATACATTGGAAGGCCAACCCAAGCTGTTCCCACGTGACTCCTCTGTAACATGGAAATATTTAAGAGATAATAGGTTTGAAATTCCAAATTGTTTCAAACCAGAGATACAGAAAAATGTTGAAGCCAACAAATAGCGACATCGTATGAAACTCCTAGCATACAGTGTCATTAAATTTAGCCGATTGTTTTTTTAAATAATGTTTAAAAACTTCTAATTAGCATTAAAAATTTTTGTTGGGTAAAAACTGTTCGTCAAATGTTGATTGCTTAAAAATGTTTTTAAAAGTAAATGACATACTTAAATGCGTGGTGGAAGTAGCTGTTGGTGTGCAGATAATAATAATAATTTTTTTCAAACTTGTTTTGTCTAAAACCCTTCACAAAAAATAATTTGATGCAATATCAACAGCACTAAAATACATATCAGTTTATCTTAGACAGTAAAATTTGTCTTGCAGTCCTGATACAGAGTGAATTGCTAACAAAGCTTAGTAAAATGTCAAAATTCTTTTTCTAACCACGCTTTATTTCTTTGCGTATACAAATAGTATGAACACCGTAAGGCCGTTTCACTAACTTTATTAATCAGTCTTTGAGTATTTATATTATGACTTTTTAGAAAGGAGAAGAACAAGTCATTTTGCTTTGGCACAAATCCCAGTGAAATAACTTCGACGTAAAATTTTATTAAGTTCATGTTAATAATTAAATCGCTTTCGAGATGAGAGTATCGATTTTTCTTGTAATTGTTTGACTTCTCTATATTTGATTTGAAACAACATGTGAGTTCAATTGAGTATATATCATTGCCTTTTTTTCAATACAATATCAGGCCTGAGTCTTTTGAAGATTTCATTGGGATCACGATAACCAGATGAATCAGCATATATTTCGAAACCCCTTTCTGTTAACTGTTTTATGAAATAAAGAATGGTATACAACACCGAGTCATGACGCCATGTAAATCTTCCATCATTTATTGCTGTTGAGCAGTGATTAAGAACGTGAAGCTGCGTTTGCTTTTGATTGCAGAGTGGACATAGCTCTGAATTTATTTTCTTTCACCCCTTCAGATTTACGTTGATAGGAAGAGAGAATATCAGAGCTTTTCGTGCAAACTTATAGATGTTAGATGGCATACTTTCCGTTATTCTGTGCCACATGTTAATTGCTTTGCTGGAACAGAAGTTTCTAACGGTCTTAAGAATGGCATTTTGTTCTTTCAGAGCAGCCATTTTACTGATAATACCGTTTATTGTCTCTTTTCTCATCAATTTGGCTGCAGACTTTTTGTCACTGCTCTGTAGAAGACGCTCTTCCTCTTATTGTTTCTTAACTGAAAGCTTGTAAAGTTCATTTATCTCTTGATTTTTAGACAACTTTAATATCGAGCGTTTTACTAGTTGACTTGCTTTAAAAATATCGGATGGTAACGAGAGTCTGATACCTAGTTTATTTGTCGGCAGGAAAAGATGTCGCGTATTAGCACCTTGATGTAGATTTAACCACCTTTTAACGTATTCAATCACAATCGAGTCGAGGTTTTGTTTGACCCATGTAAAAGAGAAATCGTATGTTGAAAGTCTCCAACGGATCTTGTTGTAGATATATTTAACGATGACATCAATGTTGTTTTTGGGGTGTAATGGTGTGGTGTGAATGTTTTCAATATCTTTTCTGAGATCAGTTTTCAGTTGGTTTTCAGCAATTTCAATGTTCATGCTCATTGTAAATTCCTTACCAAGGTAGGTAAATGATTCACCTTCATTCAGTGTTGGAACTTGTTCATAATAATAATAATAATAATAATAATAATAATAATAATAATAGTCAAGATTTAATTGCATAGAGTTTTCTGAAGAAAAAATATTTGTACTGAACACAGAATTGTTAAAGCGGAAGGAGATCGTAGTCCTGTTATATGTTGAAATTTTGACGTTGGAACCAAATCTTAATTTTACTTTTACAAATACTGTTTTTGTTTTTACATAGAAAAGCCCATGTAAAGAACCAAGGACTGATACAAGCATATACCATGACGAGAAAAAGGATTCATCTTCCATTGCCAAAGAAGTAAGTTATGTAGGAGACTGAAACAACAATTATCATGTATGGCAAACTAGCTTTACAGATAAAACATAATTAATATAGAAAGATATGAACCACTTTCGTTTATGTTTCTCCACGCAGTCTCGGTTAATATCAAAATAATTTTTTCTTTATGCTTTTGATGACTAATCAGTTTGTTCAGATTTNGATATATTTAACGATGACATCAATTTTGTTTTTGGGGTGTAATGGTGTGGTGTGAATGTTGTCAACATCTTTTCTGAGATCAGTTTTCAGTTGGTTTTCAGCAATTTCAATGTTCATGCTCATTGTAAATTCCTTACCAAGGTAGGTAAATGATTCACCTTCCTTCAGTGTTGGAACTTGTTCATAATAATAATAATAATAATAATAATAATAATAATAGTCAAGATTTAATTGCATAGAGTTTTCTGAAGAAAAAATATTTGTACTGAACACAGAATTGTTAAAGCGGAAGGAGATCGTAGTCCTGTTGTATGTTGAAATTTTGACGTTGGAACCAAATCTTAATTTTACTTTTACAAATACTGTTTTTGTTTTTACATAGAAAAGCCCATGTAAAGAACCAAGGACTGATACAAGCATATACCATGACGAGAAAAAGGATTCATCTTCCATTGCCAAAGAAGTAAGTTATGTAGGAGACTGAAACAACAATTATCATGTATGGCAAACTAGCTTTACAGATAAAACATAATTAATATAGAAAGATATGAACCACTTTCGTTTATGTTTCTCCACGCAGTCTCGGTTAATATCAAAATAATTTTTTCTTTATGCTTTTGATGACTAATCAGTTTGTTCAGATTTTGGCCTTTTATTTCAGTGTTTTTTGAAAGAAGACTCATCGAAGGTGACAGAATTGATGTTTGCACGAATAAATGTATGTCTTTGGACACAGGTGTTGGAACGTCAGTTTTGGGGGCCATGATAAAATATTTTTCAAGAAAGAGGAAAAGAAAAGCCAGGCAAAGTACACAAACACTGGAAAAGCTACCCGACCCTGCCTGGCGCTTCTTGTTAATTGATCAAAGTGACATAAAATCATCGCTCCTAAGATAACTACGTAAAATAGAAATCAAAGTCTGACTTGATCTGTCGCCATACTTTTAGCGTCGCTGAGGATTGTTGTTCAATTCATTTTTAGATTGTATGTTTCTATTTTCATAACAGGCCACAATGATCCATTTTTAAACCCTGGTGACCATTAAAGTGGTGTTTTTTAAAAAACAGCCAGTTTTACAGCGTAGGATGGCAAATTACCTCGACACCAATTTTTAGCTTTCTACGTTACCTGGTTGCCTAAGTTTCTTAATTTTCGATGAAAAGCCTAATGACTAGCCCTCATTTTTTCAGAAGAGATATCCGGCATTGCCTGAGCCATCTGCTTGAGTGATCAAAGTGACACATTCATTTCTCGCAGGATAAATAAGTAAAATTGAAATCAAAGTTTTACTTCATTAACTCCTATACTTTTGGCGTGCTTTGACATTTTTGTTAAATACATTTTTAAATTGTAAGTCTTTCTATTTTTAAAGGGTCGACCTTTATAGTACCGTGACATCATATTTGAGCTTCCTACGTTGGCTGGTTAGATTTTTTTTTCGTTTTTAGGCCTTTACCTTTGATGATAAACCCATACGACCTCCGTTTAAGTGTGATGATGAAAAAACATAACCTGTATTCAGCACTGTTTTTGTTCCTTAGTTGCATTTCTTGTTGTGTCTACTAGATCGTCGCTGTCTTCAGCAGATCAGTCTTGACCCAGTAACTGCTAAGCAGTATATTTTTGACGACTTCTGATGCTTTCGATTTTTTATTCTTTTCCACTGATATTGCTTTTTTGGTCATAGCTTTGATGGCCCTTATTTTAGGAGTTTTTACCTTGAAACGTCAAGGTATATATACAGTACCAAATAAAGATTTCTCATAAAAAAGGTGAAAAGGGCTCGGGTATCCCATTTATGTACACACTGGTCAAGCAATCTTTGACAAATTATGCGAATTCTTCTCTACCACAAGACATCACAATTCTATACTTAAACTCGCACTGAAATTACCAAATAAGGTCTAAGAAAATCTTTTACCGGCATTATTCAACCGCCATGTATAGATAGTGATCTGTTGTATACAGAAGGAAAAGGTGCACCTTTAATAGTTTTCATCTTAAGGTTTATTTTGTCTAGTTTTATGTAGCATAATTTATTGATCTAATGGATATGCTCAGGGGTTGTTTTAGCAGCAGGTATCATTTGCTCCCCCTCCCCATCTCAAGTTGTTTGAGATCAACATCTTGGTTACATGAAATACATTTGAGAAAACAAGTACCCACTGCAGCCTCGGGCTATATGCATTAAAAAGAAGGGTAAATTGTTGTTTAGACATAAGCAACATAGACTTTATACCCTTGTCAGAACATATAACATGCTGTGCGGTACGGAGAAACCAAATCTCCTAGTTTAAAGCTACTAGCACCACCACCACTACTACTACTACTACTACTACTACTACTACTACTACTACTACTACTACTACTACTACTACTACTACTACTACTACTACTACTACTA
>RDPX01000395.1:303381-335452 GCA_003991215.1 Morbakka virulenta
AAACTTTGTCCAATAAAACTATAAATTCTTTTGTCGAGGTCGCACTTCGAACTTCAATTGGCAGTTCATTATATAATTTTGCCCCAAGAAATCTAAAACTTTTCTTCTTAGACTCCAGTTTCAGACGGGGTAGTCTTAACATTTTCCCTTTATTTCTTGTCCTGTTTTTCGTAACTTCGAAATACCCTTTGAAATTTTCGCACACATGATTGATACAGTTGAAAACTTGAATGCACGTAAGACGTTTTTGTAAAGTTGTTATTGATATAGCATCTATTTCTTCGTAAGAGCGCTTTTTGAAGATTATATGAAAAGCTCTCCTCTCAAAACTGGAAATCCTCTTCTTGACAGTATCAGTTTTAGAACTAGTGATTATCGAGCAGTAGGTGAAAATCGGTATCAACAAAGCCAACCTGGGATGCCATTTGGCGTTCTGAGCATGTCATTTTGTAGTTCAGAAAATCTTAAATGAGCACAATCTTGGGTATTAAGCCAAAAGTTATGAAGTTCATCAATCCCTGTGAATTTCCATTTTTTTGATTTTTGAAGTGCAAACTTATTTCCTCAAAAGTAATATCAGCCCATTCTTAAGTGGCCACTGTCGGGTGTTTTTCTTTCTGTCTCTTTTATCCATTCTGCTTTACTTTTGTTGATTTTTGGTTTCATTCCAGGTTGTGTTTTTTTTTGGGGGGGGGGGGGTTGTTTTTTGTTTTTGGTTTTTTTTAGTTTTAACGGCAATTGGGGCTCAGACGTTGCACTTCAAAGGGACTTTTGTTCTGGCAGTGAGGAATTTCTTGGCCGGACGCCTTGGTTTCATTCCCTGTGTTTTTCCAAAGCCTTACAATCTCTTCTACAGATCGCGTGCCTTTTACCTCAATACTTTCTTTGCCTACTTCTCTGTAAAAAAAATTTTGTGTCAGATTAAAGATTTGGTTTTGTCAGAAAAACTTGGATCTGTTGACGAATCTCTGTTTTCTTTGAGCTTTCATTTGGATTGTCTGTTTAATGTCCTCCTTGATAGTTTGGAGATTTTTAGGTTACAGTTGATACTTTATTATTATATTTTATTACTATTATGATAATGATGATAACGATGATGATGATGATTGTGATGAATAAATTTATTATCATCATTACGTAGGCATCCTTTTGCCCTTTTTACCATCACGGGATAATATATGTCATACCAGACAACACCCACGAATTGACTTCAGCTTCAGTCGTTATCTGGAGTACCACATAAAAATCAGAATTACGAATTTCTGCTTCTCGACTTGAAATGCCTGTTGTGTTCAGCGAGATAGAGCGTAACGAAAGTCACAATGGCTTTGTATCACAACACGCCCAAAGACCTAATTGTGTTCACCATGTTTTGACTGAAAGCGAGAGAAAACCTCTTCCGTTTTGTCAGCTCTGTAATATTGGATGGAAAATATCAGCGCTTCCTTTCCTTTGTTATCTTGGTCATTTTATTTCGCCCTCCCATGCTCTGTTAGGAAATCCTGGTTGCCTGTTATGAACATTTTTCCTGGTGTATCCTTTCATCTTGGGTATCTGTGCATTTTTGACGTTTCATGTCGTGGATAAGATAAGTGAAGCTTATTGTTGGCAGAACGAAATATGAATGACATGCAGCCCAATGTGGTATAACCTTTTCTTGTAAAAGATCCACATGGCTGAGGCCAAATTCTCGTGGACAAAACCTTAATGAGAAATGAGAAAGAAATGCTGACCCCACATTGATGAAATAGATGCCAGTCTTGTGCGCTTTGCATTCCTCGGCGTTAGATTGATGTGATCGTTTGTTGTTAAAACGTATTACAGTAAGACACGAAACAGGCGGGTGAAGCAGATCTCGTGTTATGATGTTTTCAAGAAGAGGTTCTTTCAGACGTCGATGGAAAACGGTATGTATTTTTGACACGCCAGTGAAATGTCTTTGAACTCCCATTTTTTTGGTCTCAGCGGGACTTGCGTCGCCTGAGAAAGTGCAAATAGTTTAACTCCGCCCTCTATTTTACTGGCAGGCTGCTGTGAAAGAAATTGACCATGCATATTTTTTTTCGAGTTAACCCTCCCGTTGCTTTGGAATATGACCTGAACGAAATTATTGCCTCAAATAGAAGTGGTGCAGTGGGGTTTTATAGTCATTATTTTCACCGTCTTCCAAGTTTAACCGCATCAAAGGCCCCATAAAAACGTATCTGGTGATCACAAGAAAATAACTTTGTCGTGCACATGAGCCCACCTTTGGTACTTAACTTCAGAGGAAGAGGAACAAGTCCACGTGTTTTATCTGAATTATTACACTGTTGGTGTTTGGCCATTGTATCAGTTGCCCAGCAGAATTGTCGTTTCGGTTTGTTGTTACTTCACATTCTTTTTCCTTTTTTTACTGAGTTCAGCAGGTGAAAATGCATTTACGAATTTGCGGTAATTATTGCATAGTGGTCTTGCAAGACTAATTACTTCCGTTTTATTTATGTTCAACAGTAACAGTAAACATATTTTTGTTGGTGAATGTATTGATGAGCAAAAAATATGTATTATATTCTGACCCTCGTACTAGTATATATTAGTATGTTTAGTTTTGTTTAAGCCTTGGCTTTGAAGATAAGTTGTTTGATGAAGCGACAGGAATAAATAGTCACAGAGAACTATAATATAATAGTGATATAATATGTAATTTATATTTAATAAAATATATAACAAAAGTAACAAGATGATGATTCAGTTTAATGTCATTGAGCTATCATTTTGTTTTGCATCGCTTCATTATGTGAAGATGAGCGGGAACAAGCCAATCACAGCAACTAGCATTTTTGGTTTGATTTGGTTATTGGTTACGGTTTTACTTTTGTTGTTATTACTGTAGTTTGGGGGGTAAAGAGGTGGGCAGTTTTAAAATGGACGGCAGGAAAGGAAATAGTGTGGATTAGATAGGGTTAACAAAGGGCTCTGTTGTTTTAGAGGTCGGTTTCTTTTTTTTTATTTGATCATGTTTTTCTGACAACAGAAGTGAAAGTTTTAAGCAGTTCCGTACCCACTGAGAAAGAGTAATTGTGCAATGGTTATAATTAGTCCCGTGTTTCTCAGAAAGAGCGATTTGTTGTGACAGCAAAAGCAATCCAGCCCAAGTCTCCAAGGCATGCTTCATGATGTCAGTGCATTTAATCCTCCTTTCAACACCTACTTTGCCGTCACAGATTGTTGTCATTTGAGATTAATGTTTATTTAGGAGAAGACATTCTTTCACGTGCTCGACTTGTTTCAAATCTGATTATCGAACAACTGACCACTTGCCCTTTTTTCGTTGCATTTTTCAATATTCAGCAGCTGCTCAACTTCCTCCCAGGCCCAGTTTACCCTTTGTGACGCTGGTAACCAGGGTTTTACGATTTTCAGGATTCTGCTTGGATTTGGAAGAATTGATAAATGATTAATGTGAACTATATTCTAGAACAGTATTTTTCTATAGGAGAAATATAAATAGCCGTTAATATTTTATTCTTGTTCATATTTTTACATACGAATTTTGAAAGGTAGATGTGGAGCGAACTTTTGCGAGACGAAGGGCATGAACGTGAAAGCATGGGGTATCCTGACAGGAACTCGACCAACGCATGGGACGCATGAATGGAAAAGGGTTTCAAGCAAAGCACGAAAATGAAAATAGAGACAAGGGGTATTCGAAGCACATGAAAATTAAAACACTAAAACGACAAAGACCAAGTATGAGTCGCATTTTACAGAAAAAGGAGAGAAAATGTTTTTTCAATCAGAATCGAAAGTGTTTATCAACTTTTTGAAATATCAGTCGTCTGAACTGCCTGGAGCACCGCTCATCGACCTGCATCACATTGGTTGATGACATTCGCCCCACCTATTCACCCGGCGCCGTTGCCAGTTACAGTAAATGGCTTGATTTTGGATTTTGTCATTATTTTGAGTCATTCAATAACCTTCGCAATTATATTTCGCTGAGGCATTGCCCTGTGCAGTAACATCGATTTCACTGAAGTGTTCCAGTTTCCTTTTCGTTGAAAGTGAGAGTGTTTGGTCCAGTTCGTGCTTTCTAATCAGAAGAGGGCAAGCTCCACAAGGAAGCCATAAGTTTGCAAATTACTTAAAGCAATGACCTGGTTATTCTGATTGAAATAGCCTGGTTACTCAAGGACTACAATAAATAGCCTTTTTTTAGGATTTTAATGATATGTAAAGAAATATTATTTTAGGATGAGCATCAAGATGCCAACAAATGTGAGTCGTGTATGATTCATACCTTTGGGTAGACACGTGCCCGATTGCAGTGCCCTGGCGTTCATATTCCGTACATACGTATAACGATGTGCTTAAAATTGTCTTCATATGTACAGGTTTTTCAAATTGCAGTATAAGAGAAAAAACAATTACATGAATTTCAGATTTTATAACTTGTTATATGGTCCTTTGGCCTTCAGGGTAACTACTTTATCTCAACTCTTAAGACGATTTAGCAAGCTGGACTAGTTGCATAACCATACACTGTAACTACGCTCACAAGCGTGTAGATAAAAAATTGTTTAAACAAGAAAATGCTGACAAGAGTCTTCTGTGTTATGAGCACTTTTTTTTATAATACTTTTATTCATGTACCAGGTAAGAGGTTGGCTTTTAACAAGACCACGTTAAAACGGTTCCTCTTTGGAGTTCTTAGTTTACTATTCCACACTACAAAAACGTTTTGCCTTATTAAACCCTTCAGACCTTCACTATTGTATTTTTCATCCTTAAAGTAGCCTCCCCACCTTATTAAGCCCACCAGAAAAATTGTTTGCGAAGCATAAACCTGCGGGCTTTTACACGTCGGTTTACGGTGTTGTAGTTGCTGGGGAGTGCGCGACGGGATATGATTACATTCTTTATTACCGCCTGTCTAACTACGGGTGAACGTTTGTGCAACCCCGTACTTTTGCTCCATGATCGCAGTGATAAGATATTTGGAGTACTGTTCATGTGCAACTCTGGACGGGTTGCTATGCGAT
This sequence comes from Morbakka virulenta, assembly GCA_003991215.1. Lineage (NCBI taxonomy): Eukaryota > Metazoa > Cnidaria > Cubozoa > Carybdeida > Carukiidae > Morbakka > Morbakka virulenta. Next base: position 308,406 of record RDPX01000395.1, read on the forward strand.
GATATTATCAATGCCTGTGTCGGCCCAAGTGATACTTTGAAGATCAGTCAAACTGTGTGGTCTTTAATGAGATCAGGGCTCAGTTTGATGAACAAATCCTGCACTTGGTAATTTTCAGATTTCCTTACAGCGATAAAAAATATAAGATTATTTTTCTTCCATCTATATTTTTCTGATATTAATTCCTTTTTTGTAGACTTTTAAATCCAACTACCTCAGTGGTGGGCTGCTCACTGATGACAGCCCTACTGAAGTAAGGTCAGTTTTGATTTAAAAGGCCATCTACTTTTGACAAAGAAGGGTCTATAAATATATTCATCTTAATGAACGCAAGATAATATTCCATTGAATCAGGAATTATTTGGAGTAATTGCAGCGTATCCTTAACTGCTATGATTGCCCAGTTTAAAGTTTTGGAAGACAAAAAATCGGTTTCTGTGCATCATTTCACACACACACCGTTTGCTACAGTTTTGTGGAGTGTAATACTTTGAATATGCCCCCCTCCCCTCCCCCCGCTTCGAAAGAGGTGAAGCAAGGTTACGAGACCTACCTCGATTTTCTTTTCCGCCGCGGCATTCAAAAGCTTTTGTTGTTCTGCTTTATTTCGTGAACCAGTGTTTTCCTCTGTGCCGTTGAAATCGAGTTTTGTGAAGAATAAACCTTTTAATTGCTTCTTTTATACCCCTTTTAAATATCTTGCCCTTACAAGCATTTTTGTGGCTTTTAAAATTTCTTGTCAACACTGACTTGCTAATCGGTTTTGAATTGGCTGACGACGACTACAAATTTTTTAATTTTTGCGAAAAGCAGACAAGTAGTATTTCACCCAACACATCACTCTCACCCACTTCTTTCTGTTATTCTGACATGTTATTAAGACAAAGTAAACGTGTATGGCTTCTTTCCACCGTTTATTTAACGATAAGCGGTAACAATTTATGTTGTGAATGCTCAGGTTGGTTTGTAATTCTCTTATCATGCTTTAGAGATTAGGCTGTCTGTTCAGCCCTATCGATTTATTGTTTTGCAGTGATATGGATGTACGTGAACTGCATCGTTATAATGTAAATATGTATTTGAAGTCTCTTTACCTCATTTTTTGTGGTTTATAACCATGTGAAGCGTAAATTCTTTACTTCAGTTGCAGAGCGCAGTCTCTTAACAGCTGTCAGCAATACAGAGCACAATATTTTCCTCGTATCGCCCAATGGTAGTGATTCGGCAGAAAAGCTACTTCCTACAACAGCAGAACGCCTGATAAGTAAAAGTAGTCCACATACAGCAGCGTGATTAGACTGCCAATCACCAAGCCTCAAGGAAGTCCTCGTCACGATGGACGAGTCGAACTATTTTACGTTTTGTATTTTTATATGTAATGAAAGCAGCAAACTGGGCCTTAATTTGTCAAACGACTATAGCGGTATATTTCGCTCAATAAGCCCGGGTTTTCATTGAAAATGAATCAACTTTGGTTTTAAATGTTCTCAGTATCAACGCTCTATTTTTATGGCATAAGATGGAATATTTACCCATCCAATTTAGGGTCCAAAACCCTTGTATCTAGATGACTTCACGTTAACATGTGTCTGATTTTTGGTTCGACGTTATCTTTACCCCCTGTATTTGTTGCTTATCTATTCAATCACATTTTACTTGAGAACTCTTTTTCCATGTCAATTCTTCAATTTTAACGACTTTATGGTATATAAAAAAAGCAAAAACAGAAATGCTTATCATTTAACTGATTTACAACAAGGTTTAGTTAGGTTTTGTGCAGTAGCATATATATTCCTTTGATTTGAACAACAGCTAAATTATTTTTAATGAGCTTTAAAAGTTTCCTGTAGCTCTTTAGAGGCCAAAGGTGGTGCAAAAAAAATAAGGAATCTGTTTATGGATTGCATCTTGGCACTGCTTATTAAAAGTCAGACAAGAAACCTGTGAGTGCCAAACTGATACTTTGCTCCAGTTTGGGTATTTGTATTTATATATAGCTTTCGGGGCTTTTGTAGCCATTTTATGGGCATTTTTATTTAGGGCTGGGGTAACTCTGCTTTGCTATTGAAAAGCATTGCTTTTAGCACCATACGGTGGATTGCCAGGCGTAACACGAAAAAAAATTTCTTTAACGTGATTTGTCTTGGATAATTGCATTGTAATACCACATAGTTTACTTGTTTTTCCAACGGCGGCCTTGTTAATCGTGGGGGTTCAAAAGGAATCTGAGGATGTGTTGGATTTTCGAAATACGTTTATTGAACCCATCCTATTGTTTTACTTCTGCAGCAATCCTCCTTACTGTACTTGAGCCTCAGAATGGTGTGGTTTTAAGAGTAGAGTACATACCTTATATTTTTGTGTAATTTTCACAAGATTTTTTTCCGCCTACGTTGGATACTTTAATAATAATTTGAGAGATTGATATGCACAGTCGTGTGTGTTTTGGCTGTGGATGAAGGGTACCCTTTGACTACGCTTCCAGGCCTAGAAAACGTTGGTTATTGAGTGAGACCTGCTTAGAGGGATCTTGTTGGTATGCACTGTGAAGGTTATTTACGGCACACATCGCATCTGTATGGTAGTTTTGAAATACATTATCGAAAGCCTGCATCTCATTACACCGTTTTTGAGGTTTGATAAATAAAGTCCATCTTGGTATTTTATAAATTCGAATTGGATTTTTCTTTCTGGATGAGGGATGTGCCACAAACAAGTTAATATGTTTAAATCATTTTAACTAAACTGATTGAATTTTCTGACCTTTATGCCACACTTTATTTTGTCTACAAAGCCACGAAACAAGTTTATTTGCGGTAGAATATAACAATACATTTCGTTGAACCCACATACAATAGAAATCTTTACAATTGGTGATGTAGAAAATTTTAATAGTAATATGAGAGTTTCTCAGTTGAACCATGCCAGACGGTATCAGTACATATTTCTTGACTAACTGTAGTGAAAACGCCCTTCAACAACTAGATCTGGTCCAGAATTTTTGCACGAGTCACCCTACGTTAACATAAAATGCATATTTAGATTGTTTTAAGGGGTAACGTGGAAGACTTAAAGCATTTTTTTCTCTTTCAGGTACTTTGCTAATGTTCCGACATTGTAACATACACCAATTGTGGTTAAGAACCAGGAAATAAATCAATGTGATAATTTGTTAAAATTTGTTTTCCATTGAGAGCGGGAAGGTAAAGTTTGCAACAGTGGGGGTCCAGGGTCGGGAGTTGTTAACGTCGTTGCCAGATTTTATTAAGGATAGGCTCATTACATTTTTTCATATTTTTGAATTAGGAATTGTAAGGGCGAGCTTTATAGGGTTTTTTTTCTTTCCTGTCATCTTAGTTGACGAAGACGTCCTTTACAAATACCTTTCTTGATGATTGTTTTATCCATCTCAGCATGAGATGCACCCTATCCTCAAGGGTTTTTTTTTATCGGACTGCTCGACACATCGTCGAAAAAGGTCCCAGTTCAGGAAAGAACATAGAGATGGCTATCACATTCGTTAAGTGATGACGAATTATTTTTTAACAACCTCAAAAGACACTTATGCCATATTGAACTGTGCACTTGTTCTTTGGATTTCTTTGAATGCCAAGAATGTGAATAGGTTTATTCACTTTATCGGATTTCGTTCATACGGCTTGGCAAATACATGGATTTAAAAAAATGTTTTTTTGACACTTGATCTCACCCGGCAGGCAAATGACGATGATTTGTGATCGTGAGACAGAACAGTTGAGGCTTTATTCTATTGTTCGTCATTCTTGACCATCTCAAACGGGGTCACGTTTTTGCAATAATAATCCTGACTCGCAATTTATTTTAAATGATCATCAGCTATTTCGGGAAAGACTTGACTGTTTGCCTGTTCTGGGTTTGTTTAAAAATAGAATGGAATGTCTATTTTTGTTCCTACCAGCTGATCATTTGTTTTCCGTTACCTTCTGCAATTGTTGTGCCTTGATCTCGGCCACAGTATTCAGAGTGCAGGGTGCTGGGTGTGCAACTTGATCATTTTGACGTTATCTTGTCGGTTTTTGAGGCAACATTGTGAATTTACCCTACATTTGCTGGCTTCTTTACTTGGGTTGGAGAGGAAAATGACCTGCTTTTTTTGGAAAAAGGTAATCATCTGAACAAACCGAGACTTTGGTGTTACATTTTTTGTATTGCATGAGTTGTGGCATTTAAATGATTTACCAAAAGTGATGAAATATTGTTAAGGAATCCATTATTTTATTAATTGGCTTTGTACGAGCCACGACGCTTGCAGTTTCTTTACGTTATTATATTTTTAGTTTTGTATCGGTGCCTTAAATAAGGTCAATGTTCCACATAAAAAGGGAGTGACCTGTTCTCCAGAACCTAATTAGTTAAAGAAGTGTTAATTTGTAAAACTCATCGGAAAGTAAGTAAACCCGTTTCTTTCTGAGCCATCAGATACCACAATTTTTGTAATGATCAATAAATTTCTGGAAGAGGTATCAAGTGGCAGTAACTAAGCATTGTTTTTGCAAAACAGTACCAGGTCTTCTCAAATAAGCATCTTTATTACATTTCCAATTAACAACTGCAGATTAATACCCCATTGTTGGATAACTTTAGATATCACAGCCCAGGCCCACATTGTTGGTACTCGAAAAACAGAACATAAGAGATAGACACCCATCAAAGTTTAATATCCTTCTCCACACACGGTTAGTAATAGCATTGCCTTTGTAACGAAGACGACTCATAACCCAGTCTGTGGACAACGTGGCTAGTTTTATTGGCAAGTTATAGTACATAAATACATAAAATTGTAATTGCGAAAAATAATGTTTGTTTTGAGTATGCTGGGAAGCAGAAAAACAACCTTTTTGTTTTAATACAAAACAAAATAACAGGCTATCGGGTGAAGACGTCTTCTCAGCAATTTTATGATGGAGTATGGCCTTACCTGGTAATAATTTCGTCCTTTTCCCTTCCAAGATGCAGGGGCATGGAATGCAATGTCGGCATTATTTTTTGTTACTTTGGTATTGTAAAAATTAAGGAAGTAAAAGTATTTAATGCATTTGTTATGATTTTCTCGTTTTTCTCATTCTAGCGTCAAAGTGGTTCCACTGACAGCTCTGATCAGACACCATTAAGCGTGGAGGATTATAATGAAATGAAAAAGCAACTGATAAAGGCCGAGGTATGGTCACGTGTTTATTTTCTTGTTTAACCTCTTTTGTTACTTAACAGGCATCGTGACGTTGTGGTTAGTGCCACGATAGAATGTAGTGAACATTAAGGGGCAAGGGAACCACTCCAGTTTTTTCCTTTGAAGCATGCTGGAGACATGGTGAAAAGGTAGCTGGGTAACTTGAAACTACATTTGATTGAATCCATTGTTTCAGTTTAGCCTTGACACAAGAATCATTTTATGCTAAGTGCTAAGTACTTGCTTCATATCAGCCCTGTGATTTATGTATTTTTTGCAGGAAAACGTTTTTTTCTTTTATGTCTTACCCATTATTTACAAGAGGGCACTGGGGAAGCAAGGGGAACTTGTTCCTTTCTAGATATAAGCAGCCCCTGAAAAAAGTGGATGGGTCTTGCTATGACTTTTTGGTTTTATTTCCATTGACTTCACAAACTGAACCGTAAGTTTATTTGTAACATTCCTTTAATATTTTTACCCGGCATATTTATCAAGAATTTAAACCTGTATATTAGCTAGGGTAGATCTTGATAGGCCCATGCATATGCGACGTAATATGACCTTGTGCTGGGTGACGCAGTGAAAGCCACAGAGAGTCTTGTGGGCTTATAAAAGTACCAAGCGTTTTGCATAACAAGGAAGCAATATTGCTCCGAAGGAAAGATTTTGATGGGTGGAGCCCCCAGCCGACAGACAAAGGGAGCGTCAATGGTCTTAATTTTCCAAAAATTATGAAAATTCCGTTGTGTTTTTTTTTAATTAATTCATGAATTTGTACCTGAAATAACTTTAAAAGTCCTTGGGATGCTGAAAAGATCATTTTTGACTTGCATTTGTATTATTGGAATTTGGAAGGGGTACAGTGCACAGATAGGTAGGATCAAGCTCGGCTGTCATTCGCACACAGAGCTTCTAGAAACCTTCTGAATTAAGATATTTTCACGTCGCCAAGCATGGTCGGCGATCATGGTTGGCAGGTCAGCACAATTTTTTTATCGAGTGAACAGGAGTATGAGGTCGGCAGTTCTAGCCTTTAAAATGTGAACTGGTCGGTTTTTCGAAATAGGTAATATTTGTCCCGAGTTTCCTATTTTGGGAAAACCTTCGATTTAAAAGTGGTGCATATTGTGATAATCTTCGTTTCTATTTAAGTTGTGGTCTTAAACAACAACAATTTATCTTTCCACGATAACAATAGTGGTTTCCTTTGGCATGAAATTCACGGGAAGACTGTTAATTCGCCAACTAGCTGGAGAGATAAATATAATGAAAATAGCAAACTTTATTCTTAACCAAAAGATGCTTTACAGTTTAAAGAAAAAACTGTAAATTTTATAACTTTGTTAAAAAGCTTTTTCGTTTATGAGCAAATGTTAACTGTACGTCAGCAAAATGATGCAAAATGAATATTTATTGACATGCGAGCGAAAATTAGACAAGCTCGACACGATTACGGTGATTCGGAACTGTTACAGGACGGCATCTGCATCAACATTGCTAAATGCCGAGTCTGATTCATAGGGCTGTTATAAGAACATATGGTGAACCTTTGAAGTTAATTTTTATATTTACTGTAATTTAACTTACGCTAGATCTATTTAACTAAAAAGACAAACAAAAAACTAAAAGACTGTTGTTAATTAATTCCTGATAGTGCTTGGTGGCTCGCCTGCTCAAAAAAAAAGATTCAGCTTCTTGAATGTCTGCAGCAAGTCCCAAATGTTTCCTATTATTTAAATGAATTCTTGTTGAAGAAGTTGGTGACTTATCCGTTTACGTTTACCTTGATCTGTTTGTGGGAACTGGCCAGCGAAGACGAAGGTCCTGTGGTTGTGTCAGCAACTTAGGGAGAACCTTAAGTGATTGGTATATTCACCAATCTTGATCTCTTACATCCTTGTTTAATGTTATAAAACAAGTACTTGTGTTGCAACTCGTGTGGAACAATCTTCAGTGCAAATAGCGTAAGATATTGCAACAAAATTGCAGAAAAATCGACATGTTGGTGATTCAAACCCCGAAGCCCTCTCCAAATATAAGTATATATGGGGGTTGGAGATTTATAAGTTGCTATTATGGTTCAGAAGAAAAACAGGGTAATTGCAGTTAAGTGTAGACAACGACTGCAACAGACATAAATTGTGGTTTGATATTTTTTCTGCTTTTGGGCAGTAAGATGTCAAAGTCAAACTTTAATTTAACTAGTCACAGGAGCTTTAACGTATATATTGTGCTCACTTTAATTCTTAATTCTTGATAGCAGCATTTGAAATTTCAACTTAATACAGTTGCACACAACCATGAACGGTAGTGGGTGAATTGCTCCGTGTAGGATTGGCCCCCACACGATTGCCTCACCACTGTAGACTGCTTTTTCGATGAGTTTGCTGTGGCCAGTACTGCATTGGTTTTTCACCTCGTATTGGAAATTTAACTTTGTAAGGATTCATATCGGGCAGCTTTTTGTTTAAAGTAGACCAGAGAAAGAGAGCTAGTGTAACATTTTCCTTGCACCGTGCCGCACACTTGTGTACCAGTCTTGGTAAAGGCTAAATATCATATTGCCATCACTTGCTTGTTTACCAATCACTCGTTTGATTACATTGCAGGACAACAAAAAATACACTTTTCTCCGTTGTCAAAAGAAAATATTAGACTAGGGGTGTTTTGACACACACAAGTCGAAATTGACAGCTGTTTGTTTTCGTCTACGTATTTAGGTACTTTAATTACAGAATTACAGTTTTTCTTGGATAAAATAACCCATTGCGAAAGGCACAACATAAAACATAACACTATATTGAGAACGTCTTTTTCGAAATATACGGTAAAACTGACAAAACCACTAAAATTTCTTGGTACAAGTTACACGTTTCGTTCCCAATTTTTTAAGAATTTGCATTTATATTATTTTCTCGAGTACTGAACCTCGTGAAGATCTTGAAGTAAATTACACCAATAAACCACTACCAAACTCTTTCCCCGTCCGCCTTAATACCTTTGTTTCTATGGAGGTCACCATGACAACGCCCTGCACGTCATTTGTTTCACAGAAATTTTTAGTTAACTTATCCAAGTGGCTTAATGGTGGAATAATGGTTTATGCTCATGATTGCCCCCAAATCTATAAAGTTCTCCCGCATGTTCTGGACTATTTCGCCATACTTGGCTGCTTTCTTGTTGCCCAGAAAGTTATTTACCGCTACAATAAATTTCATGCTCATACCTAAGTGCAGCTGATTGAATTTATGAAATTCCTAATGTTAAGACCCATCAAACACAACCAGCTTTAACTTTTCTGTAGTTAGACCATGGTCCATCCATATCCAAAGCTTTAACAAAATAGTTCACAAATGCCAAAGTTTGACATTTGGTGAAGGTCGGATTATTTCTCTTCACTAAGTTAAAGACTCTTCAAAACATTAAAATACCCTTGAACTAGTTGAACTAGTGTTTTTTGCCGCCATTTTTTTGGCACCCAATACATTTTCCCCCCTGGCTCACCTGCTCAGAATACACAAGAAGCATGAGTATTTGATGTAGCCACTTAATTTGCCGAAGAGAAAATTAGCCATCTTAAAGTCTACGCATGTTACGCAAGGATAATTGTGGTAATAACTTTTTTCTATAATAGCTCACAACTTTTTATTCCTCTGCACGCTTTGTAGAGTAAACAATTGACAAGGATGCAAATTCACTTCTATCATAAAGAAGAACAACTTTTCAAACAGGTGCCAGTGAAAAATGTACCGATCACATGCATCCTATTCCGTTAATTCAGCTTTCTTGGTGCGACAGGTTACTCAGGTTCTTTTGGTGAGTCACGTTCTCTTACCAAATTTTTGGGTTCATTTTTATTCATTAACTGGGACTAATGAACTAGTGTTGCCATAAGCTTGGGCATTTTTTTGACTTTTAGGCTCTGTTTATACCCCTTGGTCGTCCAGCTTGCTAAGGTTTGTAAGTGCTGGGATGTATAGTTTTTCCTCGTGTGGAATCGGTCGTTACCCCGGATAAAGATTAGCCTGCTTTGATGGCTTTTTAGATTTTGTAGTAAAATGAAAGACACGCTGCAGAAACAACAACTATCACTATGGTTGAGTGATCTTTACCATTGCCATCAACAACTTTTGCTTTTTCTGATTTCAACAACGCATGTATCAGAACATTTCTTGCAAGTAATTGGATGTACAGACCGTTTATTCTGATCTTCTACTTCCAGCTGTATATTTAAGTAAGTGTGGTAAGCTTTCCTCGCAAAGTCGGAGGAAGTTTTCCGATTTTACTTCAACACATATTCACCTCAATTGTAGCAAAACACATCTGGATCATTTTCGGAACGTCTTTTGAAGTTATAATGGTTCTTTGAGAGAAAGAAAGGAAGCAAATTAAGTTGAAGTTTAAAAGCTCAAATCAACAAGGTCACCACAACATATTACTTCAACAAAGAAACTAACAACCTCATTACAAATAGAATTCCTTTTGTGTTTTGTGATCACAAGCAATTCTCTTGCACAGGCCCCACAATTTAAAAAACCAAAATTTGCGACAAATTCAGGAATTTTAACTAATGACTAATTGTTTATCCACTTCCAGATGAGGGATTTGCTGGCATTTTGCAATGATGGGTCTTTTAAACAGAATTTGTACAGAAAATGAATGACAAAATTCCTTTTTATAAACAAGATAAGGATTAAGTGAAGTTTTTGTAGATTGAATAGAATTTAATAGGAAACAGGTAAATTAACTACTTTGAAAAAAATTCAAAAAAAAAATTGTAATCGGCACCAGTTTTAAGAGTTGGCGTAGGAAGCAATGCATTTTTTCAAAAAGTGCATGAATAGTGAAGACTGTGGGTTTGAGTATCTTGAAATTTAGACTTGAGGGTAAAAAAATAGCTTTAATTTGCATATTCTGTATGTCACCAAAGCTGTTAACGAGCATAAAGTTGCCTTAACAAATTACCTGTCGGGATTTACCAGTCGCTCGACAAAGTAAAAATAATTTGGGCATTCCATGTTGACAAAAATAAACAAAATCATCGGATATATCAGATCACTTTATTTACTTGTAAAAGAAAAATATTATCAAGATACAAGTAATATACAGGACGTATATCTTAAAACCATAACTTTGTTGGTTGATTTTAGAGTTCTTTCTCGTGTCCTAGAATAAAGGGAATTCGATCTTTTAGTATAATTTTTAAAGCAAAATATTGCTGTTTCGGCAAACTGTAGGGAGAGCATTAAGCTCCCCCCCCCCAAAAAAAAATAAATATTTAATTGATTTGAAAAGTTTATTCTGTTTTTGTTATTTAGGGTGAAGTTGAAGGTAAACCCTTCATAGCATTTTCACAGCAAAATTTTTAAATAATGATAATAGTAATAATAATGATAGTGATCATAATAAAACCGGATGATTTTTATTGTTAAAAAAACATTTACATATTTACATCGTTCCTCGCATTAATACTCTCCGATTAAGGCATATTACTCAAGTTTGTACCAGTTTTCACCGGCTTAAAAGTTCTGGATGTTCTCATTGTTTATTACGCATACACAATATTTGATAGGTTATAACAATAGTCATCATCATCATCATCATCAAGAGCAACAACAGCATCTCCAGCATCTCCAGCAGCAACATAATCATGATCTGAAAAATAATGTGGAAATGCTGCTTAAATCATTTTTAGTGTAGTTGTTTGTCAGGAACTCGTCTAAATATGATTGCCTGTTTTTACTGCTTGACAAGGGTCTCGTGTATTTTTTTAATTCGATTAAATCAAACCTGCTGTGGTTCTGAGGAGGCTACTTGTAACTATGAGAATGTTTTGGGCTTCTTTTATTTCAGTTATTGTGCATATTGGCCATCAAAGTCGTTTCCCGCTACGAATTTTGTTGTTGACTTTACATAATGTTAACCGACATGGGGTAAATGGGTTTTTTTTACGTAACTGGTTTGAAGCTGTTTATGTGTTGGTGATTAATATTTTTTATGCAAGTTACCCTAACTGATATGACCTTTTTTTCTTCTTATAACACATGGCGAAACACGTAATTGTATCGATTTTCTTGTTTGTCGAGACAAAGTTCGTACGTACTCTCACAGGCTGAAGTACTAGTCGTTCGGTTCAACCCGCATTATATACCATATGTTTTTGTGTTTTCTTTAGTTAATGTGGCTCATGCTTCACGTGAAACGTAGATAACCCGCTCCGATGTTCTTGGGTTTCTTTAACTGCTGAACATTATTTTACTTTATCAATGCATGTTCAAGGCAAGGCTTTTGTCTTCTGTAAAACAATCCATAAAAGAACGGTTGTGGTTGTAGTTCTCTCTTAAATGAAAGATAATTAACTGAGGCTTATCTGAAAGGGTATTATTTGAGAATGTACTCACACCAATGTCAAATGAGACATTACTCTGTACCGTATGGAGTCGTAGCGCTGTCTTATTTTCAGTATATTCGTGAAATTCCAAACATGGAAATAGTAGTGTTTATGTCGTAAAGGTAGAAGAAAGCAGTGATGGGTCAGTGCTCTGGAAAACCGAAGTTTTCTGCTCTCACAGAAGGACCAGGTCAGGTATGCCGAAGCTTAAAATTTAAGGAATTGGTTTGCCGGTTTCATTTATTATCGGGTTTCTGTTTCACCATACATTAGCTCGTGGAAGTAGATAGACAGGATTTTACGAAAATCGTTTTTATTTGATTTTTGTAGTTGTATATTGGTGGAAAGTAATAACAGAAGTTTTGCTAACGACAAGTTTTCCTTCTCACATAAGCAAAGACAATGTAGCTTTATTCGTTATAGTAACACTTGAAAATATGTTCCACAAAGAACTTTCTTGTCACATCAAGCAAAGCGTAGTAAAAAGTAAACTGGAGCAGTTTTCGGTATGAAACCGGTCATTCTAGAATCATATTAACACTGTATTCATGATATCGAGTCGTATTTGCCAATTTCTAACTAGCTTAGTCTTACACTATGTCTTGTGGGTTGAATTACTTTTTGGCTGGTCGTTAAGCCCGCAAAACCTTTGAGAAAATTTTGTGGTTATATTAATGTCGACGTTAAGTTACTGATAACGGGATGGAAATAATGAAACTTTTTGAGAACGTTTTCTTGCGAATTTAGAAATGTTGATTGGGAAAACGAAATTTCACATATTTAAGCCACCTGCCACTGACTGCTTTGAAAGTACTAGAGAATTCCTTTCATATTTTTACCGCTAGAACATGGTGATATTTTACTGCAACTGCTTTGTATCATAGTACTGATTTGAATTGTTTACGCAGTTAATATGAATATCACTCCTTCCATTTATTATCATTAAATGTGGAGTTGACTTTATTGTCTTGCTTGTTTGGAATCCAACGTCTACTTTTCATACAAGTGTACTTTGAAATCAGCAAATTACATTTGTCTTGTGCGTAAGTGCAGGTGTTAAGAGAATATTTTATATCATTCCAATTGCAAGTATATAATCAATTTCATACCAGCATATACGCAAACGTTTTAGTAGAAAAGATAGCGATGATATAATGCAAACCTTGTCTACATTTTGTCTATTCGTTGTTTCCGAAAGTGATTTACGATAATGCAGTGAAAGAAGAAACCTATCCACTATAATAATTGGCGAATTTAATTCATTTTCTAATGTTTATAACTTTGTATTGACAGATTAGCATTTTGTAATTGATTAGAACTTTTGCCAGATGTTTTATTTTTTCCAAATTCGAGGAAGTATTCAGCAGTTTAAAATATTGTATTTTTGTCTCATTGTTAGGTCGCTTAACTTCCTTATTTTCACTTCTCTTGATAGCCTCTGGTGCCTCTAGTGCTCATAAATGAACGTATATTTTTGAATATGTCTTTGTGTAGTAGTAGTGGTAGAGGTAGTAAAAGTAGCAGTAGCAGTAGTAGTAGTAATAGCAGTAGTAGTAGTAATAGCAGTAGCAGTAGTAATAGTAGTATTAATAGTAGTAGTAATAGTAGTAGTTGTTGTTGTTTTAATAGTAGCTGCTATCTGCTTTGAAAGTTTGTACACGGTGAAGAGTTTATTAAATTGAATTAAACCCTTCCACACTGCAGATTTAAGTTTAACAAACAAATGAATGTAAAAGTATTTTTTAAACCCACCATGGAGTAGTAGATTCGAGTAGTAGATCAGCTTTTAATATGTAGTCATAGTATGTAAGTCATGTTAAAGAAACGGTTCTACCCTCCAGTGTATATTGTATGCGCCTGTAAAGAGTAGGTATACATATACCTCACTACCCCGCGTGTAGGCACACGGTTTTAAAAGGTATGGGTGCATAAACCCTGAACAAAATTTCAGGAGGGATGGTATGATTATTTGAATAAGTACAGTTACACATATGTTTGCAATCATTATTCTCATACAAAGACACCAACAAGACCGTGCGATTGAGACAACAAGTAGCGTAGCAGCATGGTTGACCAGAGAGTAATCCATTGGTTCAGAAAATAATGCAGCCTGTGCCTAAAAACCGCATTGTAGTAAGAGGAAGAGATGAAGATCCTTGTGAAAGGCACTCGCTTATACTCAGGGTATTACGCTAACTTGGTATATGCATATTTATCTACTATTTTAAGTCAAATTATCTGACACGGGTTTGCTTTTGGAATAAGTACAGGATACAGCGAGGATTATACATGTACATAGTCTCATTATGCAAATTCCTGTTAATTTTAAAATTAGGGTTTCTGGACAAAGCCCAAAATCTATTAGAATTTAAAGACGACAGAAATAATAAACCATATTTTGTGTGTTAATGTTGAATACGAAACAGAGGTTCTTATTTAAAGACTTGTTTTCAGCAATAATTTTGGGAGTGAACCTGTGTTTTTGAAAATTACAACCCCCATTGCACAGAAAGGCTCCGTTTGAGTGAAATTATGAGCGCACTGGGTTATGATTCGTATTTGACCACTTCATATAGACCATGTGGCTGGGCACCTGTGATTTATTTTGGTGCATAGAAGTTTCTCCGCCACTATTTTGGCCTATAACTGTGAGCCAGACCGCGGCATTTGGATTGAATTAGCTTCTAGCTTTCTGACGTCAGCTTTCCAATGTGAATTATATTGTTGGAAAGTCGAAGTAAAAGTGAATTCCAGATCAACAAGCCTGTGTCAGAAGATTTATTGGCCATCAAAGATGGAATTTTTTTTGCATAAACGATGTAGTTCTCTGGAATTGGAGACCTTTTGGTTTTTCCGTGCGTTGGACATTTCAAGGTTCATCCCCAAAGCTTGATGTACCTAGAATTTTTGAAGTTGTTGTTTGGCAAATTCAATTATTCATCATTTGGTAGCAGGTTAATGTCAGAAACACCTGCGTTTTGAATATATTTTATCAGTCTAAGCATTATGAGGACAAAACTACTTTCACAGTATTTTCAATAGTTGCAGTTCACTACCCCATAAAGTTCCCCAGGGCACCAGAACAGAGTTTAAATTGAGCTTCAAGATTAATACCGAGAAGTTGACTTTTCGCTACTATTTGAAGACATTCAGGATTTCAAGAATGCTTTGCATCGTCCCCAGAAATTGAGAAATCCTGCCACTCGACACCCTTTTCCCACGTGAGACAGAGAGCAAGCGTTGATACACCTGAACTGAATATAACTGGAGGCCAAAATTTATTTCCAACTTATTTCAAATTAAACATTTTTACAGCTTCAATAATCTGGCGACGAAGCTGATGTTGGTTATATTTTTTACTGTGCTTTAAACCACAACCTCGTGATCTAAGTCAACAAGGGACAATACACATGCGAACACAATTTTTTATTGACAAGTAATTTCAGAATCCAAAACGGAAAGTTGATTAGCAATTGATGTATATACGAATCAGCTATATTCACCCTTGAAAGAAAGATAATATAAGGCCTAATTCTTGGACTTTTACGTAAGTATTGGTGAATTGTAATTTTCCAGAAAGTGGATAATAGTTGGATATTAATGCCTAAGAAAGGTACCTGCTACTTTTTAAACCCGTTTTTATCCAATTGCAAACTAATGGTAGCGCAATATTGTCTCTCTGTGGTAGTGTGATTTCCATTATTTTTTTATGCGTCTTTCAGTACACGTTTTTTAGGTATTTTTGGAACCTGTGATTTAATCTCGTTCTCATTTTGAGAAGTTTTTCAGCGATAGGCGTCAGATAGGCGCCCAAAACCCTTTGCATCCTGAATTTGGTTTTAAATCAGCGAATTTTACCATCAGTGGATACTAAACAATTATTGTGAGAAGTGACAATTTTTGTTCCACCACCACCACCCACGTTACCAACGGCATGTGGTTGTTCAAAACACCAAGTAAATTTTTGAACCATGTTTGTTTGTTTTTGAATTGTCAGTACAAAGCAGCTAAGTAAATCTCAAGCAGTATCACATTAAATATGGTAATCAGAGCGGCAACATTGACGTATTTTGACTATTTGGGGGCTCGCCTTTCTAAAGAGGTAATAAGAGCAACTGTCGGGGGGGGGATTGCAGGCTTTGAGTATTTTAAGAGTTAACAGAATACAAAATGGAAGTCAGAAAGCAGTTTCGTTGGCAATACACGCCACAGTCAGATTGGAAGACTTAAACCCGCAAACTCTAGGGGATGTAAACAGTAGCGGCACTTTGCGGTTTATTTGGGGGTGGGGGGCAAAATGTATTTTTTTGAATATCTCAATTAAAGTCATGTCCATTTTGGTCGTGAGCTTTTATCACAAATAAGAGAAGATCGAGAAAGCCCGCCAATTTTTGTGATTGCCTGCCTAAAATAATCAAGAGGTAATACACATTTTTTTGTGTACAAGGAGAAGTAATTATACTCGAATGCGTCCAAGCTAACATTCACTGGAGTATGTGCTGTGGGACCCATTGAGTTCCACACAGTTTGAAATTGGACACATGAAAACTTTATTTCATCGTACTGTCATTATTTTATCTCCCAACAGTTTGTCAAGAAAAATAGGTGAAGTTAACCCAGTTCTGTTCAGTAATGGTTATCCTAACGTTGCATTAGACTGGGTTATTCGGTGTGAATTATATGGCTTTTTAAATCCTGTTTAACATGGACCCGTAAAGTACCGCATATGGCTCAAACTATCCTGGATAGGCCTTGTTTTCACTGAATTCATAAATCAAATTACTGGGACTGTTTTCAAATGCTATCGTGCTGCAGCACCCAAAGTAGCTTTCACTTCGCGAAAAGTTGTCCGTCATCTACAAAAGATGTTTGGCCTCCAACAAATTTAAGTATGCTTGTTAACGAATTGAAGTGCTGGTGTGCTGCCAGTCTGTACGTCTCTAAGATTGATCGACAGAAAAAGCAGCATTTGCTTAGTGTTTACAGAGAAAAACTTTGTGCCAATCGACTTCATAAAAAAGAACAGTGCTAAACTGTAAACAAAATTGTTAATTGTGATTGGGCTAAAACACAACATCTACTGCTGAACGGTAAATGCAGTTAAGAGTGGAGTTGTTTTAGACTAAAATGGGTGGGCCTTCTCGATACTCGCTTTGTTGTATGTATTGATAAAAACTCACTTGATTGGGATGTTTTCTTATTCCGGTATGTTACTCCAGTCGAGTTCCAGCAAAAAACCTTTAGACTAAAATGAACGTGACTTCATTTGCTATATTCAAGTTATGTACCAAAAAGGTTTTTGACTGCACCTGTTAGTTTTATCGGAAATGTCATGCAAAGCACTTTTATGTGTATTCCAAGCGATCGAGAGTGAATTGGTAGTGGTGGGAGTGAGTTCATTACTTTCTTTGAAAACAACCCAAAAACTCTTAATTTTCCGTAATTTCAAGGTAACTTACCATTTTAGTTAGTGGAAGTGAAAAAATCAATCACAGTATGAACAAAGATAACCAAATGAAATGCAAACAATTAGCTTTCTTTACAAATTATGTACAAATTTTCGTTTTACAGTTTATTTGGAGTATTATAATAATAAATAATTTATAAACGTTTGCGATACAAATATTGAGCTAATGATAGCTAATTACAGCCAACTATTTACCTACTTACAGTAGTATTTAAAAAAAACTATTTTTCAAGTAAATCCGCTTTTTTACAATGTGACGGTAGTTGCAGTCGTTCCATTGACATTTTTTTACTTTTGACCTTGATTAACTGCTCCCACTTTAATTATACTTCGTTATCTTTTCTACAAATATGTCTTTCATAAAATTTGCTTTCAGCATTTGTTTTTGTTTGGAATATTTTATTCATCAGCAACTGCAAGTTGCTTTAATAAACAAATATGAAATACTGATGGGGACTGGGCTGCTAAAACCAGAATGTGAACGAGAAGTAATCGTTATATAAGCTGGAAAGGGAGTGAATATGAATTTAAACAGCAGTTTGGAACACTCGGTCAAAGTGTCGAAGCATCTTACTTTTAACACTGCTGCAGGCTCAAGTTTCAATGGCATTTAATTTCATGTTACTGGTGATAAACAAAGACCCGCTAGAATCCCGTGTGGTAAAAACAGTTTTGTACCCAGTAGCATTTTAATAACCCGTAGAGTTTTCCTGTTCTGATGGTTTAGCTGGACTAATTTTTAGACATAATTGAAATTACAGTGCAGTCTTAGAAAATAAATCACATATCACTTTCGTCAGTTTTAACAATAATGACGTTTGATTGACACCCGTAAGTAAACACGATATCTTTTTCCCAACTTTTTTTGTTCGATTGATATTTCTTTGAACGAGTTTGTGTAAAGTGAATTAAGAAAACCAGCTGCTTTCCTCAACCAAGAAAAGCCCCGCTAACCATACTCAATGTAAATAGGACGGGTTTAGCTTTGTATCATTTTTATTAGGAAGACGATTTTTTATTCATGACGACATTTCTTAGTGGACAAATAAATTTCAATATTAGAAATATGAAGTAGACTAAAATTATTGACCATTCAGTTGACTTCATAAATTGTAAATGGCACATGCTGTATATCCTTTGATATGCAATATTTTATTGAGTACAAAACAGTCCTTAACTAACTTCCAAGTGGCATCAGTACGTTCACCGATTGCAAGGGTACATATATTCATGCTACTGATTTCTGTAGTTAAATAGAAGAATTCCTTTGTGTTTCGTTGTTCAGTTTTCACCGATTGCACCCCATCTTCAGGGGGATTAGGGAAAACACCTGACTTGTTATGATTACACTTGAAGAGTTTACCCAGGAACAAAAAATGAGTGCTTTTGTGTTTAATCTTTAAAAATAGTGGTACCCCAAGAGGTTTCGTTTCTGAACAGTGTTCACTTTTTCCAGCTTGCCATAGGTAACTATGAAAAGTGCAGTCTTGACCCCCAAAACCTAGCTTGAGGTATATACACTGAAGGCCCAATAGTACCCAGTGAACAGTAACATTGGGATAGTTTTGGTATTTATGTTCCTATAGGGTATAACCATGGTTTATGTCGCGCTTTGGATACAGCTTTAAGATCTATTTGCTCGCCGGTGTTCGATGACAACATAATTTTTCTCGAAATATATATGGAATGTTGTTCTTTTTACGTATAATTCCAGTAGGTATAGTAATTTTGACGTTGAAGCTGCTCATCAACCATGTGGTTTAGGGCTAAAGTTGTTTGTACCGAAATGCGTATGAACAGCCATTCCATTTCGCTAAGGTTTTTCGCAATGCACTGAGTTTTCCGCGTCACAGACTTCAGGTCCTCCGTTACTGTTTTGGGGGCATTTTTTTCGTAATGAAGCCAAAATAATTTGTGATTTTATATATCGATTAGAATATTTCAAAGATTTTCAAGAGCTTTTAACTGCCAAAAATTAAGATTGCCCTGTGCAGATTAGGAAACATATTTTTTTTAATTTACAGGACCGTGTTCAGGAGCTTGAACAACTGAACTGTAGCATGAGGCAAGAAGTGAATCTGGTAAGATCAACGGTAAGTTTGTTTCCATATGTTTGATTTGATATTCGGAACGAGATTTACTGTACCCGGCGCTGGGCTACGTTGCTGAATTTTTGGCAACGGCTGGCTGGCTAGCTGTTTGTTTGGCAAGGCTTGTCTACAGATTGTATTTTATTATTGATTTAAATACGTACAATCAGCCTTTCCGTCAAACCGGACAGAAAAGAAGATGTTATTGAGGTGAACATTTTTCCTGCCACTAAGATGATTTAAAAGTATACCGGTCACAATAATAAGAGGACTCTTTCAGCGCCTTAGAAAAAAAGACAAAACGTTCAGACTCAGAGAGACAACTACCCCCCCCCCCAAAAAAAAAAACCCTCCAAACCCTCCAAACCCAATCCCACACAGCACATCTCTGTCAAAATTTTTGTAAGGGCACTCCCTGTGCACAGCGTTTTACTTTTTTTCCATACTGGATCGCCCTTCCTATAAAGCCCGATGTTTGTCAAAATGTGAAAAAAGAATCGACTGCCAGACACTGTTTTACAAGTACATGTACTCATTTGTTTGTGGACAAGTATTAAAGCCCATCTTTGTTTAGATAATGATAGTAATTGGCTAAAAGAAACTGAAATGGTGTGGCTTTTTTGGTGTAAGCATCTTTTTTTGGTTTCATACGTTACTTTCTCACAAATTGCAGTTTTGTAAATTTTATGCTGTACTATGAATGTGCGGTGTACTGATCTTAATTTTTACGTACGAAGTACAAAAAATACGTAACAATAAATAATACGTTTTTCTGTTTCACTTTTGGAAATGCGGTCATCAAATACTTCGAGAAATTGCGCCCCCTTCAGCCTGTCTTTGGCAATTTATTTACTACTTGTAGAATTGATGAGAGAAATCCTCGTTTGAACCTTTTGAAACTATTTGTAGCTTTAGATTTCATTACATAGCTATCAAAAATTGCATAGATTATGAGCATTGGCGCAGAAGTTCCTCGTTTTGGCGAATTAACTATTTGGTTGTGACTAAAAACCCATGAATTTAGTAACTAATTGCCATTTAAATTGCTGTGGCCAACAAAGGCTACCTTTAAAAGGTTGTATTTGACAAAGTTAAAAGGGTGATGGACAGGATTTTTCAAACAATTGTGAAAATGAATTAATAAGACCATCGTTTTACAACAAAATTTTTAAGTCCACTTCCGCAGATTCTGTTGTTAATGTAATGTCAGACAAGAAAATGAACTTTTTAAGGACGGTACTGGAGAGGTTTTGGAACATCGTCAGTGAATCCACACTTCCACGTCGAAACAGAGAGACGTACAGAAATTGAGGTTTAGAGCGTGTTTGCTCAAATAATAGAGGAGCGCAGCGACGAGAAGGATAAGAGGGAATTTGTATCTTAAATAGTTAATAATATTGTGTGATTTGTAACATAACCATTACAGGTTTATGTTTACACAGTAAAAGGCCGATCAATAATAGTAAAAGGGAACGATGTACTTGGTGTATAATGGTGACCACAGCTCTCTGATCCATGTTATTGACATGGTCCTGGACGTGCTTAAATTGTAGCATTTTTTTCGATGGAATATGAAGAATTTCGTTAAATTCCTGTTATGAAGAACCTTCTTGTTGTTATAAGTGATAGAAAGAGCCTAGTTAGGGACCAGTTTTCAGGGTATTTTACATAAAAAATATTATTTTTTTTAAGGTTTGTATTCGACACTATCAAATTGCTTAGGAAAGAACATAGAAACTACACTTTGAGACAGTAAGCTTTTTACTTGAGGCTTATTGAAAGCAAGCCGCAATCAAGGACCTCAGTAAACAAAGTCGAATCATACTGATTGCTCCAATGGTCATTAGTATTATTAAAACCTTATCTATATATTACAACGGGGCAAAGTTTAACGGAATGCTAACCTATGACTGATTAGACAACTCTATGCCTGCTTACTACCGAAAACCACTCATAAATAGAGGGAAGACATTTTTCCAAATGCAGGAACATTACGGATATGTTGTGAGAGGTATCCGCAATATAGAACTGGAGAACTACAAGTACAACAGTTTGAGGTACTGGAAATCACTATAATACTGAGCAAACCCCATATAGTC
This sequence comes from Morbakka virulenta, assembly GCA_003991215.1. NCBI lineage: Eukaryota > Metazoa > Cnidaria > Cubozoa > Carybdeida > Carukiidae > Morbakka > Morbakka virulenta. The sequence continues at coordinate 329,659 of RDPX01000395.1, forward strand.
CGAAGGCATCTTGTTCCAGCCTGGACTCAGGACGAAATCCTTTGTCACCCTACACACATTGATGATTATTAAATATGAACTGAAATTATATGAAATACATGCCGTACATGACGGAAATCTTAATTTCCGTATTTGCAAAGTAAAAACCTTTATCACAGGAGGTTGCCACATGCTATTTTTTACCAGACACAACTCTTCAATTGATGTTCTTTACGAAGACGACTGCTGTATCGCTTTCATTTGTGACTGTTTGAGAAATACGAGTTCAGTGAGACATAACTACGAAAAGTTAACTCAAACTGTTCTTGTCGAAAAGGCGGAAATAGGAATGGAACGTGTACCAAACCAACCATAACTAAAATCCTAAAAGAAGTGCAATTTTTTTAAATTTGAATTTTAACGTAGTTTGATCAAAATGTGTTTGTCAGTATTCATGGTTCTTCAAAACTGTTTTAAATAAGGCTGCAATCTATTGTTAAGATCTTACAATATTTAGATCTGTGTTGGATCTTCTGATTATTTGGATGTGATAACAGAAGAAAAGTAATTCAGTAACGAAAGGATAAGATGTATTGGTATTTGGTTTCAACGATTGAATGTTGTATGCTGAATAATAGTAGATTGTTTGATGATAAAAACCAACAGTTGTGAGGATAAAAAAGGAATTTAGACAAAAACTAATGATTGTAGATACATGAATAAAACCACGTGGTAATACAAGCCCAAGGCCAGTAGCCACCAAAATAACCCAAACCACACAGTACAATGGGAGATCTGTAAGGAGACATCAGATTAGACAATGTACTTGTAATTTGATTAGGTTTTTGTATTGGCTAGTGTTGCTTGCAAAACTATACGGTTTGATATCAGTCCAGCAGGGCAGTAAGTGTGAATGGGTCAAATGGGTTTTGTGGAATATAGTTAATGTTAACGTTATAACTGTTACATGTGCTTGACATACTGTAAAACATGATATGACCTCAATGTAAGTGCAAGATGACAGACAAGAAAAAAATATAGTATCTTCTAACGTAAGGTTAAACTAACGCTTGGGATTGCAGGTGGCATTGGAAATGCGGTTAAATTTTATAGCAGTTGAGTGGCCTTAAAACAAAGCATAGCCAGAGTAATTTTGACAATTTTGGCGGATAAAAAGTCAGAATAGCTATTTAAATCAAAATGAAACTTTGTTCACCTACAAATATTGGTAATCATTAAAGTTCCGTCATTAAAACAAAACATTATAGTTTGGCTTAACAAGTGTCATTGGCAATCAACATGGAATTTGTTAAGCCATTTTTAACCAAGGTAAGAACATGAGAACACGGTGAATAATTTTACCTCAGGACATTGTCAAGAAACTTGTGTTTAAAGCTGGAATGATGAATAAGGTCGATGGAATGAGAAGAAAGGTAAGGGCGTGATTATAAGCAAGGTTGAGAAGGTGGAGAGTAATAGCTGAATTCTTGTTTATTAAAAATGTCATTGTTATGAAAAGATATAATCTATGCTGCTTGGAAAAGAGATGTTGGACGTAGCCCAAAGGTTGAAGTATACTTAGATTAGTTCAGAGAGCATGCTAAAATTCGCTAAAATTTATTTTTGGACTAAGCTGGAGAGACGTTTTGCATCGTATGAAGTTAATGGAAAGATACATGCAGGAATTCTATTCCGAAAGACTGGATATTTTGGTAATGGAGAGAGAAGAATTAACGTGTATTTGGGCATTTGGCAGAGTGAAGACCATGAAGATGCCTGGTCAACCATCACTGTGTATTTTCAATTTTTTATGGCATTTGCTTCACAATCTTTGTTTACCTCATGTATTGTTCGTGTATTGATGTTTGCAATTAAAATAGTACAAGTTGCTAGGAATAACTAAAGTAAGATTTTCCCTTGCTACTGTTCAAAGCTAATGCAAATGTTCGTTGTGAAAGTGTTAAGTATGTTAACTATGTGAAGAAACGTACCAGAATGCTGGAAGTGAAATTCGGGGGTATAAATGCCATTTCCAAACTGGACGTAAAGGATAAGGTAATATGAGATGCTAAATAAGTAGTTTAGTAGACTGATGTTTTGTAAGCATTTTGAGTCACAGTTCGAAAGGTTATTCATATTGGGTGTGTACCAGGGGGCTACTGGAATGAGGATTGTTTTGGAAAGTTTGTTAGAAAGAAAAGCGAGGTTTATTTGCAAAAATACAAACTTTGAAAAGACACACTGACTTATTGTTTGGCTTTACTTATAGCTGCAGAAGTTAATGCAAGAAAATGCGGCCTTAAAGGCGCAAGTGGCCCAATCGGAATCAAGAAAAGAGGATTTACAAAGAAAAGTAAGAGTGCTCGAAATGGAATTGGATAGGGTAAGTGACAACAATTTTTAAGACCAAAAAGAAACGCGTTTTTGTGAAAGTGTTTTTTGGTAACTACCTTTATTTTTTGTTTCACGATTAAGGGTGAAGCTTGCGTTGTTTGGGGATTTTTTCACCGAACCATAGCATTTGTTTTCATTTTTTAAACATGTTGCGTTATCTCACCCAACCACCCCGTAAGCACATTTCACATGTCTTAGCTTCATCTAAGCAAGGAATCATTTTACATTATCAAGATTGCTAGTTCTTGTAAAAGGTACGAAGCAAGTTAATTTTGGAGAACTTCGAAAATGCCTCTCACCGGGTATTCTTGTACACGCCTTTTGCTTTACGTTGCTTTTAAAAAGCCCTTTTCACTCCTTGTCGCCTTATTTATCTTTGTTTCATATTCGTATTTTTTTGTATTGAAGCAGAGTCTGTAGTAGACTGTTTTATTAGACCAAACACGATTTGTTCTGGAAGGTTGAGTTGAACATTGTGGAACTATAAAAATCGTTGTCACATGCTTGTAATATACCTGTTGCAGCCATGTAAAAGGTTTACTCAAACCTTTGCCAAAAGTTTGAAAAATTTAAGTAGATTTAACGAATACGATGGCTTGCATTTTAGATTTCCAGTTTTTATTCCAAGAGACAAATGTTCACGCAAGTTGTAATAAGGTCTGTCATACTGATTGTGGTTAAGCCCACAATTTTGAGAAATTGTAGAAGGGTTAAGGACATTTCAAGTAAGTCATTAATTCCTTTGATAGCCGTTGATAGCAAAGGTGAACAGTACATTTTTAATCCCACACTACGTCTTGGGTATAAAGGTATTTCATATCACTATAGTCTAACTATGTACTTATTGTACTTTTATGGTCAAAAAGAAAACTCCAGTAATCGTTTACCTAACCCATTGTTACAATTAACTAACCAGATGTTTGCTTACTAATGTCTTGTTTTCAACAAATATGCAGTAAATGTTGGCAAACCAGCATAATATGCATTCGAGTTGTGTGTACATGACCAACAAACATTAGAAGAGAGTTTGAGCCCAGTACATGCAAACATGACCCATTTTTGTATATCATTATTTTTGGCGTTCGTGAACACTGTAAATGTAACCATGAACTTTAAAACATCAGAAGGTCAGAAACAACATCTTGTGTGGTAAACTATCAGTAATCGTGGTGGCTGCAACAAAGAAAATTTGTTTGACAGGAAAATATTTTAGTTTGAATTATAACAGTCCACTTTATCATTCCGACTTATTGAAACTCTAAAGTGATTTTAGTCGGTAATTTGTTATTGCTATTATAATTTTTTTCTTTTCAATAGCTAATTAAATACGGATAGTTAGCCAAATAAAATTTAACTACCAAATTTTTCTAGTTACCAAACAACACAAAAATACAGAAATTAGCCATTGTCCTCGCCCTGTATAAGGCTGGAAATGACCTTACGAACAGTACTTTCGCTCTCCATTTGTAGCATTTCACTTTGCATTTCAATTGCAATTTTGTCAATAAGTTAATGATTTTCAAACACGTTTTGGAGAACAGTCCTTGAATCTTTGATTCCACCTCCTAGTGCATCAATTATCACGGGAATCACAGTGATGTTGAAACCAGGACGCTTCTCTCTTGTTTCGAACGCCAATTGTCTCTATTTGGTCAACTTTTCCATTTTCTTCGCATCAATATTCTGTTGCTGCGGGTACGCAATATCGCATACCTATGTATTTCTCTCTTCTATTTCAAGAATCAAATCCGGTCGTCTCGAGCACGTGGTCTTGCGCAGATGAAACTCGAAGGCCCACAGCCACTTTGCTCTGTCATTTTCAAGAATTGCTTTGTCACATCGCTCGTTATACCAAACAACGTCTTGGCCAATTAACTTGTGCTCCCCTGGTCATACCACCGCTGGAATCATAAATGCTCGGTTGTGTATGAATATTATTATTATTATTAATATTATTATTATTATTGTTGTTACTGTTATTGTTGTTGTTATTGTTATTATTATTATTATTATTATTATTATTATTATTATTATTATTATTATTATTATTATCTTCATTTTGCATTTTTCACAGGCTGTTCTTTTTGCCGAATAACATCTCTTGGGCGAGCCACAACTAGCAGCCAATGGCCAAGAGGTTTCTTTCACCTTACATCTCCAATACTTTTCGAAGTATCCTGGCTGTTTCCAACAAGGCTGTTTTTGTACCATCCCAACACCTACTTCAATATCTAGTTTTTCCATCCATCCATTGNTTATTATTATTATTATTATTATTATTATTATTATTATTATTATTATTATCTTCATTTTGCATTTTTCACAGGCTGTTCTTTTTGCCGAATAACATCTCTTGGGCGAGCCACAACTAGCAGCCAATGGCCAAGAGGTTTCTTTCACCTTACATCTCCAATACTTTTCGAAGTATCCTGGCTGTTTCCAACAAGGCTGTTTTTGTACCATCCCAACACCTACTTCAATATCTAGTTTTTCCATCCATCCATTGAAATCTTTGCTTACGCACCCCATAGCACCTATTACTACTGGTACAACTAGCGCTTTTCTCAACGACCAGAGTCTTATAAATTCCCTCTTTAGGTTTTGGTATTTTTCAACTTTTTCATTTTCTTTATCATGCACCCTATTATCTCCTGGAACCGCAATATCAATGATTATGCATGACTTCGTCTTTTTCTCTACCAATACCAAATCAGGTCTCCTAGCCTCAATTACGTTGTCGCACTGGATATTCATGTCCCACAATAATTTCACTTTATCGTTTTCTAGTACTCCCTCTGGGGAATGTTCGTACCATTTTTCCTTCTTGTTAAGTCCATAATTTTCGCACAATTTCCAATGAATTAGCTTAGCAATACTGTCATGCCTTCTTTTGTACTCCCGCTGGGCTAGTTTTTTACACTCGCATATTAGATGTTGTACGGTCTCCCCCTTATCCAAGCACATCCTACAAAGTGGATTTCCACTAGTTTTGTCGATTTTGTGCTTGACATAGTTTGTTCTTAACGCTTGTTCTTGGGCATCGAATATTAGTGCCTCTGTTTGCACCTTTAGATCACTTTGCACAACCCATTTCCAAGATAATCATTTATCTATTTCATCATTCATTTCACGGTCGAACTGCCCATACATTCTTTTATCGTACCATTTCATTTTGGCCTTGTTTTGGTTACTCCTTTTAAATTCTTCCTTCCCCATCAGGTTTCCAATATCAATGATACCAACTTCCTTTGCACCTTTTAGAAGCTCTTCTTTTGAATCCCGCACATACAATCCCAAATTGTTCTCCTCACTTCGCACACAATTTTCAATGCTAATCAAACCTCTTCCACCATCTCTTCGTTTCACATACAGTCGATCAACATCACTTTTTGGATGGAAAGCACCGTACATAGTTAAAGTC
>RDPX01000395.1:346166-368282 GCA_003991215.1 Morbakka virulenta
TTTTCTCAATACTTTCCTTGCATTTCCTGATCTTATTTCTTTGTCCTTATCTAGTTCCTCCAATAAAGAAATTTCTCTTCTAAAAGCTTCAATTTCTTTCTCAATTTTCCTTTCCAACTTAGGTTTACTAGGCTTGGATCTATCGTTTTTCTTTCTCTTCGGTTTGACGCCACATTTAAACTGTATTATTTTTGATGTTGCATAAGTTAATTGGTTCAATGTAGTAAGGTTAGGGTCCATTTCTTCACAAAGTTGCTTTAATGCTTCGTTTCCTAGTCGAAAAATCTCTTTGTATTTATGGCTTTGTCTAATCTTTATAAGAGGTTCCCTTGCGTGCATGCTAGTGTGTTGTACAGCAGATAACTCTTCTAAAATTTCGTGTTTCATAAGGATGACCTTTTCCTGGTTGATTTCGTTTTCTTTATCATTTTCTTTACGGCTATCCTTCTGTAATGCACCTTCACCTGGAAGTCCACCATCAACTACTCCTTCATCTCCATTCTCATCCCTTCTACCTGCAGCATCAAGTTCACCGTTACCTTCGCCTCTATCTAGTTCTAAATTCTCAACTATACCTTTGTTCACTAAAGAATCGACATTGGGTGAATCAACATCTCTCTTAACTTTCTCCTTAATATGGGCCACTTCAATATCCGTCAGCTTTTTGTCACGGAGGATATACCTTCTGACATTGGCTAATTTATTTGCATCAAGACTGTCAAACTTGTTGTTTTGACTATTTCGCTCGCGCCATATCAAATAAGTATCGTTGGTGTTGTTACTTTGAAGTCTTTCAAATGCAAGATAAAAACAATAGGTAACTTCCTTGTATTCTTCCCTGTTCCATTTCTTTCGGTTTTTCTTTTGGTTATCTATAGGTAGTGAACCTGATGGTCCAGAGTTGGGAGCTTGCCCTTCCTGGTGACCACGCAGGTTTTCGTGGTGGGAATAATTTGACCGAGTTGCATATTTTTCGACCTCAGGCTGGTCTCTCCCTGAGGGACGCGTCCCTTGTTGACCCGCGCGACGGACGAGGCGGTTATTTTATTTCTTGTTTTCATTATCATTTCGGGTGCATTTTAATCTTACTGCCAAGGGGTTGAGTATTCCGCGCCATTTACCATCTGGTATTTCGAACACATCGCGGATTGAGGACAGACTTAACTCCGCCGGACGTCAACCCAGTATTTCAAGGCCTCGGAGTAGGCTAACAGGTGCTACACCTTCGTCAAGGGTGAGTTGGAGGTAGTTGTGGCAAAGGGTAACCTCATTCGCCCACGTCGAAACTCCACAAACGGGTGCAGTTTATCGTCATACCCAGGACGTTTATTATTATTATTATTATTATTATTATTATTATTATTATTATTATTATTATTATCTGTTTTAAAGCTTTCGCACAGGCTGTTCGTATTGCCGAGTATTTTCCTCTTGGGCGAGCCACAACTAGTGGCCAAGGGCCAAGAGGGTTCTTTCAAATGTCCATTACTTTTCTAATTATCCTCGCAGATCCCAATAAGGCTGTTTTTTGCACAATTCCAACATTTACTTCAAGACCTAACATTTCCATCCAGCTATTAAATCTTTTGCTCACACAGCCTAAGGCACCAACAACTACTGGTACCACTTTCACTTTTCTTAACGACCAAAGACGTTTCAGCTCCATTTTTAAATCTTGATACTTTTCGACCTTTTCATTCTCTTTTTCATGTGCCCTACAATCACCAGGTACAGCAACATCTATAATGATGGCATCTTTCGTTTTCTTCTCAAGTAATATTATGTCTGGTCTCCTCGCTTCTATCAAATTATCACATTGGATATTGATATCCCAAATCAATTTTACATTTTCATCTTCTACTACACCTTCCGGGCAATGTTCGTACCATTTCTCCTTCCTGTCGAGACCATACTTTCCACATAACATCCAATGGATCAGCTTAGCGATGTTATCATGTCTCCTCTTGTATTCACGTTGAGCCATTTTACTACACTCACAAACAATATGTTGCACTGTCTCCGCTCGTTCTCCACACATTCTGCACAAGGGACTTTCTGAAGTTTTATCAATTCTATTTTTAATGTAGTTTGTTCGCAAAGCCTGTTCTTGTGCGGCAAATATTGTTGCTTCTGTTTGAACTTTGATGTCTCCTCGAGTAATCCATTGCCAAGATAACTTTTTATCAATTTCCTCAGGCATTTCTCTAACAAACTGACCATACATTCTCTTCTCGTGCCATTTAGTTTTAATCTCGTTATGACTTGATCTTTTAAATTCATCCTTTTCCATCAAATTATCTGTTTGGATAACACCACCTTTTCTCACACCCTTCAAAAGCATCTCATTTGACTCTAATATATAGACCCAAATTATTTTCTTCTGACCATACACAGTTTTCGATACTGATCAAACCCCTACCCCCTTCTTTCCTCTTTACATAAAGTCTGTCAATATCTCCTTTTGGATGAAAAGCCCCATACATGATCAATGTCTTCCTTGTCGTCCTGTCAATCTTCCTCAACTATTATTATTATTATTATTATTATTATTATTAACAATTATTATTATTATTATTATTATTATTATATTATTATTATTATTATTATTATTATTATTATTATTATTATTATTATTATTATTATTACGTGTAGACGCAGTCTAGTTGAAATTTGACTGGTGGTAAAGTTCGCCGAGCAATAAGTCGCAACCTTAGATGACCAACGCATATCGCAGTATTTGTGCTGATCCTAGCAGGCAACTTTTTAGTATAGCAAAGTATACCAAAAAAGATACTTCCGCTGACTTGTTCAAGCCAGTGATGGAACCCTTTGATATGCAACCTACAGCTCCTATAACGATGGGTGTAACTTTCACATTTTTGCACTTCCTGAGCCTTTTCATCTTCTCCTGATACAAATGGTCATGAGACGTCTGTAATTTTACAGGGACGTCCTTCCTTTTCAAGTATTAAAATATCTTGGCTTGAATGCTCGAGAACTTTATCGGTTTAAATTCGCATGGCCCAGAATATTTTAACTTTTTCGTACTCCACAACACGATTTGGTTGATCCTCATACCATTTTTCTCTGTGTTCTAAATCATACTTCTAACAAAGTTGCCAATGCAAGAACTGAGCCATTTTATCATGCCTGCACATCCTGTACTGTTTCTGAGCCAGCTGCTCACATTCAGAGACCAGACGAACCAGTCTCCTTTCGTTCTCCACATATTCTGCAGAGTGGTGAAATGTTTTTTTGCCTATATCGTGTTTATTACCAATAATCAAAGGTTCCTTTTGATTTTCCTATTCATTACCCTAATACCTTCCTCATATCCTTGCTGCTATCCTTATTATTTTCTTCTTCTTCTTCTTTAAGCTTATGCTCTGGCTGATCTTATTACTGTGATACTCTTATTAGGAGGGTCATAAGAAATGACCAAGGACTAGAAAGGGGCCGTTCCTAGTAAAGCAGTTTTTTTGCACATCTGCAATATTACATGGAATTCCAATCTTCTCAAACCACTTCTCAAATCCTTTTGTTATACTTCCAAGGGCTCCTATTACTACTGGCACTACTTAAACTTTCTTCATTTTTCAGTCTTGCTACTTCTCTTTTTAAGTCCTGATATTTTTCAACTTTTTCTTTTTCCTTTTCCTCTACCCTTCGATCTGCAGGCACTGCAATATCGACAATGATACAACTTCTCATTTTCTTATCAATTAAGCCGATGTCTGGCCTCTTAGCCTCTATTACATTGTCACACTATATTGATATCCCAAAAAAGCTTGACATCATCATCATTTTCGACAGCCCCTTCTGGAGTATGTGCATACCACTTTTCTTGATACACCAGTCCATTTTTCTTGCAAAGATCCCAATGGACTTTCTTGGCAACGTTATCCTGTCTTCTCTTGTACTCTTTTTCTGTAAGCTTTTTACATTCACTAACTATATGTTGCACACATTCTACAAGTAGATTTTTTTCACTTTTATCAATTCTACACTTGATGTACTTTGTTCTAATAGCCTGCTCTTGGACGGCACATACAATAGCCTCCGTTTCACTTTTAAGGTCACTTCTGGATAACCAATACCACATTTTCTCTTTGTAGACATTTTCAGTACAATCTCTGATTACTTCCGCATACATCTCCTTTTCCAACCATTTTTGCTTAAGCTCTTCAGACCTTTGCTTTTCAAGTTCTTTGGTGGTAATTGTGCCTTCAGTAACGGTCGTCGTTCTGGACTAACTCACACCTTTCATGAGATTTTCTTCTGATTTCAAAACGTAATAACCCAAACTATTTTCTTCCCCTCTGACTACAAGCTCCACCTTACTCAGCCCTCTTCCACCTTCTCTCCTCTTCATACATTATATTATTATTGTTGTTATTATTATTATTATCGCTTATGGGTTTGTCCTGATAAATTTAATTAAATAGATAATATTTTTTAAATATTCGATTGTTAATGTTAATTTCTAACCTATCTTACTGTAGAAATGCAGAACAGATGAAGACTCGGATCATGTTCCTGTAGATAGTATTACACCACACCCAAGTCCTAGATTAAAGGATACATTTGAAATGGATATTACTTACAAAACTGCACATATCGAAAACAATAAAGTACATGGTACTAGTAGTGGAATTAGAAAAACATATGATAACATAGACATAACAGATGTGCTTTATGCAGAGGTAAATAAACGTGGCAAATCAGTGGAAACTCCCATCAGTTACAACGATGACACCGAAGGTAAAAACAAAGAAGTTGTAGAAATTTTAGTGTTGGGCGCTGATTATTTTGTGAGCTACTAGTTATTTACCGTTTCAGTGAGTGTGAGTGTGTGTGTGTGTGTGTGTGTGTGTGTGTGTGTGTGTGTGTGTGTGTGAGAGAGAGAGACAGAGACAGAGAGACAGAGGTGGGGGAGGGGAGAGGCAGATGGGGGGTCGTATTTACTTGCAGTCAGTTTGAATCACTTTGAATGCACATTTTTTCACACATTTCCACAACATTTGATGCAGTACGACGTAAGAGATTGTATCATATCTTTAATAATTTTTGAAGCCAGTAAAACCTCAATCGTTATATATTTTTAAAGAAAATAGAAGGAACGTTAAAGGTCATTTTGAATAACAAGTATTCGGAACTTTTAACACATTTTATCATTATTTTCCCCAGGTTGAATCATTGGATATCTCTGCCGTTAGTTATATATATATATAATAAATGCCATCATTTAAGTGTATGGAGACCTACACCGACGATTAGCGGAATCGTAATCATTTCGTTACAAATAAATGGGCTTGCCAGTGAAAAATGGCTTTTAATCTGGAAACTTACAAAACAACTTTCGAAATTATTTCTTTTGTCAAAAGGAAATTGGTTCCGATCATCACAATCATTTGGGGCTGATCTTTGCTAGCAAATTATCTTTCTTAAGACACACTGATGAAATTATGCTAAAAGTAAAATCAAATCTTGTCTTCTTATAGGTTTTTTGTCAGTTTCCCTCAAAAGACCTCAGCTTTAAATTTTTATTCGTCCGCAATTGACTATGGAAATATATTTTTAGCACACCACTAAATGCGTCAAGTAATTGAGAAATGGCATGCATCTAGTAATTAAGAAAATCCAAAGAATCTAGTATCAGATCTATCTACCAATTATCGGTCCATGGAGTGATACCACTCTATTAGGACAAGACGAAGAATTAGTTTGGGTGGACCTTACAGGTAGGTGCTATTGCGCCTTGCTTTCTTGGATGTTCACACCTGTAAAGGTCGAGTTAACGACGGAGAATATTTTACCTTTTCATCACTTCTTGTACAACAGTTTAAACCCTTTAGGCTATAAGGGAATCTAGTGTAATACAAAGAGATATAGAATAGTATTGTTTGGCTAAATTCCCAAAATGGGATACTTAATTTGCCCGTCTTTCTCAAAATCTGGTATTCTGTATAGTTCACCAAAGGTGCATAAACATAACCTTCCGTTTCGACCAATCGTCTCCGCAGTTGGAACCCACAGTTCCAATCTAGTTTCGTACCTTGCTAATTTCGTAAAACCAATCACCACAAACGAAAACACAGAAAAGGACAATTTCCCCATTTGCTCACTGATTACAAGTTTACGAAAAGAATACCATCGTGCAAGCTTCGATATAACATTGTTTTTCACTAGCATTACACTGAATGAAACCATCAATATTTGTATTGGGAAACTTTTTTCCTCGCAGGCACCACAGCTCGTGCCAATTTCCATGGTGTTGAAGCGAGTATTTACATTAATTGTATTAATGTTATTCCTATGTTTCTTCCAAGCTGTACAAAATAGCCCAGAGTATTGTGAATCGTCATCAGATTCTGCTGCATTTGGCACTGAAGAAGATATCGCCGTAGAAGAGGGTGCACCAAGTCAGGAGGATATTGTTAGGGCAACAGAGCAAATAACAAAAAAAATTCAGGAGTTACTTTTAGCTGCACAAATTGGTAAACATAGCAGGTAATGACTGTTGTTTATAGGTAAACGTCATTTTATAGGGTTTGTTTTTGTTTGGTTTTGTTGGGTTTTTTCTTGCTTGCTTATTCTGTCAGGCCGGTGGGCAGTGAGCGAAGTTCAAGGACATTTTTGTGTGCTTGTCCAAGTTAGAATGGCTTTAACTTTCTCTTTGTTAAGTTGTTGTGTCTTTTGAAGTTGTTAATTTTCTTGTGAAACTTAAATTTTCAAAAAGAATGCTGCCATCACTGAAAATTGTGCTTTTTTGTAATAAATAACTTAAGTCTTGAGCAGAACTATACATAATTTGCCAGTTGTAAGTATATTTCAGATTTTACGGCTTTGGATTTGGGTTTGACGTTTTGTCTGTCAAAACTAAAGCTGTGTTGATTACCGATTTTTATGGCGTTACTTTTGCTACGTCTTTAAAAAAATGTGTTAAAAATTGTTTTCTCTCGCGGATATGTCGATTTTTTTCAGTGCCATTGATATTTTACAAAAGCAAATGTCTGACTTTGCTCAGTCAAGTTTGTTTATCTGCAACAGTAAAAGTAACGGTCTTATTCTCTTGGCCATTACGGTTTATAAACCAAAGTTTCCTCGTGATAATCTCCCATGTTTTTGGTTAGCTAGTGTATTGAGATTAACAGTCAGGTAGTCTGCTGCTTTATTTGTTATTTCTTAGCTTTGTTGTCATGAAAATAACAATAGGTACTTAATTTAAGTCAAAACAAAAAATTGGTTTACTCTACTGGCATAGAAACAATAAAAAGTTGTCATGGAAATTACCAGCAGGATTTTTATCTGTTTGTAAATAGCATTTGTACATTTTGATTCCAACAGTTCGTTTAGTCTACAAAGCAAGTGGTGGTGCACTTCATTTCCTTTAACTTATCCCTTTAATTAAACTGCTTTTTTAAAAGTGCGACACTCACTTTTTTAGAAATGGCGATATTTTGCTATTAGGAATAAACTTGATAACAATACTTGTGTGTATTTTACTAATTTTGTTGTGTGTGTGTGTCTGTGTCTGTGTCTGCGGTTACCTATCACAATTTTACATTGTTTTTATGAGAAGTGAATCTGCAAACACAGCTCAATTTGCCTTATATGAACCATATGAAATATCCTTGAGAAAAGCATACATGCCCAACAGCAAAGATGCGTACGCTGTACAAATTCGTATATTTATATATACATATATTTGTCTGAGAGACTTGTGAGAGTCTAGGCTTCCTCCAAGTTTTTATTTACACGACCGAGATGGCATTGCTGTTTTTTATGCATTTTGAGATATTGTCGTGGAGTAAGAAATTGTTTAAATTTGGACTGTACATCAGGTGTCTAAAATGTCCCAGTATTGATTACTTAATATGAAAACTGAATAATGTTGTTTTTCGTAATTGTTTGTCTGTTACCCCATCCACTATATGAGGATCTCTATAGTATTTTTACCTATGTAACGTAAGAGAGAGACGTCATTAAGTGGGAATAACCATCAATCTGTAGTAATTACTTTGTATGGAATGGTTCTATAGAGAACAAGGTTTCACGTTCATGCATCAATCTGGATAGAAGAGACAAAAAACAACCTACTACAGACGGCACTTGTGAGTACCGCGTTAGTCGTTTCCAGTGTAAAAGCATTCTTGCCGTGAAACCAAGTTTACTGCTGCTCCTTACACATCTCTTGTCGACTTGTTAACCAAAGGTATGCAGGATACTTTGGTCCACTGCTTGATTTTCACGAAAGACCCCAATCTTTTCCAGGGATTTTATACGGAAGATTTTTGTGCCGTAGATTTCTGAACCAGTAGGTTTTTCCTAAGAACTCTTTAATCGTCAAGCTCTCTGTCATCCGCTTCCTTTCCACCAACGAACAGCCAGAAGTTCTTCAAATTTGATGCCCAGTTTGATTCGCAAAGAGCAAATATATTTTAAAGCTTCAGTAGAATCAAAGGGTTATGTATACTGCAAAACTTTGAAAAAGACAAAAGTAACACAGCAAGAAACTTTTTTTTTCTTGAAGCAAAAATTCTTGGTATCTAAATCGGTAGCAAGTAGAATTTTACTTTTAGTAACATTGCAGACCGATTCATTTAGGGTTGATAAATTTATTCATTGAATACGAGAAAATATTAGTAATTAATTTTGTTATTCTCTTTTCTTTCCCAGTTATACATCTTGTTCTAGTAATATATCGTCAGCTGTAAATGATATGGCAAGTCTTTTCCCCAAGGTATGTACTGTCTTTTTGTTGTAAGCATGAGTAGTGATAAGATATTGCTTTCCTCTCCTACTTTCCGCCCCAATCCCCCGCCAAAAATGTAGAATTATTACGGATAATTACTCTGAAAATCGATTTACTTGTGCATGCAGTACATAAAAATTTGGAAATAAACTAGCAGCTGCAATCATTACGACTTTTTTTGCGACTTTTTGCTCCCAGTGTTTTGTTTTTTTATTCCAACGGGTTCCTTTAAATCAGTAAAAGTCGTTATATGATACTCATAAACAAGATTTGCAGTGTTTTTGTTGCGAGACAAAATGGAAAATTATTCAAAGTTCGGCAAGACAGGCAGTCGCAGTCACAGGTACACAAAACACATGATTCGTGTTTACAATGTATAAATTTTGGGGAAAAAAGAACAAGATAGGGCCTCCTTTTCAGTTAACAAAATACAACAGATTTTTCTGCTCCCCCCTACTATCGTTATTACGTTACAAGTAGTGCAGCCACATTACTCTGTCACTGCTACTACTTACTGCTAGTAGCGCATTATTACTACCATGCGTTTTTTTTGTTAATTTTCACTTTAATTTTTTGAAGATTACCAACGAACTAATAATTTTCTGTAACAAAATAAGGGAACACTTTTTTGCCTTCGTTCTCTGCATTTTGAACCTTCGTTGCAGTAATGTAATGTAATTGTTCTTTCTTTCCATTCTTCAGCAAGCAAATTCGGAAAGTGTTAGAGAAGCTTTACGACTGATGATAACAAGTGCAGCCCGGCTACAAATAGAGTGTCGCACCGTTTTACCCGACCATAGTATTGACACAGCAATGTTAACGCAACAAGTAATTCAGTGTGCCTATGACATTGCAAAAGCAGCAAAACATCTTGTTACAACATACAATCGTGAACTATAATAGTAGTTTTGCCTAGAGTATTGGCTTTATTATTCAACCGTTTATCTTGAAAATTATTTTCTGGGATGCTGTAAGCAATCTGGATACGACAGTGACTTGATATTCGATTTGAAGATTCCCGTTTTCTTCATACTTTTTTTCTGTGCACAAGTATATCGCCTTACATGGTGTTGAGCAGCAGGGATCATTCCTGTCTTCATTGTGCAGAGATACCAAACAGTTTCAATAGTTTAAATATTTGTAAAGCTGACACGCAAACAAACAACTCCGGCATTTCATTCAGTCAGATACCTTTTTGTCGGGTCACTTGCAACTGATTTAGCCTGTGGTGATTTAGCTTTGTGCAGTATCAGCAGTAAGAATGCAAGTGGATGTCAATTATGAAGGTCAGAATGGAAAGGTGTGTCAGGTGTATTATAAAATGCATTTCTTATAGAGCCAATGCGGGCAATATTAAGTAGGGGAACGGGCATGAGTAATAAAGGATTGCATGAATATGGGTGAACAAGTAGTGTATTGCTGTTAGCTATGTATAGCCGTTCAGGGTATACGAGAATTTGTTTTTCCCCGTCCTCCCCCCCCATCCCCCCGGAATGCTGAAAATTATTTCCAAAGAATGTTATAGCTCCAGCAGAACAGCAAGTTGCGTTTAGGCTGATATTGGATTAATAACTTAAATCAGTTTTCTCTGCCAGGTGTACCTGCAGACAGTTTGTTCAGCCAGCCACTGTGAAACATTGTAGTTCACAAAGACCTTAATTCTCATGACCCCACAACATAATGCCTATGTTCTTGTGTATTCTTACAATATACACCTGTAGATAAACCCGTGAGATTATTCGTACATATCAGCAACGAAAGTGAAGGATTCTATTTCTCTTAATATGGATGTGAACATTATCCAATTTATGTCACTGCTAATTCGCATGACGTGAACCTTAAACATCAAACAGCACCATACCATGTAAATTTGCCTTCGTTGACTAGAAATTGTCAAGAAATTGGGTTTATTGCAGTTTTTCTCCTACTTGTCGAGTTACACACTGTTATGTAATATTAATGAGCGAAATGGCTAGTTATTTGCGGCACTGTAAGGTGCAGAGTAGAAATTTATTTACCTTGATCCACTTAAGATAGGAATATTGAGAATTCAAAACATCTCTGGTATGCATGCAAGCAAGAATCCCATCTTGAATGTATGTTTTCATTTAAGACGTTACCGTTTTTAATTTTCACCTGTAAATACTGTAGTTTACTTTTACAACATTTCTTGCGTCACGAGAGCCCTGCTTACTTTTCACCATCAAACACTATTTCTAATGCAACATGCTTTTGATACTATCATGCTTAGCCTTGCATTGTAGTACCTTAAATCTTTTGCGTTGGAGATAATTAGTATTGACATAGTTGTGTATAATTTTTGTTGTCATTTCCTCTGTTTAGAGGGTTATAGTCTTCTTTTGATTTAATCTCCCGCATGGGTGCCACTGTGGTTAAGTTTCAGCCATGTGTAAACCGCAACTCTTAATGCCTTTTTTTATTACCAAGCGAAACATAGTGAATTGCTTGATAAGGTAGTATTTTCTTATGTATCATTTTATATTAGTTTCTTACTTTTGTTAGTATTTGTGTTTTCCAATCAGAATTTGAAACAACAGCTCTGTAAATACCTTAAGCGTATCTTGCTCCGAAGTCAAGAGGATGTCATAATTTCCATAACTATGTGACTTTTCAAATCAATACTACCCACAGAACTAAAAGCTGTATTTTAAATCAATTGACGACAATTTAATTCATTTAATTAAATGAACGTTTTTGTATTAGTCATTATAAACGAGTGTAATAATAAGTACCTGTCTTGTTTTCTTTCACGACCTTTCAAGTCGCTTGCTGTTAATTAACGTACGAGTAGATTTAACCTGCCGCCTTACAGGACCTCTTAGGCGAAGGCAAGGTCCGTACTTACAACACGGCGCGGAAGAGAACTTGGGACCTCGCCACGTAGTAACACATGAATAACTATCAATACGATTGCCTCCCTCTCCCAAACACACAGAACGTCAAAGGAGATCAAAGTGCAATGTGGAACGTCAGAACTATGTGCAAGGTAGGAAGAAAGGCTAATGCAGAACAGGAAATAAAAAGACTAAAACTGAAATTATTGGGTTTGAACGAGGAGAGAGAGCCAGGTGTTGGCTGCGTCAACGCTCTGAGTGCCTTCATCTGTTTCGGTGGTGAATCTGCACAGAGAGGTGTGGTAGTGATGGTGGACAAGCAACTTAACTCATGTATTCTTGGATATTGGGCTGTATCGAACAAAGTTCTTCTAGTAAAATTTAAAGGCCAACCATTTAGTACCTGTATAATTCAAGTCTATGCTACAACAACAACACAATAGATGTACGGAAAATGAAGATACCAATATGAGAGAGCATCAGCGTGTGCATGGAAAGGTGAAGCAATTATCATATAACAAAGAAACCAGATGGAAAAGTTGTGATTGAATCGGAGTAAGTGGGAGGTAGGTGGAGAGAACACATCGAAGAACTATTTGATGACGACCGGGCGGAGGATACCAACCTATATTTTGATGATGAAGGCATATACATAGCCAAGGACGAAATAAGGGCAGCAATAAATGGTATTAAAAAAGGTAAATCGGTTGGAGATGATGGTGCTGCTGTGGAGATGCTTCGGGCCCAGGAAGAGTTTGAAATAGATGTTAAAACTCAACTGGCAAACAAAATATATTATTCGGGTGACGTCATTCCGCAGATGTACAACTCAACATTTGTTACTATATATAAGATACCTGGGACAGTTAGGTCAATAGACACAGAACGATTAGCATCATCAATCAGATTTGCAAGGTAATACTAAGAGAAATATCAAAAGGATTAAAAGGTAGAATAAGACCAGAAGTTAAAGTAGAGCAGTTCGTTTCGTGAAAAGTGAAGGTACAACAGAAGGGACTTTTTTTATTAAGACTGTTAATGCAGAAAGAGCTTTACCAGTGCTTTGTAGACTGTAAAAAGGCATTTGATAGAGTGCAACACGAGAGGTTATTTGACATGCTTAAGAGATTTGTTATTGAAGATTGAAAAGAGTTGGAAAAGATTGATCAGAAATTTGTATTGGAGACAAAGGGCAAATGTGAGAATTGGTGAAATGGAATCAAATTTTCAAAATATTAAACATGGAGTACAACAAGGGTGTGTTCTGTCACCTGATTTCTTTTTTATAGCGATATAATTGAGAGATGGCGGTGACTTGGAAGGCATTAAAGTTGGCGGACTCGATCTTAGTAATATTAATAATCCCGACGATACGCTTGTGATACTGATTTTGAGGAACAACTGCAAAATCTGGTTAGTGCTCTGGAACAATCAAGTGTTGAGAGAGGGTTAAAAATCAATTAGAAAAGGACAAGTTTTGGGGATCTCCAGGAAGTAGCCACCCCATATTACTATCTTAGTTAACAACAAGACTGAAGCACACAAAATCATCTATCTGAGAATGCTAGTCGTGATGGACGATGTGAGAGTGATAGAAGGAAGAGGATCGTTTTAGCAAAAAACTCATTCACAAGGGTAAGAGGAATGGTAACGAACAGCAAGCTTGCAATGTCAACAAGAGTTAGATTTGTGAAGTGTGGTCTGTACTGCTCTACGGGCGCAAGACGTGGACTCTTGGGAAGGATAATGAACGAAGACGTGAAGCTATGAAGATGTGATATTGGAAAAGAATGTTGAAATTTTCCAGGACAGACAAAAGAACAAATGAGGATCTGTTGGCCAAGCTGGAGTGGGGAGACCCTTGCTGTCAGTCGTGAGAGTTGGGCAGCTGCGCTTTGTAGGATATGTTGTTAGGAATGGAGAGCTGGAAGAGCTATGGCTCAATGGGACGACGAAGAAGAGGACAACCAGGAGTAAAATACATGAACGGACTGGTGAAAGTAACAGATGGGCGATTGCTAGTTGCTCAAATTATCAGAATGGTGAGAGACCGGAATGTGTGGCAAACCGTGGTTACCCTACGTCCAGCGGGGATATGGCACCTGGGTAAGGTAAGGTAAGGTAAAGCCCCCTGTTCTTGACAGAGCTCCATAAGCCTCACATATTCACGACACGAGATCCAATCAACTGATTTTAAGTGAATCACGCCCGTTCCTGTACGGGGAACTGCCATTTTGCCCACCCTCCCCACATGTGGGCCATTTAGCTTCCTGAAATACCTGCATGGCTTTAAATCTGTTTAAACAGAAAGATAAGTAAACAGATTACGGATGCAACAATAGACTATATTTCTATGCGTTTTACTTTTGACAGCTAACATTAAGTCACCAGAATAAGACTATTTTTTCACTTTTTTTCCTTGTATTGTTCATAGCAGCACATAATTCAAATTTAATGGAGTACACGTGGAAAGTCTTAAATATAAGTAGTTATTCAATTTGCAGGATCATTGGAAATGAAACAGATGTAAATCCTTCCTTTGGCACTACAGATAGTCTGGGACGTTCAAGGAAACATCGCAGTGATAATAGTCTTACTCAATTGATGTTTTAAGCGTGCTTTCCTTTACCAGACAAATGTTAAATGCCAGTAAAAAGATACGTGAATACTGATGTCCATGCCACTTCTCCCAGAAGGTTAATTAGTTACTGTTACTCCAAACAATACGAACAACACTAAACTTCTTCATTGACCACAATGGGCAAAATTATCAACTGGTGTCGTTATCCTTTCTTCCTCATTTTTAGTGACTTGGTACACGATATCCATAATCTAATCCAAACGTTTTGGGAGGTAGAGTTACAAAGATGACGTCTCTTGTCATTTGATGTTGTTTGCCCACATTACTGCAAAACGTCGAGCTGCTACCTATTGCCTTGGGTGTTGAGGACGTACCCAAGGAAAATTCCTGTTCCGAATAAGCAGGATTTTTGAAGAGTTGCAACAGGCTTGCAGTGGTTGGGCACTTATTACCACCCCTGAAACCTTCGCAAAATTTGTGCCTAGTATCGTAGCGATGATAGGAATACCTATGTTGATTTTCTCCCCTTTTATTTCAATTCACTAGAAGTACACACCAAATACATTTTGAAATATATCAACTTTCCTTGTACAAGTTTATGCCCGGTTTGCTACGTCCTTGCGTCTTTCTGCCATTGTAATCTCATCAAGCAAAGGTTTTACCGGTTTACTGTGTTTGCACAAATTTCCTAACTACTGGAAATTTGATTTCAGTGATCAGAAAATGTAATTCTCAGTGCAACAACATCGTATCTAATAATAATTCTTCATCATCATTTTTATTGCTAATTTATTTATTCACAGACATCAAGATGTTAATGGGGCCTGGGTAAGTAAGGAGGGAACAATCAGTAAATAGCTGATAAAGGACCCACCCTATCTCGTGGCTTACACATAATATATTTCTAAAAATTATTGCTCCCCTTTAGAGTGTTAACTTCTGTGCGACATATAATGTTACATCAATTCCAATCATGCCCATTTTACTTTTAAAGGAATATGATGTGCATCCTAATGCGCCAATCACTGTAGGGATTACTGTGGCCTTAGTATTCCATAGCCTTTCAATTTCTGCCTTTAGTTGTTAATACTTCTCCATCTTTTTTGTCTTTGCCTGTAATACTACAATCTCCCGGAATTGCAATATTAATTATCTTTACTTCCTGTTTATTGTCAACCATAATAAGATGGGTGGTACAGCATCTGCAGTATTCATTGCCACAAGATCTCTTACTTTTGACATGATGTTACCTCATATGCTTACTTTATCAAGCTAGATTGTTCGTCTCAGTTTTGTCACAATTCTCACAGCTTATCAACCGCCTGCCACTTTTTTACCTGCCAACATAAATGCTTGCTGCATCACTTCTATGGTGAGAAAAGAGTCTTTGCAATGGGTGAGATCAATTATGAAAACAAGAACCGGATTACTGTGATCAATACACTAGCAATACCAGTTGTTATTTGTAGTTTTAATGTTATTAATTGGAAAATGAATGAACGTGAAAGGTTAGACACAAAGATAAGGAAACAACGTGTAATAGAACGCACCATCTAATTTCAGTTGTGGACAGACTGTATGTACCAAGAAATAAAGGAGGGCGGGGAATGATCCAGTTCGAGCTCTCCTACAAAACTTCTACAATTGGGCTCGCAGAATACCTTGGAAATACTGACGATTGAATGCTGCAACTTGTACATTCTAACGAAAATTCAAAAAAAGCTTCTCCCTATTTCTAAAAAATCAAATAAGTTCTCTAGAGAATTGGAATTGTAGATTGAAAATGTAAGTAAAGAACTTACACCCACAGCCATGGCAAAAAAAGACAAAGCGAAAAGCAAAAGATTTGGGACTTAAACAGTTAGAACATAAGTGGAAAGATAAACCTTTCCACTGACACTTTTGGACGCGAAGCAAAAATGCAGATGTTGATGAAAAGGCAACGCATCAGTGGCTAAGCAGCTCTGGACTGAAAGGGGAGACTGGGGATTTTATACTTGCTGCTCAGGATCAGAGTCCATACGTAATTACCAAGCAAATGACCCTCATAACGGTCCCGATTTATAATGCACGTTTTGCGAGGAAAAGCTTGGATCTATTGATCACTATTTCTCTGGATGCTCAATGTTAACACCAAATGAGTATAAGAATAAGCATGACAGGGTCGGTCATTGCTTGCGTTGAAAATGTGCAAAGAGTACTCAATAGCAACCAACACAAACTTGTACGAGAACCACGCTGAACCAGTCACCGAAGGCAACGATATTACTAGTCCATGGGATTGTCCTATCCACACAGATCGAAAAATTCAGCCAAATCTTACTGACATCGTGTGATCAAAGATAAGAAAAACAACACCTGTTTCTTTATCGATGTGAGTGTACCATCTGATAGGAATATCTCAGCAAAGTTTGAGAAGCTCAGCAAGTATAAAGATCTAGAAATTGAAGTTCAGAAAATGTGTCACTTGAAAACAAAAACTTTTCCAGTGGTAGTAGGAGCATTAGGACTTATAAAAAAGGGTACCCAAGACTTTCTAGACCAAATTCATCTCTTCAGGAAGTTCAAAAGAACGTTTTGAATAGCACAGCCCACATCTTAAGACAGCTTTTAAATAAAACAATTAAAAAGTACTTTAAGTGTACAAACTTTCGCGAGCAGAAACTTTCGCGAGGTCGGAAAATCGCGAAATTTAGGACATTTACTTTCGCGAATTTAACGAAAAAATTCATTCCGCGAGCATAAACTTTCGCGAATTAGGGGTTTCAAAATATTTCGCGAACATAAACTTTCGCGAATGAGGCAAATTGGGAAAAAAATTTAAATAAATCTTCAATTAACACAACAGTTCTTTTTCACTTATAATGAATACCGTACTAAAAAATATGTTACAAAGAAAATATCTATTTTAAGCTTCATCAAATAAATTGAAAGCGTTTCTTTCTTCGTATGGCGCGACCCATTCTTCGTCATTTTCATCCTCGCTTTCGTCATGATCAAAGTTCTTGTCATTGTGTCCGATTAAAGAAAGCTCTTCAATTGTGAGACAGGCAATAGCGATCATGCGTAGACGACTAGCCTCAACAACATCCTCTGCATCATTCATCATCGGATCAAGCTGCTCAAAAGGATCGATAGAGGGAAGATTTTGCAATCCTAAATCAATTGCATCCTTAATTCCCGACGAAACCCATCCGCTGGTGATAATCTCCTTTCCCTTTGCACTGGTCATTTCATTGTAGAAATCGATTATCCAGCCTGCTTGTAGAGGCTTTAGTGTGGTTAGCTGGAGCTTGATTTTTACGTCATCCAATGGAACGTTTGACGCAAGTTGCTTTGAAATTTGTGCCGAATACCAATTTGAAAATTTTCCCTTCAGAAATCTTTTACAGTATCCATTCACTGTCAGATCTAAGGGCTGATAAAATTTCGTCATGTTTTTGGGGACATTCACAAGTAGGATGTTGTTATCGAGGTATTTGTTGACAACATCTTCGGTCATTTGCCCCGTAAAGGCATCCATGATCATAAGCGCCTTTTGATCAGATGGGAGACCGAGACTTTCTCTCTCTGCTTTGACATAAGGGAGGATGATTTCTTCAAAAAATTTAATTGATTCGGCTGTGTTGGAGAAGTGCTTTGGGTTGACACTCAAGCTAAATCCTTTCGGAAATTTTACCTTCGGGATGCTTTGCTTCGTTTTGCCTCCATATATCAATTGGATGGGCAGAAACTTTCCTGAGAGGGTGACAGCAAACGTACCAGTCATCATTCTCTTGTCTTCAGATCCTTCGATTGTAACTGATGTGGATCCTTTTTTTGCCATCGTCATGTTTCCAACGGGTGCATACTTCAACGGAGTTTGATCAAGGTTAAGAATAAGTGATGGTGGAATGTCGAATTTCTCTTTGTAGCTAACGATTTCGTGATGAAAAAGGTACTCGATCTCTTTTCTCGCCGCCTCTGGGATTTCGATTTTGGAGGACGTCTTTCTTCGTCTTACCAAGCCCATTCTTCGAAACATGCTTCTCGCCCATGAGGATTCTTCTATGTCGATTTTTCCGATCAAGTTTGGATATCTGTTGATGAGAGCACGGGCTGTGGCGTTAGCGATACATCTGTTTATAACGCAGCCTTTTCTGCTTTGAGCAGCCAAATATGTTTGAACCATGGAGTCAAGCTCCCCCAACATTAGAGGACGTCCAGTCTTTGAAGAGTACCTTTCGATTGTTTTACTGGGGTCTCGTTTCTCTTTCTTAGCTTTCTTCAACTCCTCTTGATATTTCGTTTTAAAAGTGCGAACGGTACTCTCATTTAAATTCGGGTAATCAGGCTTAAACTTTCGAATCGCAGCAGCGTTTCCGTTTTCTGAAGCATACTTCCCGATTGAATATCGAGCTTTTGGATTCCATTTCTCGTATTTTGGTTTTCTTTTGCTGGTAGTTGAGCTTATTTCTTCGGCAATAGATGCTGAGTCAACTGCACCAAGATCGCTTGTCGATTCAACTTCACTTTGCACTGTCGACGGTACATCTCCTTAAAGATAAATAAAGAACAAACTTTCTTTAAAACATAAAAACGATTTTGAACTTTTTATGTGTCGCAGTTGTCAATTCTTAGAAATTTGGGCGAATACTTATGCTTTTCCACCAGTTATCAAAATGATTTAGATATAATTCTTACCAGTGTCACAGCTTGAGTCGTCCTCAATGCATGTCGGGTTGTTATCTTCATTTTGATTTTTCTTCTGTTGTAATTTCAAGGATTTTCTCAGCAAGGACATTTTTTATGTCTTGCTTTTGCCTGAGCTATCGACTCTCGACAAAACCCCACAAAAAGATTTTGTTTACAGAATGAGATCTTCGCTTTGTTTTTGACAAAATTCCACGAAATATTGACATTTTGTCAGGGGTTTGCTATATTCAGTGTACTTATCTGTAAACATTTAAAATCGTTTTTCTAGNATTTCGTCGCTGGTGATATTCGTGTTGTGAATTTTTTTTTGTATTTATTTTTCCAACAATTAATATAATTTTTTATATTTTTTCTATGGCTTGGCACACTCATGTCAATTAAAGTGCATATTTTGTTTCTTCTATCTTTAATTATGTCAGGACGGTTGGATTGAATAGTTCGGTCAGTGTTGCCTGGGCAGACCAAGAGAAGAAAAGTAAATTTTCTCCTTCCGTGACTGGTAGTGGATGGTGTTCATACTACCTAGGGCTAGTTTCAGTACCAAAATATTTCCATATACCCAAGGGGAGATACTCCCCAACATGGTCGTGGCGTTTGACATACTCATTTGGATTACTTACCGGACATGCAGACCAAGGGTGATGTATTGTTTCCGTGTGCTTGTCGCAGAGCCAGAACTGAGGGTCAGCTCCATTCTTCAGTATGTTTGCTTGGTAATTTCGGGTAAATGCTTTCGATTCTTTGCTGCATTGATGAAGCCTTCGTCTCTTCCTTAAGTCCTGCACTCCTCAGCCACTGATGGATTGCATCTTGATGTACATCAGAGTCTTGGCTTCGCAGAAGATAATGTCCATGCAGAGCTTTCTGGCTCTAACGATAAGCAAGCTGTTTCTGTGCTTTTCTTTTAGTATTCATTTTTATTTTCTTAGGAGTTACTGTGGCTTTACGTCCATTTTCCTCTTTGATTACTTCTGCATCTAATTCGTTTTCGACTTTCTGTGCTCCTTTGTAAACCGAGTGTAGGTTTTAACTCCGTTCATGCCTGCTTACTAGTTTTAACATCTAATCATTTTTGATTCGAGATATTAATTAACTCCAATTCTCTTGGTTTATAAGACATTTCAAGTTGTGTGAGTTCAAATCCCCCTTTGCCTCCAGGCGAATAGAAATGATCAACGTCAGCGTTAGGGTGGAGGATTCCACTTGATGTAAAGAGTTTTCTAGTTTTACAGTCCATACGTTTAATATCAGTAGGGTTCAAGTTTGTAATATTCTAACTGTATTGTACAACCGATACAGCAAAAGTGTTTATTGCCTCAATTCTGGTTTTTGAGTTAAGCTCGGTTTTAAACTTTGATCTTCCGTAGTATTCCTTATGAATTTTCTCCTTCATTCCAACATGGTTAATCCCGTCGCCTTCATTCACTCCCAAGTATTTGTACATTTCTTTAGGATCAAGTTCTCTGATTGTTTTGTCTGGATCAAGGTTTATGGATGAGGTTTTTGCTACTTTTCCTTATAGGAATGTAACTTTTGGGCACGTGTTGAGGCCGAATTCCATGCAAATATCAATATACTTAACTGGCTAACGGTTTTTAGCAATCTCTCTACTTGTTGATCACTTTTTGCAAAAAGTTTCAAGTCATACATATAGAAAAGGTGATTAATCTGCTTGTCATGGATCGTGTAGGCATAGCAGGCATTATTACGTTCGCTGGACAAGGGGATATGCGATATACAGAAGAGAAGCGGGGAAAGTGAGTCTCTCTGAAAGATAAAATATTTGATTGTAATAGGATTATATCTAGTAGTACCAACGTCGTGGGAGAGAACAGGTGAGGTCTTCCACTTTGACATACTTTTCTTTAAAAAATTTATTATTGGTGAAATATTGTACGTTTCGAAGCTTTTAATAACCCAATCATGCGGAACACAACCAAAAGCTTTACGATAATCAACCCATGCTGTGCTTAAGTTCTTGCTCTTTCTCGCTCGGGCCTCTAGAATCATTTTGTTTATTAGAAGCTGATCCTTGCTTTCATATAAGTTCATTTTGCAGCCTTTCTGATTCTGAGGAAAAAGTGAGATTTGCACAATCATTATTTTGCATTATACAATCAGTCAGTGATTGTTCTTCTTAAAATTGTATGATTTATTGTCAGCGACATAATTGGGGGATAGTTTTTCATGTTCTTAGTGTCGTCGGATTTCGGGAGAAGATATGTGTTGCCTTGTGTTAACCAATCCGGTGAGGCTTCTTAAGAGTTCAGCCAGAAATTTGGAATCTTATCTAGTCCAGGGGATTTCCACTTCTGTGATTTCGCTAGGGCCAGGCGCAATTCCTCGATCGTTTCTACTGTTGTTTTTTGACCTCACTCATCCTTTCCTCCTCTCTGCCTATCCAAGTAAAGTAGCTTCCTCGTTGTAGTTTTTTTCTTTAGCCCAGATGCCATTCCAAAACCCCTTGTTCTCAGATGGCTCCTTTACCTCTATCTTACTCTTTCCAATTTCTTTCCAGGACTTTTTAGCATCAGTTTTGAAGACCGTGTTCTGTCTATAGAACTTACTTTGTTTATCAGATTTTCTCAATAGCTGCACTTTCAATTCTATTTTTTGTTTTAAGACTTCCTTGGTCGTACCCAGAGAGACTTTGTCAGTGATAATGTATTTCCTTTTAAATTTCCTGCTTTTCCTAGTTTTCAGGTCCGTTCCTTTCATTAATTCACCAAGAATCGAGATCTCTGCACGCGGAGACTATTTCCTTCTTTAATTTCCTTTTCCATTTCGGTTCCTTATTAACCCGTTTCTCTTTATTCTTTTTTATTTTAATGCCTAGTTTCTGGGTGGCAGCTTTTGCTGTTGAGTATATTCGAGTGTTGATGAAGGTTAAATCTCTCTGAGTTTCATTAACTATCCCACTTGGAGCAACGTTATAAAGCTTAATAGTAAGGTTTGTTTTTGAAAAGAATGTTAGCTTAGGTAGTGTGTCGGTTTTTTTCTATCTCAGTCTGTTCAGTGATTGCAAGTTCAAGTATTATGTCTTATTAATATTATTTTCAGTGAAATCTTCAACAACCACAACCGCATGTACACTTCTATCTGTTTCTTTATTAGCTCCTTCTCTTACTCGTGTATTCTATTCTCAATCTGTTCAGGTGTCAAATGTACTAGTTCATCTGTAAATTCTCAACTTTGATGTTCAATAGCAACCTCAAGTTTTGCACAATTTC
>RDPX01000395.1:399042-413660 GCA_003991215.1 Morbakka virulenta
TAACTTGTAGTAGACTGCTGAAGCAAAAGTAGAAGGAATGTGTGGTTGTCCATACAACTTGTTGTTGTACGTGATGACATATAAAATAACCGAGAAGAAAGATCAATCTCGAGATCTTGAATAATAATAATAATAATAATAATAATAATAATAATAATAATAATAATATAATAATAATAATAATAATAATAATAATAATAATGTTTTTGAACTTCAAAAAGAGATATTGAATATTGGAGATCAGATATAGACATAGTCCAAAGATCAATGATGAAGTTTCGTGAAGACTTCACAAAATAATTGCTTTATTAAAATATATCACAATAGCTAGTGTTTGTTTGAGTATTTATCTTGCAAATTATGACTAAAAAATTGCTGTTGTACCTGAATATATAAAAATGGGCTATTTCAGAAAAGCATATATTATGTGACTCGATTATATTACCTCAAAGAAAAATATTAACATTACACATGCTCTTAACGCTGGTAAAAATGTATAACTATAAATGATAAAAGTCGTAAATTAGATAGATTCCG
Source organism: Morbakka virulenta (assembly GCA_003991215.1). Classification (NCBI taxonomy): domain Eukaryota; kingdom Metazoa; phylum Cnidaria; class Cubozoa; order Carybdeida; family Carukiidae; genus Morbakka; species Morbakka virulenta. The sequence continues at coordinate 399,580 of RDPX01000395.1, forward strand.
AGATAGAAACAATACTGTATTTGAATATTATGGCTCTTATTGCAATGGATGTCCAACTTGCTATCGGTAAGAGGCAATAAACAATAAAAATAAAAAATAAATGGGTACCTTAAACGCAAATACTATGGAAAAACGCAAAATGATAAAGTATGCTGGATATAAACATGTACAAATATACGAATACCCACTAAAAAATAACAGAGTTTAAAAAGTTTGTTAATAACTGCAGTAAAGAAATAATTGAACGTTTCAACCCAAGAGACGCCTTTTATAACTGTCGAACAAAAGCTGCCAAACTGTTAAATAACTTTAAAGAAGATGACTGTGGTAGATACGTCGATGTCTGTTGGCTACATCCTACACTACAATGATATAAGAAATACCCTGTAGGACACCATACAAAAATATTCAATCCTAAAAAAGATAATAAAATATGGTATGGTTTAATTCAGTGTAGATTACTGGCACCAAAAAAGTTATACCATCCTGTTTTACCGAAAACAATAAAAGTAGATAGCTATGAAAAACTGATATTCACATTACCTAAGACATGTGCCGAAACAAGAAACCAATTTAACTGTCAACACAATGATGTAAAGCGTTGTTTCATAGGTAAACGGACAACAGATGAAGTTAACAAAGCAATTTCTAAAGGTTAAAGAATACTATATATAATCAGATATATGAGTAAGAAAAACTCTAACTTTTACAGTACTCAGTTTCTTGTCTTTCACAATCTTCAGCTGAAAACAAAATTTTGTACACAGCTGAAGCTGGTGAAAGACATGAAACTCTGAGTACTGTAAAAGTTAGTTTTCTTACTTGTATATCTGATTTTATGATAGCTCCTACGTTTTAATCTGGTAGAGTACTGTTGCTGATGACATTTCATATTCATTTGTTAATACAGAATACAGAATACTCTCCATGTATGAAGTATTGCGTTTTGATAAAGCCGGTGAAGAGTTATTCAAAAATTATATTAAAATATTTATGAACATTTAAGTAGAATTGAGAAAGTATAAATTAAAAACAAAAGATGAAGATAAAAGTTAAAGATAAGTAAAAAAGAGCCTAGATGTTGATATTAATAAATCCGAATACAATGCTGGTATAAGAAGTATAAGTAAGCTTTGCTTAAACAGTCTTTGGGGTAAATTCGTGCAATGCTCAAACATGAATCAAACAAGATATGTTACAGAACTAGCTGAGTTTTATTAGATGTTATTAGATGACTTAAACATTTAATTCATTAATGATATTATTAGATGAATTCAAACATTCAAGTTATTACCGACAAACTGGTTCAAATTTACTTATAATTTCAAAGATCACTTTATTGACAATTCAAATATCACTAACATTTACATAGGGTGTTTTACTAATAGTCACGCTAGAATATTGCTATATGATAAACTTGACTACATACAAAAGGAAGTATTGCATTTTCATACTAATTCAGTAGTATAAGTCGACCATTGTACGAAAAAACATCAGAACTAGCGAAATGTAGATGAAAAGAGAGAGGAATTATCAGATGAAAAGACCACTTAATTTGTTTCAACATGACCAAAATCTTACAGTTTTATATATGATTGAAACCAACAAAAAAAAACTATTAAACGTATTAGTTTAAATCACGAAAATAACAATCTTTTGAATAATGGTAGATTGAGTAAAAATCGTGAAGAAAAATAAGAGAAACAACAATCGTCAACAAAAATAAGATCACTAGAAAATACAATTATAACGAAAAATCTTTCAATCTGGGGTAAGTCAACAGTTACCAAAAAAGCAAATGAAGACTGTTATGATACAAAACCGTACGAATATTAAATCAATCTGTTATCAAATATCGATATCCATTAAAGTAGAAAAGATATGAGAAATAAAATTATTAAACTAACCATTCACTTGAATTAAATAACATTCTTAATTAATCAAAATCATATTTACTTTTTTTATCATATATCGGTATCCATTCAAGTGGAGAAGATATGTTCTTTAAGAGAAAAATTTGTTGAAATATTTACTTATACCATAGATCTATATCCACTAATGTAGAGAAGATATCTTAATTCTTTTTAATGATCCTTTTAACACTGCAAAGGATTCTCCTAATACAACTGATTGATAAACTTAACCGACAAACTTTACTTGAAATGTGTACTACGAGATTTACTTATAAAAATTGATTTAAGATAAGATGATTTATATGATTAAATAACAGGAAGATTGCTCTTAAAAAATCTTGATTTATGTACTCAGTGGAGTAATTGATGTTGGATATTTATCATGTCGTGATTGGTAAGCTTTTTCTGAGCTCAGAAAAAGCTTACGACTCACGACATGATAGAAATCGTACATTAAAGGATGATTCCTGTTGAAGAGCCAAATACATTAAAATTTCTTACATGTACTTACCCACAGGAAAACAATAAAGTGATAAACTGAAATGATTTAACATAAATTGTTATCATGAGATGATCGACTTTCATAATGAAGAAACATGACATGCTTTTTGATGGTATCAAGATGCACAATTATCAGATGAATTTTATAATTTGTGTTTTCAGAAAATTGTTTCCGTCAGGTAAGAGTAGTAATGTATTAATATTTACAAGAAGAAAGCAAAGCTTTGCCTTCTGGTGTATTATATTATTACGAGGGCGAGTCATAAGGTAATGCAATTTTCTTTTTTTCAGCCGAAGTTTTCGGTAAAAATACCTGATTTTCTGTGCAAATATAAATGATTATATCATTTATGTTCTGGAATATATTGTTTCCTTTTTTAACGGTTTTTGGACTCGTAAGGAGAATTCAAAATGGCTGCTTCCTTGCAGTTATGTCAGAAACAAAGAGCAGTGATTGAAATTCTTGTTGCTGAGGGAGAAACCCCTGTGAACATTCACAGACGATTACAAAATGCGTAGGAGAGCAACACTTTAGTTTAAAGCAATGTATGGAGGTAGGCCCGTCGCCTGAATGATGAAAAAAAGACGGGAACTGTGAGTGAAACTGATAGACCACGTGCTGGCCGGCCGTCCTCCTCTGTGAATCCTGTCAATACAGCAAAATCAAATGCTCAAATCAGAGAAGACAGGTGCATAACTCTTGATGAGTTGGCAGAAAACCTGGATGTGAGCCATGGAAGTGTTTACAACATTGTCGATTCGCTTGGCTTTCCAAAAGTGTGTGCTCGTTGGGTACCAAAAGAAGTGACTATTGAACCCAAGACTGACAGGGTAAATGCCTCCACTGAACTTCTCGAACAAAGTCCAAGGGACAAAACCTTCTTTCAAAGGCTCGTAACAGGTGATGAAACATGGGTTCATCATTATCACCCGGAATCAAAGAGGCAGTCAATGGAATGGCGCCACTGTACGTCACCACAATCGAAAAAGTTTAAGGCGCAAAAATCACATAGAAAAATCATGGCAACTGTCTTTTGGGATGCTCAGGGTGTCATTCTGTTTGATTTCTTGCCAAGAGGACAAACAATGAACTCTGAGGCGTACATTGTGACCCTAAAGAAGCTCAGAGCACGAATCCGACGAATGAGGCCCAGCTTACCAATCGACAAAGTCCTCCTTATCCACGATAACGCCAGACCACACACAAGCATCAGGACAAGGGAGACAATCGCCTCATTCGGGTGGACAACTTTGCCGCATCCCATATATTCACCAGATTTAGCGATCAGACTATCATCTGTTTCGTCCCATGAAAGAGGGTTTGAGAGGCAAACGCTATTCCAGTGACGAGGAAGTGGCTCAAAGAACAGTCAAAAGAGTTTTACAAGTCGGGCATACATGGTCTTATTTGAAGGTGGAACATTGCTGTTGAAAGAGATGGCGATTACGTTGAAAAGTAGTATTGTAATGCACAGACTTCAAGCTTCATTTTCATATTTGATTCATGTTCGTGGGTTGGTAAATAAATATGGAAAAAAATTGCATTACTTTTCGACTCCCCGTCGTACTAGCGAAATCGAAAAAAAACCGTTAGTGGATTCCTGATCGACGAAGAATGGATTGCGTACTTTTCGCAGGAAATTGCAACAAGGGGCCATTCCCCATCTACCCAGTAGATACACCGCGCAAGGCGCTTTCCTTCATTGACCGATGGGCACAAAAATTTAAACACAAATATGATATTATCGAAAAGACTAAAGAGGAATGCCCTTCAGAAAGGCCGGAATCTGGTGGGCGATAAGCTCTCTACTTACATTTGTGGTATAGTGTCAACACTACGGGTGAGAAATGTAGTTTCCACTCAGTGAACGCAAAAAGTTACGGATATGAAAATGCATTTTATAGTTTAACTGTGGCTGCCGAAGGCACGAAGAAGCGCATTTTGTATTCTCTGGCACGAGAGGAATTTAGGTTTCACATAAGTATGTCATTTGAGATTGGCACGTTTCTGTTAGTCGAATGACGACTTGTCAAAGAAAGACTGCGATAGGTTATGGAAACATTCAAGTCCGAGCCTGCAAACATTGGATGCATTTTCCGTTGCCACTTAATAGGAGATACGGGGCAATACTTAATGCAGGTTGCTTGGACCTGGGTATCGTCCAAGGTTGTACGAAATTTATTCTGGCTCCCTTTGGCATATAAAACAAGGTTATGAAGGATCACGGTAAATTCATGACAATTTGCTTGCCGTGGAACAGCATTATCTTACTCCACAGGAAAATACGAGTCAAAAAGAAATAAAACGATTGAATAGGTACTTGAGGCAGAGGTCATTACCAAAACTCATTCGAAAAAGTTTCCAAATGTGTGCACTGAACGTAAATACAAAAAGTATGAGGATGATGTGTGCATAAAATATGGGTTACGTAACAATTTAACTGACCATGCTAGATGGCAGGTGGAGACTAATATCGGCCCTTTTGTATCAACCTCAACTGTTTAAATCTGTTAGGAAAACGTTCTCAGTTTCTTTATTGACTTCGATCAAGATGACAATATCCTCATTGACCATTTTCATTCATTAAGATTTTCGTCTTTGTACAACAAACATAGAACTAAAACCCTTTTCTTGCTTGTTCATATTGACTTTCCTAAATAATCCCTACAAGATTTTACTGTTGGCGTGCTGCAAAGACAAACACTATATCCATCCCAAGAGGTTCGATTGCCGTGGATCCGGCATGTTCTCTGATAGCCTTTTGATGGCTGAAGGAAAAGATGTTCCCCGAGGAGACCGAAATAATTACAGTGGGCAGCGAGATAAAGCAGCTTGGGTAGAAATGGAATTGTCTGTTGACATGAGCGAGGGAAAGACCACATTGACCATTATGAAAAAGAAATTTCGAGAGGAGAAAAATGTGACAGATATGCATGTTAGAAGGAAAATGAACAGGTTTAAAACGCCCTAAATCATGGCATTAACCATTATACTTTGCTATACAGTAAGCTCATACAGTTTGACCTGTCAACGGTTAAATGAAATGATCTAGAAAATAATAGAAAATTTAATAGAAAAAATAGAAATATTACAATGGTTTCTTTTCATACATTTCAGAAAACTGCATTTATTCAGTTAATTCCAAAGCCCACTCAGTCGAAATTTGTAAAATTTTAATGGTCACTTCGTTGTGCACGCAAGGCTGTTAAAATATGTTGACAAGGTGCTTATTGCCTGGCGCCAAGTGAAAATAACTTGTACATGCCAAAGAATCCCGAAATCGACTGCAGTTCTTTCTCTCCCTATTCTTTGCTAAATGCGAGTGTGGTTTTAAAGAAAATGCGGGCAAAAAGACAAAATGGATCGCGATTAACAAAGAAATTTCTTTTTATGGCTGTCACTTTAAGCAGGCCAGAAGCTACGTCAGTGCTGAGGATCACATGCCAATAATTTTTTTTCTCCGTACGTCTTTAAACTGCTTCTCTAATGAAACACAAACCCGGAGTTATTCCGTTCCAAACATTTCTCTGGTGTTAATAACATGGCCCAACTAAATTAACAGACTTACTGACTGCTGTCAGAAAATAATAAAGGATTAAACAATTGTATAATTTACAATCCAAATGAGGTAACCTTAGCAATGGGCTTACTATCAAACGCCTGGTTTCAACAAATACGAACATGTTATTTTATTGTTGAAGGAATTCATCTTTGTTTTTCTTGTATGGGTACGGGTCTTGCTTCTGTATATGTTTATCCCTATATTTTCTATTCCGCCGCGCAAAGAAAAGTTTGCGATAAGCGTTTCGTTTTCTAGCAGTGTCTGGCTTTGGTACATGCATCACAGGCTCTTCGGTATAAGGCACAGGTTTTGTGCTTTCTTTGATATAACTTTCCTCTGGTGGAAGGTCCCGCAAATATTTCAGATGGGGAAATCCTCTAGTTTCGTGTTTAAGGATTTCAATTTTTTGAATTAACGGTGAAAAGGTGTGAAAGCGTATTTCCAATGGTTCACCATCGATGACATTGCGCAAAACGAAGCTCGCACCTGGATGATTATCCATTGGACTCTTATAGATGCAAAGACCAAAAAATCTGTCAAGGGAAAAGAAAGCGATTTATGGTAAAGAACAATAAAAAATCCAGTATGAAATAAAGATCTTACAATGAGGTGGGATTAATACAGCGAAAACAAGTATCTTGCAATGAACTATACAAATTGACTTAAATTTATCTTGTGAGAGTTATCTGGTAAGATGCGGGCTCAATGTTAAAATTATTTACTAATAAACAAAAAATTTCTTTACTAAAATTAATAGAACAGCGTTTCTCTCAATATATTTTCTCTTTGGTAATAGCACATATTTAAAAGTAAAAAATAAGTATTAATCGCTCCCAAAACATGGGGAAAGGGCAATGCTTTGAAATACGAAACAAAAATATAAAATATTTCAATTTATCATAGGAAAATGAGATTCTGATAGAGACGCATACCTTGTAGGGGAAGCCAGCTGGAGAGAAGCAACAAAGATAGGAAAAATTCTTAACTCACCTTAATTTTGTAAGGAGGAATTTCGTCTAGCTTTATGGAAAATTAATTAGGTCCGTGCTTCTCGACCCCGGTTGTCAAAGTGCATTTGTAATAAGATTGGATTGGATCTCCAGCATACGATACAACGCATTTCAAAAATTCTCTGCTTTTGCAAGCTGGCGATGTAGAAAGACATCCAGGACCTACGGCTGACCATGCCACATCACCTCCTTCCTACCGAGGCCGAAGGGACGAAAAGGAAGTGGTCAATGGCGTTCGAGTTTGGATTCCCGACCCAATGGCAGTGAAGTGTGCGATCTGCAAGAAAACGATTAATAAAGGCCCGAACCTATGAGCTTCCTTCGAATGTGTAGCAAGTGGCTGTACGATCAGATCCAAGTGCGCTGGTTTCACCAAAGGACAGATCCGGCAAACGAGGAAAAGGGGCATTATCAGGTAGCATTGTTCCGATTACGGGATGACTATTGCATGGGTAGACAAACCGGCAACTGGCATTCTGCAAGAGGAGCATATCGACCGCACGTTTACTATTGGAACTCCATGTCACTCGTGTGGGAAAGGAATCGAGACTGGAGGAGAAACAGCCGCCTTCATCTACGAAACGGAGGAATGCTTGGCCGTCTGCCGTCGAATTGTGTCGTGCAGTGGCGTGCCAGTTACCAAATTAGCATTAACTTGATCGAGGCAACGTTGGCGATGCTCCCACCATCCCGATGAGGGATTGACAGATCATTCAGTTGTTCGAGAAAGGACTATGATCAAGGCACCACAAGTGATCAACAGGTTGGTCAGCAAGACTGCATGTACGAAATGCAAGCGCAACCTCCAATCAAACTTCCGTTCTGTGAGATGTCAGTTGTGTCAAAAGCCATTCCACAAGAAGTGCAGTACTGCAAAGCCTGGAAATGTCTGTCATGCATGGATCGATCCAACACATACGTGACTAGCTACCAGTGCTCAGTTGTGGTGAACCATCCACTATCTCGCAACCGTTACCACCATCGAAGAAAGGGAGTTTGTCAATAATCCAATGGAATGCTGATGGTATCCGTGCCAAGATGTTCGAGTTACGCGAGTTTCTGCTTGAGGACCGCATCGTCGTCATTGGAATACAAGAATCAAAACTGAGACCGACCAATCAAGATCCGCGACTTGATGGCTATGCGACCATCCAAATAGGGGAGGTGGTGGTCTGCTCCTATTTATCAAAAATGATGTCGTCTTCGAGAAGAAATCATCTGTATTTTAGAAAGGCCTCGAAGCGCAGTCTGTTCGGATAAGACTTTGAAAGAAAGATTGGATCGACCTGTCAAACGTCTACCTCCCAAACACCGAGGTGCAATAGGCAGAGTTTGATTATAATACAATTCCTGTTTTTACCCGATCGATTATTGTGGGTGACTTGAATAGACACTCATGACTATGGGATACCTGCCAACCAGCCGATGCGAGACGGTCAGATCGTGTGAACTGGATCATTGATACCGATCTTCGTGTCCTAAATGATGGCTCATCAACTCGACAACAGTCGCATTACTGGCAATGGAAGCTCACCAAATCTTTCATTGGTGGGCTCTCACTGGTCAACAAAAACTACCTGGTGCCTGCTAGACCCAATTGGAGATTCCGACCATCTTCAGATCCTTATCTCTGTGGCTATGCGCCCCAACAATAGCAAGATAAAAAAGGAACGGAGTGGACTAGGAAGCTTTTAGTGAGACAGTAGAGGAACGTCTTGTAACATCTCCACCAGCCAACACGCTTCAAGACCAAGTATCGAACTTCATCTAGATCTTACATGATGCCACAACAGCCCACGATGGGAAGACCAAGCCAAGACGCAAGACCAAGTCTTGGGTGACGCCTCAGGTTAGGGAAGTGATCAGGAAACGAAACCAACTTTGGAGAAACATCCGTGTCCAGCGTACTGAATGGATTGTATCCTGCCAAGAAGCAAATCAAATGATCAAGGGGGCAAAAGCGGAAAGTTGGTGTAACTTTATTGAAGAACCAATAGATTCGTCTGACGACTCCAGCATCTGGAAAATTGTCCACTCACTAAATGGAACACTGGATGCAAACTCGCCAAATAAAGCTATGCTCCGCCGGAACCGGTACATGACAGACCCAAAACGCAAGGCAGACGTCCTTGCAAAGCACCATGCTACTGTCGCCAGCCTGTCCTAACACCAGAAGAGCAGGAAGTCCCTAGACAGTTCAGAAAGACCTTGGAAGCACCAGATGTCAGTCCTAGCAGTTGTGCTTCTATTACAATGGATGAGCTGAAGTCAGCAATTTCCCGACAAAAATTGGAGGGAGCAGCTGGTCCAGACAATATCCCGCCGACGTTCCTAAAGGCCCTAAAGGCCCTAGGACAAACGGGCGTTATCAGAACTTCTCTTCATTTTTAACTGTTCTTTCTAGGATGCTGACATTCCCAGAATCTGGCGAGTGGCCACTATCATACCACTGTTAAAAGCTGGGAAACCTGCCAGTGATGTGGCATCGTACCGACCAGTGAGCCTTACATCACGTATGGTTAAACTTCTAGAACGTATCATCGCAGACAGGCTGTACTTCTTGGCTGAAACGGCTGGTTTAGCTCGATTCAGGCGGGTTTCCGTAAAGGCCACAGCTGTGAAGATCAGATTTTGCGCATTTGTCAGAGCACTAAGGATGGTTTCCAGTCCAAGCCACTGCGCCGTTCAGTATTGGCCTTGTTAGACTTCAGCAAAGCCTAAGATACCGTATGGAAGCAAAAGCTTCTCCTCAATCTTCTTGAATCAGGAGTTCCTCAGCATTACATCCGATGGCTACAAGCCTTCCTACAAGATCGTAGGAAGGCTTGTAGCATCGTGGAGCCCGGGTTCATCTTCACAGAGTCAATAGTAATTCAGTCGGACTGCAACAAGGTCTGCCGCAACGATCTGTTCTGGCATCCCTCCTGTTCACCTTCTACATCAACAACCTAGCCATCCGCGTCCCTGAAGATACGGTCAACGCGATGTTTGCAGACGACATTTCAATCCTTGGGTCATTTGGAGACAAGGTACGTGCAGAAGCACAAGTGCATAAGTCAATCAAGATTGTGGTAGCGTGGAGCAAAGAGAGGATGTTGCACCTAAATCCAACTAAAGCGAGTCCTGTCTCTTCTCAACCTGGACAAATGATGCTGCCTGGAAACCGACGCTGAAGGTGGATGGCCAGGTGATCCCACACAACGCGACGCCAAAACTACTTGGGTAACTGTCGATCACGCATTGACTTTCCAGACGCATGTCCAACACGTCACTGCAGCAGCAACCAACAGAATTCGCCTTCTTCGAGCCGTTGCTCATTTGGATTGGGGATGAGATCGACCAGATTTACTCGCGCTGTTTCACACCTTTATTCACAGCAGACTCTGCTATGCGGGCCCAGCCTGGTAGCCGTGGGTTTCCAAAACCCGTATGGAGAAATTAGAACGTGCCCAGAACAGAGCCACTGCGGGTTGTAACAAGACAACTTCAATCCACACCACTGGAAGCCATCAATCTGGAATTGGATGTCCAAAGTTTCAAGACATTGAATGATTGTGCGATCCTAAAATCATTCGAGCAAACCAAAAGATGCCCTCTAGACCATCCACGTAGAATGCTCCTTGAAGGGGAATTTGGCAATAGGCTGTCAAAACGTTATGATTGGAGATTGGCTACATCAGAGCTGTCGTTGAAGATCCAGAAGATAGAATTCTGCACCAAAACATCGGAAACCACTCGACTGGTTTCCTCTCGCACCCTGGTATGATAACAATCATGTTTCAGTAAGGTCGTCAATAGAGGGGGTTCGAGCCAAGTCCGACGCGGCCGAGAAACTTCGAGAATGCTTGATAAAAACGATCCTTACCATACATGCAGACTTTGTGGTCTTTACAGATGGATCAGCAGCAGAAGGTACACGAGGCTGTGGGGCGGCTGCTGTGGCGACGTGTGGTAATCCTGAAAGCCCAACTATCATCAAAACCATCCAGTGTTAGAGGATGCTGACAAGCTCCTTTAAGGAGGAAATTCAGGCAATGGAATTCGCTCTTGATTGGGCACAGAGGAATTCGAACGAGTCTACTGTTCTGATATTCACTGACAGCCAATCACTGTGCAAAGCTATCCTGGGGTATGCCGAATCAGTGTTGATGGTATGGTCGTTGCTTGCCAAGGTTCTATGCCAAGTCACCATAGAATGGATTCCTGGCCACTCCGGTATTCCAGGAAATGAAATCGATGATGCTGCTGCCAAGGCTGCGGCTTCCCTGGGCGACTCACTTAAGCAGATATCGTTGAAAAGCATCATCAACACCATCAGAGCGATAATCATGGGCCCTCCTACAATCCATCCGCACATCCTAGCAGCTTATCATGGCAGATCAAAAAAGGTTGACGAGGAACTGTAAACACGATCAGATTGCATCCACCTAGCAAGACTTCGATCAGGTCACCACCCAGCATTCTCTGATTACCGAGATCGTTCATCCGTTAACAAGACCAATCCAGCTTGCCCAAAATGCGGAGAAGAGCAAGAAGACATTGAAAACTGGCTGGTTAGATGCCACGCCAGAAATGAGTTCCATATGGAAATCTTCGGGTGCCACTCTGGGAAGATAAGGTGGCTGGCTTCCAGCCCTCAGAATGTGGTCGCGTTCGCAAGATCCACTTTAGATCTTGACGCGGGCTCATGGAGCCACCCATACTAACAACAAAAACAACAACAACCACTCAACCTTTATTTTAATCCATAACAATGATACTTTATTTAACTTGCTTAATGCCTTACTTGTTCTCAGTTTTAAACGTGACTTTCAGGTGCAATACCTAATCTAATTCATACAAAGGCAGAGTGTGTATAAAAAATAACAGTGCAGAGGTAGGCCACTTTACAAAATAAAAAAAAAATATAGATAATCTTCAAAACTATAATTTTTTTCATCCAACCAAAAAATTTAGATAAATTTAACAAACCTGGTTGAACCTTTGGGTGCATATGGATCAGCTCTAGTCACAGCAACAGTACTTCCCACACAAAACTTTGGGATTTCTATTTTCTGCATACGTTTAAACACGTCTTTTTGAAGAAGGTAAGTATACAGATCAGTAGAAGCTTCTTCGGGGTTATCTGGAAATCCATTCTTTTGATTTTTTTCTGCGAACTCCTTCCATAAGTACCTTTAAAATGATATTAAAAGAATAGTTAGTGTTAATTAAACTAAAAATACTCAAACGTTTTCAACAAGTATTCAAACTGATTGCATAGCATAGCTCAACATTACAGTCTACTAAAAATGGTGGCATACCCAGCATTTTCAAAGCCACAAAAAAGGAACATTAAAGGCCAGTTTTCTTCAGGAAATTTGGATTCGTCAACTTTCAGAGGTGAACTGCTCAAAAATCAATGACAGATAAAAATAGTGTTTTTTTCATGAATGTAAGTAAACAAAAGTTTAGAATTCTGGAGGAAATTGTGATAGCACGTCATTTATTTTCAATGTGAAAGAAGGTTCAACTAAGATGAACACACACAAATAATCAGTTTACTAACGATTAGCTAAAACTTCGCCTACTACCGTAAAACCATTCACAGTTTGTTTCAGCTTTACCATCATTCTTAGGCTTTTTCTTCTCTGAAAACTAAAGTTAACGTGCATTTGTAAGCCTTCAATGGTAAAAGGAATCTGGTTATTATTATTATTTTTACTATCATAATTATCATCATCATTACTACTTCTATCTTCGATGTGAACAGAGCTATACGAATTTAGCCGACTTCTTCAAAGAAAATTTTTTAAATCAATTTAACCTGCTTTCATTTGTTCAAGAAGTAATAAAAGCAACGCTCGTGTTAACATTTCCATTTCAGAGTGAACAGTGCTATTCACTACTTGTTTTGGTAATTTCATCTTGCTATTTAAAAGTTATTGGTGTCCAACGCAAATACTGTATGGTCGATTTCCTTTGTTTGGGTCCCCATATTTCGAAACGCAAGTCCAGAGTTGTAATTAATGACCTGCCAGACTAGCTAGAATTTCCAGAAAGATCCACCGTAAATAATGGAAGAGTCATTGAACCCTTAAATAACCCTCTTGATATCAAGGAAGGCAAAACAAAAGATGATCTGAAATATTCTTGTTATTGTGGTCGGGTGATTAAAAGGCTTCAGGGGTTTGAAGCTCATAAACATGAGTACAATATCCTTGACATTCCAGACATCAAAGATCTTTTTAATATCCGGTCATGCAGGGGCCAGATGAACATGATCCAAGCGACGACGAAGGTTCCAGTGAACTCGCGGAAAACTGGATGATCTAAGTTAGCACAAACACCAGATGATTGGAAATTAGGAAGGGATTACTTTAAAGCTGTCTTGATTAACAATAAAATCGTTAATCATAATGAATATGTGAAGAATGTTCTGCCTTCTATTTATTGCTTTTTCCGTAACAAGTAGGGAAATTTCTGAAAAAATAGTAACAGTTCAGACAGTCACTTTAACGAGATGTCAAATCGTGGACACAAGGGGGAGTTAAAAAATCTGAAGGAAACAAATGCCGTTTAAATCTAAATCAAACACGTTGCTAAATTATTTCTCAGATGAATAAACATATACTCCATACCGAATAACTGCACCGAGATGCGTTTCAAGTGGGGTTATTGGAGCTACTGCAAGGCAAGTTTTTCGAGCCGAAAGAAAAAACTAAACTGGAAAAAACTAAAAGTGACTGCAGTGAAACCTGTGTATAGCGGACACCATCGGGACCGGGAAAAAGTGTCCGCTAGAGAAGTGTCCGTTATAAAGAGGTTTGTCCTTTTCAGGCAAAACTTCTGTAATACAGACTATGTAGGGGCTTCTAAGTCAGTTTTAAGACTTAATTCAAGGATTAGGGCACTAATAAAAACAATCATCATGCTTTTTTAAGCACATACGTATGTCTACTTATGTTTTCTTAAAAAATGAGAAAATTTTACTTTGCTTATATGAACCTATTTTCAAGCTTTCAACTTTACTAATCGCTTCAGATATTAATCCACTCAAATGCTCATCATTTTGACTTTGAGAAAATAGAAGCAGCTCTTCAAGGCTATTTAAA
>RDPX01000395.1:419617-437695 GCA_003991215.1 Morbakka virulenta
AGACAAAGACTGGTTGTAAATACGAGAAAATCCTTTTCACATAATAATAATACTAAAAGCAATAATAATAATACAGGGTAGCTAGTCTAGTCCACTGGGAGCTCTGTGGTCACCTTGAATTATCGCGGTGCAAGAACTGGTATGACCACAGAGCAGAAAAGGTAGTTTATGTCTACAGTTTATATATTTAGCCATGACATCAAAATGGAATTTAGAATTAAGAAATGTGGTATTTTGATTTTGAAAAGAGGAGAAATTAGTAGAACAAATGGAATTGTATTGTCATCGGGGGAAACGATAATGGATATTGAATGAAGGAGGGTATAAGTACCTTGGAATACTAGAAAGCGACTCAGTGAAACCGAAGGAAATGATTGAGACGTTTGGGAAAGAATACTTTAGAAGGGTCACACTGATATTGGAAAGTAAACTGAATGGAAGAAACAAGATCAAAGCAATCAACACATGGGCTATATCATCCTCAGATACGGTGCAGGGATATTGAGCTGGAAGATAAACGAGTTGGATGAACTAGACCGCAAAACTAGAAAGAGAATGACAATGTACAAGAACTCCAACCCAAAAGTGACGTAGATAGGCTATATGTTCTACGAACTAAAGGCGGACAGGGTCTGATATGATGTAAAAATGCCTTTTGGTTGTAAGTAAAACACCATAGAGAACCGATTATTATTGGTGTGCGAAATCAGAATGCGATGCATGTCGAGGAATCTATTGAGCCACAGACAACAAAAATGACGGCAGCTGACAACAGTTAACTCATGGAAGGAGAAGGTGATCCATGGACAGTATCTGAGAAACATGGAAGAAAAGATGAAACTAAATTTTGGAGTGGGCTTAGAAATGGGGTCTTAAAATGGAAAAAAGGCTGTACAGACCACTTATTTTCAGTGCCCAATAACAAGCCCTCGGGGCAAACAGTGTTAACTTCCACATACATAGGACCAGTGAATTTCCTTTGTGCCATTTAAAAAACGAGAAAAGTGAAACTGTTTCACATATTGTCAGTGAATGTAAGACGCTGGCTCAAAGAGAATATAAGCGCCGCCACGACAATGTTGCAAAATGTCTCCACTGGAGAATAAGTAGAAATTTCGGACTCGACACAGTAGATAAATGGTATGAACACATGCCTGAATGTGCAACAGAAAATGGAGTGTCCAACATCTTGTGGGATTTTACCATCCAGTGCGACAGGCATATCGAAGCAAGAAGGCCTGATATTATAGTGATAGATAAAATCAAACGGGAAGTAAAAAAAATTGATGTAGCAATTCCAGATGTGAGGGCAAATGAAAAAGAAAGTGAAAAGATCGAAAAGTACAGAACATTGGAGGATGAAATACCAAGATTATGGGAGATGAAACAAGTGACTGTGATTCCGATTGTGGTAGGAGAGTTGCGTGCTGTCAGTAAAAACTCTGAAAAGTTTATAACAGAGATAGGGATCTACATGAAAATTGAACACGCACAGGAAACAGCTTTGCTAGGAACAGCGCGGATATTAAGGCTTGTATTTGTAAGAGTTAGTACTTGGTCTAACCAAGGAATGGTCCTGCCACTGCTGGAGTCCATACACTCCTTAAAAAGTTGTTGCTGTTCGCCCCAGCCAGCAGAGTTTAAAACCCATGGTTATTCAAAAATGATGAATCCCAGCCAGTCAATTGAGAATGAGGCTAGGGCATACCCCATAAGCGATGCCTAAGTTCTTCCCCCGGGAGGAGTTAGAAATAAGCAAGGGATACTGCAAAAACCCCGCCTATGGTTAAAGAAGTTAGGGCATGTTTTGAGAATGAGGATTGGGCCATGGAATGTGGGCTCAATGACGATAAAAGGAAGAGAACTAGTGGAAGTGATAAAGGCAAGGAAGATGACATATTGTGCGTGCAAGAAATGAGATGGAAAGGGGGCAGATCAAAAGAACTGAGAGAAGGATATAAAATCATATATAATGATACTGAGAAAAGAAGAAATGGTGTGGCCATTATTCTAAATGAAATGCAAAAGGAAAATGTGGTTCAAGTCAAACGGACCAATGGCAAACCGATGAGTGTCAAGATTTCAATGGAGGACCGGCTCTTCAATGTGATATTTGCCTATGCTCCATAAGTTGGTTGTAATGATGACAACAAGGATAAATTCTTCACCGAGGTACCATAAACAGAGAAAGTAGTCATTGGGGTGGACTTGAATGGACATGTGGGTGAAACCAGCCATGGGTTTGAATGTTGTCATGGAGGAAAAAGCTTTGGTAACCAAAATGAAGGGGTACCGATCCTGAACATGGCAGAAGCATTAGACATGGTAATGGTTAACACACGCTTGGAGAAATGGAAGACAATAAAGTAACATACAAGTGTGGGAACAACAAAAAGTCAGACAGATTACCTGCTGATCCAGAAGAGATACAGAAAGAAACTGCAAGGTAATCCCAGGCGAAGATGTTGTTTCACAACAAAGACTTGTGTTGATGAATGTAAGGTGGGCAAGGAAAAGACGACGCAAGTGAAGAAGAAAAACGCATATTAAGACCTATGGATAACCAAGTAGCTGGGACTTTCAAAGGAGCAGTTGATGAGAATGCAAATCAGGAGTGGGAATGGACGAAAAGGATTATCAATGAAGAGGCAACATGTGCACGTTGGAGGAAAGCAGCATCCAAACCATCCAGAAGAGACCCATGGTGGTGGAAGGATGAGGTGCAAGAGGCAATTAGGAACAAACAGAAAGAGTTAAGACAACCGAAAGATTATCAGAGTGACGTGGCTCTAGAAGGGTATGGGCAGTGCAAATGAATGGCTAAGAAAGTTGTTGGAAAGGCAAAGGAAAATATATTTCCAGAAAATTGTTTAATACTCAAAAACATCCCAAAGATGAGCACAGTCCAGGTGGATTGATGAAAAAAACAGCAAATAATTATGGCACATCCATTTCATAATCAACTGCATATAATAAATTTCACTGTTATCAATTCATTTGATACCCAAGTAAAATCTACTAAACCATATATGAATTTTGGATTGAGAAATTACTCCTGTGCCATTCTTTTCCTATCTAACCTCCATTATAAAACATGTTGAAGGCCTCCCCTATATCTTTAATTCTGCTTTCTTTCAAACATGTCTCTTACATATATGCAATATTAACCCTCTTTTTTGGGATATGTCTGTCAGTTACCTAGATTTCTACCTCAAACTTGTTACTTTCAAGGTTTTAATTCTAATATTTATTTCCTTTTGTTTCTTAAACTTCAGCTGAAGTTTTTGTCCATTTATCTTACCAGCTGGGGAGTATTGGTGGATCCTTCCCTTCTGGAATACACTCCACCAATATTTGGAATATCTATGAATCCACAGTTATAAGCAATTGGCATAGTATTTGTAACTAAACAAATGACTATTTCACAAGGACGCATATTGGTTTTCTGTTAAAGTATCCTTTTCTGACCCTAGGTGGGTACTACCATTCTGGATTGTAGCAAACCTATTTTTCTAATTATGTGTGTGTTCCAAATGATTAATTTTTACTCAAGTTGGCAATCGCCTGACAACTTTAAATAAACTTGAAATAAAAAGTTTTTGACTGCAACACATACCTTGGTTTCAAAGGGTCTCCAATTAGATGGTCCTGTGCAAGTGGTCTCTTTTTGTATATTGGTGCAATATCTACTTCTGCTGTATTATTTCTTATTTCTGCAAGAGCCAGTTTGTCATAAGTAAGGTCAAAGTCTTTGATTCTCTATTGGGAATAGAATATTAAGCATACAAATTGTTAGCTGACAAAAACCAACCTAATAACTATTAGAAAAGAACATACATCTCTTCCATGTTTATTATTTCCTATAAATATTCAAAATTTAAACAAAAATAAATTATTGGTAGTATCCATGTAGCAGTTGCCCCAATTACTCTGGCATTAAAAATAGTCTAAAAAATTAAACTTTTTCATGGGTATATGTTGATTGAAATAAATAAATAAATACTGAGGCTGTAAACAAAATTTTAATCCTTAGTTTTGCAGTCAAAACACTTTTTTAATAGGTTGTACAGTTTCCAACACAAATGACAAAATTTGGCAGATCTCTGTTCTATTAATTAGTCTCCTCAAAAAACCCTTCCACACAGACAATTTTTTGTGCAAAAGCTTTCATCATAGTATTCACCTTGTCTACCATTACAAAGCAACTTCTAATTTTGAGACAGGAAAACATAGATAAATCAAAACAGCTACCAGACCTTATAATATCTTCAATTTAAGGCCAAAAACCATCATGAAATTTTATTTTTTCTAATCCCAACAACTGAATGGACATTCAAGATATTTTGCCTGGCTTTAAGCATGAGTGACAAAAGTAGAGAAACACAGATTAGCACACATTTATACTATGGGTAGCATGATCAATTCAGTGTAGAAAAACTGAATTATTATTTTGTTGTCTGACATCCTATTAATTATGACAATGCCAAATTTAATCAATGTAAACAAAATGAACACAATTCTGTGGGCAAATTCACCATGCTTCTGTGCAAGTTACCAAAAAGCTGTGCTTATGAAACTTTCCATTAAGAAATATTTAAAGGCAGGGTATTTATTGGTATTACAAAATATGTGTAGTAGAAAAACTACAACTTGATTAAAAATTAACACCAGAAAATACAGTAAAGTAATCTATTTAAAGGTTGCTTTTCTTGGAGTTGAAGTTGAATATGACAATTAAAATCCATGCAGCAATCTGAAACTACAGAAAAAACAACAATGTTGATAAAGATTTCAATATTTGAGTTGCACAAAAAAAACAGTCAAAAAGTGCAAGAACATAAATTTGCATTAGTCAAATAAAATTTTCTAGGAACCAGGTCATAAAAATTAAATAATTGTGCAATGTTTACACCCTTACTAAATGTCAGTGGTAACAACATTATTCACAACATCTATGCAAGTACAATTGAATCCTGTAAAGTAAGTAGTGGAACTTTTGCACAAACAAAGCCTTGCATGCTTTGTTTATTGTCACAAAAACTATGACT
The DNA here is from genome assembly GCA_003991215.1 of Morbakka virulenta. Lineage (NCBI taxonomy): Eukaryota > Metazoa > Cnidaria > Cubozoa > Carybdeida > Carukiidae > Morbakka > Morbakka virulenta. Next base: position 424,666 of record RDPX01000395.1, read on the forward strand.
CAACTTGTAGGCCAATGTCTTCCTGTCATCACCTAGCACTATAAACTGTTTTATGTGGTCCACATACAATTATTTACAGGGAAATATAATAAGAAAAGTAGTTTAAACAATGAACTAATATATATATATATATATATTCATATCCAACTGAACTGCAGTATTGATTAGAACCCAGAAAACTCAAATAGATTTCACTTGTTAGAGCTCCCATAACAATTATGAACAATAGAAGACTTAGCACAAAACCTTACTGAATGCCACCTGAGGCATCAACTGTGTCACTGTAACTGCCATTGATGCTAACCTTTGATTGAGCATTAATATACATAACCTTCACTGTCTGTATAATCCACTCATCTCTTCCTGCCTTACTAATAGCCCACCACAGAGCATTATATGGAACACGATTAAATGCTTTCTCTGGATCAGTGAAAGGAAAAAGAAATGGAAAACATATTAGTATTTAAAACAGACATTTGATACCTAGTATTGTGTCAAATCTCTGAAACTGATTAACCCTGGTGAATGGGTTTACAAAAGGATTTCAAAATCCATGATTTTTACAGCTCATAAAGGAATAACTTGTAGAAAGTCAGACCATTTGCCTCAAAATTCTGGTCCATTCTTCCAGAAACCCCAGACCTGGACAGGAAGCTCATTTATAGTTCTCAGGTGGAAAAGAACATTTTTGCAAATCTCAAATCTATTACTGCAGACAATGTACATGGCAGTTCTAAGAACAATGCTAGTCTTGTATCACATGAAAAACAGATGTGACATATGGCATTGCCATGGTTCTGACAAAAAGGGTGTACTTGTAATTATGTAATTTTGATTTGTTTCACCAATATTTCATCCCCTACACAAACATGATCAATAGTTTGTTGTTTATGCTACTGAACAGTCACACATTTAGTATATCTTAGCTTATGTACCATGGGATTAATGATCTAAACACTTGGAATACCTCTTTTTGACTGTCTCTTTCTGCTTTTTCCCTTTTTTCCCTTTCAATCTTTGGATTACCTGGAGCAATGAAACAGGCAGTATACCAAAAAATATTATTTGGAAGGATGCTGCCAATTTATATATGCCAATGCAAATTAATAAGTATTATAATGGTAAGAAATTACAACTGAAAAAAATTCATATTGCCACAGGCACACAGATCTGTAACTAAGTTAAGCTAATTCCTTATTGTTATTACATACATACATACATACATACATATATACATACATACAATCAGTTCTTTTTGATTATATTCGGACGTTAAACCGAATATGATGATGATGATTTGGAACCATCCTCCATGATGGTGGGCTTCCCTCCTGGCTAGCTGCACATATGGCATATCTCACCCTAAATTTCTAGGTGGCTCTATTCAGGTGGTCACTTGAACCAAGGCCCCAGCCAGATGTCATCCTTCAGAACATTGTGCCATGTCATTCTTGGTCTCCCAGGTCGCCAACGTCCATCCACAGAAAAATCTACTGCCTGCTCGATTGTGCCACCAGATCGCTGGACATGGCCATGCAAGTGTAGACACCTTTAGATAATGCACTCTGACACACAAAGGACATCAAACACTTTATCAATCCACTCTTCAGCAACCACAACCCCAACTCCAGCAGAGCCTTTGTCATTACCATACCAGTAGAGTTTATAATTTCAGTTCTTCCCTGTGATAGTGCAACATCCTCTTCCATGATACCTGGTCTCTTGAACACAACAGATAGCAATATTTCTACAATGGGGTGTTTCTACAACCTCACAGACTCTACCACACAGAGTATTCACATTAAATGTACAAATTCTGAACTGCCTCAGGTACTTGCAGGATTTATTATAATAGCAATGACTCAGGCATCAGGGGTGGTTAATTTATCCATGTTACTTCCTTACTAATTATTTTACAACAGTGTAAATTATGAATCAGGCAGTTCTTATCAACCAAAGACCTGGCAATCAATAACAGGTCTAACAAATTTAACACAATGGATTGCACACACAACTCAACAAACATGTGGGGCACTACTTCATAAAGTCATGGTCCAATTACAATGTATTGAAGTGATGCTGCAGGATTTTCCTGAATTAAAATGACAATTTTGAAGAAATACATCCCACAAAATAATCAGTAAGGTAATACAGATAAATTAACCAATGCTGCTGCCTCAGTCAGTGTTGATATAACTAGAATAGAGAATCTTGCCATTACTTCCTTCAAGGAAACCAAAAACGTTGTTACTTGTCTCTTTAATTTAACTAAAAGTTTTCTTTATTCAATAAAATTTGTGCATTTAAAGCTAAAGATAGATGATATAACAAACAAAAAACTCCAAAATGCTAAAATATACGAATTTTAAAGCAAATTATCCTAAAACAGGTGCCGCTACAGTAACAGCTCATTTTAATGAGCCTTGTATAACTATTACTCTCAATGTCTCCTTCTTATAAATCTTTCTATCAAAGTAGCTTTTTTCCTGGAAGGCTGAATTGTTAAACTCTTGGAATTCTGACTGCTTTTCTCTCTCTGTGGTAAACTTTTACCTTTTTGCTCAACATTTGCCGTTACTTTTTTCTATTTTCCCTTTACACTTCAATAAGCTCTATTATCTTTACCTTTACGTCTAGTATGCCTGTTAATAAAAAAGCAGTCAATGATTCTTGGGAGATAAAATGGTGAGAACTTAATTGTTACTTTTTCTACTATGGAACACAAGTATAAAGCAAAATGAATTTATTTTTTACAGTGCACTTAAAAAACCCACAAAGGAGCACTACAAATGCAGCTCTTTCAATGTCCTTTTCCTTTATCGACTGCCTCTGTTAATTCGTTACTTTGAGCTATTATGGACTCAAAACAAATATCCTACACAAGGCTACATCCTAATAAACAAGGTACAGCTGGAATTTCAAGACGGTAAACGATAGACAAATACCGACTTCTGTAAAGTGGCGCTACACGTAACGCAACCACCTATGCTTAGCAACGATAAATTTCTTGACTGTAAAAGGCAAAGTATAAAACATTGATAAGTTAGGGCTCAGAGCAGAATGTTTGGGTGATACAATTTCAAATAAGAGCCTCATTATTACAACCAGTTGATCCTTTTACATTAGGTAGCCTACCTACCTTTCAAAGGCCAGGAGTGGCAGTTTGCCTTACACAAGTAAACCAATACACTTTTTCTCTCGTATTCAAAGTTTCCAAGGTTAAGGCGACTCCACTGAGGTAACGCAAATCTTTTGGGGATAACAAGCATTCCTCCCCACAAAGGTCTCAACAGCGATTTTGCCATCGTTTTCTGTCGGACAAGGCTACCTTTGTGTTGATTCACTTAATAAACCTTTTTGTATCAAAAATACATTAAAAAAGACAAACATTTATATTTTTGTGCTCGAAACGCTCTCACCACATAATTACATATCAACATTTCACAGCCCTCATGCAATGTGGAACATCGTGTTGTGGTTGTTGTTGATTAATTGAAACATGCCAGAGGGGAAAATATGCATGTCTGTTTCCCTGAAAGCAACATAGCAGTACCTTTGATGACCCACGCACATTAAATATCACAAGCCAGATCAGTTGGTAAATTACTCAGTGGAGAATAGGATAAGTTATAAATTGGAGTTCTCTGAAGGACATTAATCAATTATTTGCTATTTCGACAAGTTTCTGGCTACTCTTTACTGTTTTGTTAATGTGTACTGATACAATTTTTGGCTGTACTTCGTCGATCTTTTACTGCCATTATCAGAAATTGTTGGACTTAATTAGAGCGCATTTTTCTGAATTCAAGTGATTTACTACAAATATTTAGCTTTCAACTCGTTTGTAAAGGATATCAAAACTAACAGGGGCTACAGTTTAAGCTACATAGTGATTTTGTTGTGGTTGTGGTGGTGGTTTATTTGAAGATACAGAAGTTACACGGACGCAGTTTGTTTTGGAAGGATTGAATTTCGCGAGTCAAAGTTTTTAGGATTGTTGTACAGAAAGTTGACACCGCAGGGAAATAAGTCAGTGATACACTGGAATAGTCGGTCAAACACTCGTTGGGGTACGGCTTGGAAAATTAACTTGTAAATGCAAGAAAGCTGGTACAGTATCCGGTGAGAAAGAAACATGACAGAAAACACAAACAAAAACAGAAGAGGTATGGGAACAAGGCAGAAGAATAAAATGACAAACTTAAAGAATAAAAGGAAGGAATATGAAGACTTGCTTCAGATGTAAGAAAGTAGTGGAAGAAGGCAGTAAAGCACTGGAAAGTAAGGTATGTGATTTCGGTTTCATATTTAGTTAAAGGAGGTACTTGAAGATATATACAACTTCATTGAGGATGAAGAGCCAGGAAAGCAATTTCTTTGGATGTGTAACTCTTGCCAGCAAGGATAAGATTTTGAAAATATCAAATAGTTAAATGTGAAGCAGATAGAACTAGATTTAAAACAGAAAGTAATGGATGTTGAAGTGACTCAGATAAAAGAAAATGCGAAGCAAGAGAAAATTGAAAAAAACCAGATGAATTTAAAGCTGGTAACGTATAAACTAATATCATTGGTTTAAAAACGAAAAATAGGGATCAATTCCAAAGGACAACAAAGAATGTAATGGAGGAGGCGAAGAAAGAGATGATTGAAGAATGGGAGGAAAAGCGTGAGGCAGAGTTAAGAAGAAAGATTTACTAATCTCTTATCTTTAGGAAGCCAATGTTGAGAACAAGGTAGACAGGGAGAAAACTGAGGTAGAATTATGTATGTACCTTTTTGAAAAAGAGATAATAGTAACAGATGCTAAGATTTTAGAAACTAGGAGACTGGGAAGATACACAAAGAAGAACTCGAAAGGAGCATACTTGAAAGCAATAAAAAGACAAACAACACCTGGGCCACTGGTGAAGTTACAAAATAGGCAGACTAAGTGGANGAGGCGAAGAAAGAGATGATTGAAGAATGGGAGGAAAAGCGTGAGGCAGAGTTAAGAAGAAAGATTTACTAATCTCTTATCTTTAGGAAGCCAATGTTGAGAACAAGGTAGACAGGGAGAAAACTGAGGTAGAATTATGTATGTACCTTTTTGAAAAAGAGATAATAGTAACAGATGCTAAGATTTTAGAAACTAGGAGACTGGGAAGATACACAAAGAAGAACTCGAAAGGAGCATACTTGAAAGCAATAAAAAGACAAACAACACCTGGGCCACTGGTGAAGTTACAAAATAGGCAGACTAAGTGGAATATCATGAAATGTGCTAAAAAACTGAAAAAGACGAAGAAAGACATAAAAGAATGACATGACCAGAAATAATAGAAAAAATATAAAAAACATAGAGAAGATCTGAAAGAAAAACAGGATGGAAGAGAAAGAGGATGGTATATAAGAGACAATATAATGTATAAAAACGGAAACCTTTTATAGATATAAAGTAAACAACAATGCAAATAAGACAAAAAAGAGATATAGACTTTGATTAACCTAAGAAAATAGTGAAGAGCATCTTAAAATCAAATTGATAAATATACAAGGTTTAACTCAGAGGTAACAGGTGGAAATAGAGAAACAAATTGATAGAACACAATATACTGTCTAACTAAAACGGACCAAAAACATTTGAGTGTGAACATAAATGATCTATGAATCATGTGTATACACTGAGAGAAATAAATGATAAGAAAATAGGTAGTCTTTCTCTTTATATTGGAAGAACACAACAGCAGAAGTGATAGTTAGAATCGTGTCATAAGGACATATTGCAAGCAAAGTGTAAATCACACGTCACGAGATGGTCTATAATACTAGCTTACCTTCCTACGAATGGTCAAGAAAGTAACAGTAAAATTGAAAGTAAAATAAACAGACCAATTGGGGCATTGGAAGGTGTAATGATTATATTCTTAGGAGATTGTAATACATTTGCTGGCTTTTAGGTCAATGACCAATAAAAAAAATAATAGAAGAGTCCTTGACTGCATAGAGAAATTCGACATCATCTTATTTAATGGGGACGAAAAATGCTCAGGGAAAATAACATGGAGCAGGAAGAAACGGAAAGGTGTAATTGACTTTGTTTTAGTAAACCTGTCTATTTGCAAAAGTTTCGTAAGTATGAATATTGGTGTAGGTGAAGCAAATTTCGACTCGTCCGGTCAGAACTTGATTGAAGCACGCTTTAACATAAAGTAAAGAAAAATGAACTGTAAAGATGAAAATATAGAACTAAACTACCTCAGAATCAATGAAGACTCAAAGAGTAATTTCATTCACAAAGTGAAATATTGAAAGGAACAAACAGAGCGGACATTAAAAATGTATGAGAACATTATACAGGAATCGGTGGAAACGTTCGTTAAAAGAAGGTTTAAGAAAAACAAACCCGATACCACAGAACCAATATGTTTTACAAAAGATATGAAAAAAAGAAATAAGCCTGAGAGGGAACTACAATAAACTCAGAAGGAAAAACAACCATTCAACACTTACATAGTCTTTATTTAAAAAATCCCAACCAGCCTATTTATCTTGTTGTTTGTATCCATTTATTTTATTAGTGAAATAAAAAATTTTACTCAACAATGTTTAAGTGATATGACATCTTGAATTTTTATGGGTATACTATGTGTTCATTTAGAAAACATGGTAGCGAAAAACAAAAAGTTTATCATACACATAGGATTCAAACATTTTTCTTACACTTCCCAATTAATGCTCAGTTTTTAATACTAAGCCACCAATACTAATAAATTAATACTAAGTTACCAATGTTGGCAACAATGGAAAATCAAGTTGACATGTTTACAAACAAATCTACAAAAAATAAGAGTTCTGATTTGGACTGAATTACTCCTATAACTTTGATTTTGATCACTGTGCGCGTTCATCTCAAAATATATCATAATATGTTAGTATTTATAATACTCTTAATGATAAAACATTTCAAAATTCTTATTTAGTTACTCTATTTGCAGGCACCTAAGGAATTTTGGGCGTCAGTCGAGTATTTCCAAAATCTCATGCTGATATGAAGCCTAAAAAAACTTTGTCTTGTCTTTGTCCTTTTTTAAATGAATAAGATAATCAAATTTGAGATGAGCCTATTACGATTTTTTGATGTCCCCTATTAGAACTTTGTGAATAGGTTAAAACCGGTGGGAGGAGACAGCCACGCATGGAAGAGAATTTAGTGGCAAAATTTTGGTTATAGAATTCACAGACCTTGAAAGCTTTGTGGATTCTGTGTTTAAACCTGTTTTTAGTCCCTGTGTACACCGTAGTAATGTCCAGCCAGTTCCTTGTGTCCTTACTTCTGTTACTGGCCGAGTGCTTGCTCAGAGTTAAGCCTGAAAAGCTGCTTCTTTAGTGCCAAAGTATGACCTTGTGACTACTTGTGTATTACACAAAAAAGGACACTTGCGATAAACTATATCAGGTGAAAACGTTGAAGATTATAGAGAGATGCCCTTGGACGTCTTTTAATACTAAAATGAATATTATAAATCATGGTTTTGCACATTCTTTTATACACCGAGAATGCAGAACAAAGCGGTTAATTTACGGTTTTTATTTGCTTGCTGAGTTTAAAAAAAGATCAGTTGCGTATATGGGTGCAATGAATTGAAGCCAAACGCAGATTCGATTTAACTTTTGAAAACTTATTATTTTTTACAGATGAAATACTGTCAGTCATAAAAGCTGTCGTAAAAAAAGTTAAACATGTTTGGTACACGTGAACACAGGATGAAATGACTGTTGTAGAGAGTGCTGAGGTTGGGGCGCAACCACAACAGGGGTGAAATCAGAGGGATACACGTATTTTCAATCAAAGGTGCAAAGTCCACATTTGACACAAATTTGACTGTATATAACATGCCCAGATTTTCCAACACAGTCATTTTTCAAGAAAGGAGTCACACAGGCTGCCAAGGAAATTGTCTTGTTAGATGAAAGCATTCTTAATCGTTTAGACTGCTGCAGATAAATGAAAAAAACTCAACAAATGTAGCTATTCATTACTGTGCAGTTGTATTTTTACTGCACAGAAGGTCATGAATCATGGCAGAATTAATGGAGTAAAAAGTAGATAGTAACTTAACTAAAGTTTGAATACAATTATAGATACTTCCTGAAAATCCTGGCTCGAGCCCCAGTTCTATAAATCGGAAAAACAGAAGCATTTATCTTTATGGACAGTAAGAGAGAGTGTAAGGATGGGTGGAATATATGGAGGATTTTCTTATGGATGATCAAGTCAAGAAGATCCCCAATTAGGAACTCAACGAAGAAGGCAGTTCGAGAGAGGGAAATACGACACTTCATTTGGAAGGCTAGGATCTTTAGAGCAGTAATTTTTTGATTATCTGTCTAAAAATAATTAAAAATCTGAAAAAGTTTGGTATGTAGCAAGTAGCAACAGTACATGTAGCATATACGACAATAGCGAGATTCAAATAGAGCTTGCTAAGTCATTTTTCGTTTTTCTCCTTAAAAAGGCAAATGCATTAGTATAAATACAATGATTGAAATCATCAAATTTATTGTGATCTCTACTGTTGTTTTGGATCACTAAGTTCTTAAGACTTGAGACACTAGATATTAATATCAGATTTATCATGGGTAAATCGATTCAAAATTCTATCTTCTTGTTACCGTGTCTTTTGCGCTGAGCTTCTCACATGGTGTTGTTTTGAGCAAAAGACTTTTCCACAACATCTCGTCTCCCAAAAGGTCATGAAGTACTACTTCCTCAATAAATGAGTCATTAATATTTTTCTTTCCAATTTTTCAAGACTGCATTTAAGCCTTTAAGTATCAGCCACATTTCCTACAGACAAGTCCCCTAGCACTTAAATGTAAGTGCAAGTGTAACTATAGTGGTGACTGCTTTCTGCCAGTAATCCACCAAGTATTGGTTTCATTGTTTGTCCAGAATTCGTGTGTACAGCTGTCAAAATTACACAATCTGGCATATTAGATTAACTACTCTTGATTAGGAGACTGAAGGACACTAAATGTATCAAGTATATATAAGTTTATAGTAGAGTTAGGAACCTTAAAAGAGGCCATGTGTTGACCTCTGAATCCTGAAACTTGAAAACGACGTTGTGGACAAAGTAAATTGTATTTCCTGTTCATTGGCTAATGTTTGGTGTAGTAGGGTGTTCAGGTCCTGTGTAAATCATATTTATTTTGGTGACTGTTAATATACTTCTTACTTCTATGTAATGTTTGAATTTTTATTGTATTATTTTCCATTTTCTTCTTCAGTTTATATGTATTGTAATGTGGTCTAGATCCTCTCTCTATAATACTTTCATTGTCGTCCTGTTATTTGGCCATTCACTTGGCAAAGTCATGTTGACCAAAACGTCATATTTCCTCATTTTCAACGAAAAGGATCTAAAGATAGGTAATTATACAGCTCTTATCTTTCTTTTTCTCTACTGCCCAGAATAGCTGGTTGTGATTTGAAGACACCTCGCTGTGAGCTGTAAGGCTATGTAAAAACAAACAGTAGTATAATCATTTCATGAACCGTCTTTTAAGTTTAAACTCACTGAGTTCACTAATTTTGTATGTACTGAAAGACACACGTCCTTGGAGGTACCTTGAGATTTTCCAGAGGTACTTTCCGATGTAAGACTTTAGTTGCAAGCGATTAATCGGAAAGATGAATTACCATTAAATCCTTTCTGCATTAAAAGTTAGGTGCTTGAATCTGCAGTCGGGATCTTTCCAAGCCAAATGTGCTTTGCGACAGAGAATGAAACAAGTGTTTGAACGAAATCCATTTTTTCATCATTAAATTGAACAGGTTCAAAGCCTGATGGATAGAAATATTGCAGCAGTATGATGCAAATTTGACTAGTGTTTTATTTTTAGTAGCACTTTAGTTAATGCAAACATTTTAGGATATTTGACGTTTCAATTTTTAAGTCTATTTTTGTATTCTTTGTAGTTGACGAGAAACTGAGTATGCAAGTCTTGTTCGAAGTTCTGTCTCGTTAACCATGCTTAGGAAACATTGATAAACAAAATCCTTTATGTTGAAAATTCTGAACTTTATGGACTCAGAGGAAGCCATAGATGTAAGAGCTTTATCATGTCATGAGTCGTAAGCTTTTTCTGAGCTCAGAAAAAGCTTACGACTCATGACATGATAAAGCTCTTATATCTATAAAATCCTTTATCCTAAAAAGTTCAAGGCTTTCCATTATGCCTTCAGCTCAGTAGAACAGTTAGTTGTGATACAGATAAAATTATGGGAGAGGGTTGGTTTGTCGTCAAATATCTTTAAAAAGATCGAATTCGTCACTGGAGAAACAGACAAAGCACGTGAAGTAGCTGAACCAGAGAAGTCTGGGTTATGCTGAACGTGCATGGAATCAATAAAGTGATGTAACTATTCTAAGCATATAATGAAAATTGGTAAAGTAAAAGAATTTTGTTCGAAATGTAAAAACCATTGTTGTACTAAACATGGTACATTATTTTGTACAAATTCCTTGTTAAGGTAAAACATAGCATTTACACTATATTTTACTAGTTTTGTGAAAAAAAGTCTTTAGTGGTCATTGAAACATAAAATCTTCTTTTTGCATTTGAGACAGTAAAATTCTATTTTGAGCTTTTGGTTATTACCTAGATAAACAGATTCAATACATTTGATGGCGTTATTAGCAAAGTTGATGATGTCAGCAGATTTCTTAATTAATTTTTATCACCAATTATCATTATTTAAAATTCCGTCTTCATGGCTGTTCCCAACATTGAGATAGTAGACAGAACTATAATCTAAAATAATATAAATACACTGTATTAGCACATATGGGCAATAACGACGTCACTAAATTAAAATTTTGATTTCCTAATTTTGAACTTTAGGCAGCTAAGCTTGAAATTTTCAACTGAGAGTGGCTTATCTTTCCTAAAAAATTGACAATTGGATTTTGGACCAAATTTCGCAAATTTGATGACGTCATTCAAAATATTTTCCCTAAAATTTTGTCCTCTATCATGAACTAACACCACACCAAATTTCAAGTCAATAGCTATATCTTGGTTCATCCTCGGATATTCAAAGCCCTAAAAAGCCCGAGTGGTATGGCTTAAAACAAAGCTTCCTTTTCCTTCTGAAAGTTTTGTCTTTTTTTGGACTCCTAACCAACTTCATTACTGGATTCATTCCATGTGTTCAGCCTATTCCACCACATATTATGAAACAAGCCTTATTATTTATAAAGACAGCACAAAAAAAGTTTTTTATGTACTAGTGAGTCACCACACATCAAGGCTAAAAGCTACTAGAGGATAAGGGTTAATAATTCCTCTTTTGTAAGAATCTTTAGTTAGAAATATTGCTTGATGAACGTAAAAGCAAGTTTAAAATGATGGTTAAGGTGTTAATCCCTGGGTAGTTTGAGGCGAAAAAATTGCAATCTCTATTAGTGTCATTGAGGTCAAAACCTACTTCTTTGCCATCCCCGTCAATAATGTTTTGTGTTCGATGTTTAATTTTTCCAGACCCCTTTTGCGGCATGGCAGCAGCAATCTTATCTGATGATTTCGTTTTGAGACAAGGCCTCTCTCTCATAATAAACAAAGAGCCGATAAAAAAAGGCATTGATGGATTTGGAAGAACAGCATCAGAAAACGCAAAAGAAAATGCTTGTGAACAATCCTTAACCGTTTTATATTGATTTTAGGATTACCCTTTAGGTTAGAAGGGTAGCCCAAGGCTTGCAGCATCAAAAAGGAATGTGTCCTATTCAAAAAGGGCTTGCATGTTTAACCTATTCTCCAGCAAATGGATTATGACTTCAAAAGCCGTTTGAATGAGCAGAGAGAACGACTTGAGGATATATTTGAGTTTGAAGGTTGTAAAATAGGTCGTGGGACATATGGGCATGTGTATAAGGCGAGATCTAAAGACAAGTAACTATTGATTGACATATTTTTAAATCCTTGTTTAGAGTGTTATATGTTAGTTAGAGTTTTTGTTACCATAACGTCATCCTGGAGAAGCAAACTTACAAAATCCCAAGGGAAGGAGGTCTTTTAACTTCTGTCATTTGCCTAGGAAAATCTTATTTTTAACAAGACCACCTGCATCCTGTTTAAAAGTACGCCAAATGCGCAACGAAAAAATAGAGGCATAGTTGACAAACTCTTTTGGTACTGATGAGTTAGGAAACCCCCTATATTGTAATTTTTAGAGACATGGAAGTCAAGTTCAACCAGTGCTTTTCAATCAGTTTTGCTCAGCACTTAAAATAGCAGCAGTACCATATTCAAACTTTTGGATGTATATCACCTTACTATGGTAGTAGGACAGTTGTAGGGATAAGCATCACAGGTCTTCAGCAATTGAACATACACTATGTAATATCTTGGACTATGCTTAGGTCTGTTAAACACAGACCTTTCTGATTAACCTCATCCAAAGGTGATGTTAAGTGATTTATGTGTTAATTTAGGAACAAAATGGGTGATGTTAAGTGATTTATGTGTTAATTTAGGAACAAAATGGGTCTGCGTATGCCAAAGATAACTTACAATATGATGGTTTTTGTAAGAGGTAAATCATTCAAGGCCCAAAAAAGGATTTCCAGAGCTTATGTTAGAATTGTTTTTATTTTTATGCATGACACTAAAGCACTTATTTTTAGGCTAGGACCCTTTTTAGAAAATTTTTTTATTGTGATTAACCTTCAGGTGGAAATAATAGTCCTTATTTCTTTTATAGCAAAGATGGTAAGGAATATGCCCTTAAACAGCTTGAAGGCACTGGGTTTTCAATGTCGGCATGCAGAGAGACAGCAGTAAGTAGGCTGACATTTTTAGTTTTAGTATTTTACAATTCTTTATCCAGTTATTTCAGTTATCATGGTAGCAAGAAGTGGTAGGTTTCAATCAAATTATTTATTTGTTTATTTACTTATTTACATATTTATTTTGAATGTTTAAAGGGTATACAAATAAGGTAATCAGACAACTGCATTACAAAACCATAAACAAAATGGTA
>RDPX01000395.1:437853-478049 GCA_003991215.1 Morbakka virulenta
AAAATCCCAAGGGAAGGAGGTCTTTTAACTTCTGTCATTTGCCTAGGAAAATCTTATTTTTAACAAGACCACCTGCATCCTGTTTAAAAGTACGCCAAATGCGCAACGAAAAAATAGAGGCATAGTTGACAAACTCTTTTGGTACTGATGAGTTAGGAAACCCCCTATATTGTAATTTTTAGAGACATGGAAGTCAAGTTCAACCAGTGCTTTTCAATCAGTTTTGCTCAGCACTTAAAATAGCAGCAGTACCATATTCAAACTTTTGGATGTATATCACCTTACTATGGTAGTAGGACAGTTGTAGGGATAAGCATCACAGGTCTTCAGCAATTGAACATACACTATGTAATATCTTGGACTATGCTTAGGTCTGTTAAACACAGACCTTTCTGATTAACCTCATCCAAAGGTGATGTTAAGTGATTTATGTGTTAATTTAGGAACAAAATGGGTGATGTTAAGTGATTTATGTGTTAATTTAGGAACAAAATGGGTCTGCGTATGCCAAAGATAACTTACAATATGATGGTTTTTGTAAGAGGTAAATCATTCAAGGCCCAAAAAAGGATTTCCAGAGCTTATGTTAGAATTGTTTTTATATTTATGCATGACACTAAAGCACTTATTTTTAGGCTAGGACCCTTTTTAGAAAATTTTTTTATTGTGATTAACCTTCAGGTGGAAATAATAGTCCTTATTTCTTTTATAGCAAAGATGGTAAGGAATATGCCCTTAAACAGATTGAAGGCACTGGGTTTTCAATGTCGGCATGCAGAGAGACAGCAGTAAGTAGGCTGACATTTTTAGTTTTAGTATTTTACAATTCTTTATCCAGTTATTTCAGTTATCATGGTAGCAAGAAGTGGTAGGTTTCAATCAAATTATTTATTTGTTTATTTACTTATTTACATATTTATTTTGAATGTTTAAAGGGTATACAAATAAGGTAATCAGACAACTGCATTACAAAACCATAAACAAAATGGTAAAATTGAGGTATTAAAAATATTCTTTAACCGTTGTACAAGAATCATAAATTGCATGATGTACAAAAGTCTTCAAAACAACTACCATCCCCATTTTGTTAAATTTTTTGTAAGTTTTAAAGCCAAAGTGTTTCACAAATCATTATTTCAAAGAAACCAGCCTCTGTAATTTTCATTTATACAACACCTTATACCATGCTAATCATACTCTAGAAAATTTGTCTAAGCTCTGCTGGTTGTAAAATTTTTAATTCTTTCTATGTAGTGACCAAACCTAAAAACTACATGAAACTGCTGTATGCCTTAAAAAGCCATCAAGTATAAGTCCCAATCAATTCGTCTTCTTTTATACAGTAAGATATTCAATGAATGGACCATCATTTTTGTAATAAAAATTAAGTGATTTGTAGTGAAAGTAGAAAATGTAGGATGTCACCTACAAATATACATAAATTCTATGCTTTTTTAGGAAAAGTAAAGAAAATAACATTACCATGCCCATATAGATCATAGGCTCATTTTATGAAGGTTTATTTGTAAAGGAGTAAACTTTTCAAAAGCCCAACTTTTATCATAAAGTACAACCTGAATGTCATTTTGTATTTTTAAATGTAAAATGTTAAAAATGTGCCTAATAAACTTAACTGAAACAAACCTTCAACACTTGTTTATTTAAAATTTTAACTGCTTGAGCAGACAGTACCCTTAAAAAAATACACCAGCAGCAAATATGCTTGTTTTTATTTCATTGGAGCAAATCCTTTGAAAAACCTTCCATTGAGACAGAGACATTTTAAAAGGAACTCCTAGAGAAGGGTCTTCATTATTCTTAAGATGCAAATGTTGTTCTTAAGGGAAGCATTTTGGAGGTAAATTAAAAAGGCTTGTAACATTGGTTAACAGGGCACACATTGGGGTAAGTGCCAAACAGCACCATACTATAAGACCTAGCCGTGTGTGACACTCAAATTCAATCTGTTATTTGTAAGATGGGTTCATTTGGTATTATGTGATTTTTCATTGACAAGGATCACTGTTTTAATAAGCACACTGTAATACCACCACTGCACAAACAAGCATCAGTGAACAAATGGCAAAGTGTTTCTTGAGCTCACTAATGACCCAAAAATACAAAGCCAGTGTATTCAAAAGCTTGAGTTAATGCATCAGGGACACAAAGTAGCAGTACTAGACTATAAGGCCTTACCAGTGTAAATCTGTTAAAATTCAATGTATTATTGATAAGGTTCCTAGCTGGTGGACTTTATTTTGTTTGAAAATTGAGGGCATTGATCCTTCATAAAAAGGATCCATTTGCCAAAAAATCAGTCAGTATATTTCTGCTTAACTGACACCAAATCAAATATTGATTCACTTCTTTTTAGTAAGAGTATTTGGAGTAGATTTTAAGCCCATTTTAAAAATATAACAGTGAAAAGGATATTTTATACAGGAATGAAGGTATGAAGATGGGATTTTCAGGGACTGACAGGAAATATTTATACCTTAAGTCAATGGCAGTGCTTTTCTCAGTAAAGTAAATGTTATTTGAGTAAACCCTTCTCTGTTGTTTCTGAGGAGGTTTTTTTCTCTTCCACCCCAAGTTAGACTTAAGTGCAGAAGGTTAATTTCTTATTTGTTAATTAATTTCTCCCATTTCTATCTCTGAAAGCTTGTAGAACCTCAGCACTTTGCCACTTTTTACTGAAGAAATGTCTTGGCTGGTTGCTCTTCTTAATGCCAACCAATGGGGTTTCCTTTATTAAAATTACAATGCCTTTTTGCCCAGTCAGGGAATAAAACCATGAGCCTCTTGGTTACAGGAGCTGCACCAACCATTAAGCCACAGCTCTCCCATACAATAGAGAAATATATTGGACACATTACTTTCAGAAATGTGGGCAAGGCTTAAACCAGAAACCTCTATCATGGTAAGCGTTGGACTGATCTTTGATTTTACCATCCTCTCACTGCTCCCCCTAATTAAAAGGGGAAAAGTTATTTGGCAACTACAAATTAATTATCACCTGTAGAATTATTTTGATAAAAACAATGTAGAGAGAGGGAGAGAGAGAGAGAGAGAGAGAGAGAGAGAGAGAGAGAGAGAGAAATATGCACGGGTTGACAACTTTTTGGACCATTTCATCATTTGATTGAAGGTATACATATTGGATCTATCATATTTGATAGATCCAATAGATCTATAGATTGTGCCAATTACTTACAAGCAGTCACATTGCCTGATATAAACAATGGTTATAATATTTAAGTGTACAACAAACAGTCACAGTACTGGAAGCCTTTTCAAATCGTTAAAGCATTCAAACATAGAAGCAACCTGGTGCTAATCAATAGCAACTTGCCAAGAGAAAGCCTGAAGGATCTCAAAAAAACTTCAACCAAGAACACCCTGGATTCTACACTCCAGATAATGACATGGAAGAACAGTCTGGAATATGTGAATTTGGACACTGAGAATAATAGAGATTACTTGACAGATGAAAATGGCATCAGATGTGAAAATGAAGAAACTCAAAACAACACCAAGACAAATACTGTAGATCAAGACACACAACACACTTATGGATAAGATATATGAATCTTTTGCTGTGCCAACAATACTGAAGACAAGAAGACAGACATGAGCCCCAAGGAAACACAGATACTTTATGTCTTATTAAGAAATATTTAATATTTAAATATTTAATATATATGTATATATATATGTAATGAAAAGGGGAACTATAGCATATTCTACTTGGATGTGGACCAAGACACAACTCTTACATGGCATAACTTGTAAACTGTAGTTAATTGGTATTTGATAGTTAGCCCTACTGACCTTCCTGTGATGTAATTATGACATAATGTGATTTGTATCCACATGAGCATGTTATGTAACTGGTTGGGTTAGCAAGAGGATTAGGGCTGACTTACAGTTGTCTGGTCTCTCTCTCAGTCATTGAAATGCCCTAGTTTCCTACAAGCTATATACCCTTAGAGGGTATACCACAATAGTGTAATTTCTCAAGAAGTGGCCATTCAGTTCAGCCATGATACTATGACTACATTGAAATATTGTAATACAAACAGGATTTTATTCATATGCCTTGAGGTTTTTGATTAGACCACAGTGACAAAGCATATTTAAAGCCTGAAGTATCAGGAGCAATATGCCTTGCTTCATCAGAAGCATCAATGACACAATGAATGTGTACAATGATAAAAGATAGCTAAGCAACAGATTTTGAAGAATGAAAGTCACACTGGTGCTTCCTTCTCCTCAGGTGCCATGTCCACATTGAACGTTGGCGACCATGCTTCTCCACAGATTCCGGTCCTTCACAGCCCTCAGGATTTGAAGCTGGCTCTTTGACATCTATGTTGCTAAGCTCTTCATATATGTGGCCCTTGGTCTTCCTCTTCCTTGCCTCCCATCAATCTTTCCTGTTAGCACTAGCTCTTCCAGTTCTTCTTTCCTCATTACATGCCCAAGAAATGGCATCTGTCTTTTTCTAATGGTGTTAATCAGCTTCTTCTTACAGTCCGCTCTCCTCAGAACCTCTTCGTTGTGATGTGTTCTGTCCATGAAATCCTGAGCATACGGTATAAAAACCACATTTCCACTGGTTCTAACATTTTCTCTAGGCCTGGTGTGATGGTCCAGCTTTCGCTCCCATAGAGAAGTACTGGAACTACATAGCAATCTAGAACTCGAAGCCTGGTATGAAAGGAAAGGGTTCTGTTTTTTAGTATGCTGGACATGTGCTGGAAGACTTCTTTGGCTGTGGGAATTCTTCGTTGTATTTCTACTGAGCTTCTACCATCTGATGTTATCATGCTGCCAAGATAATTAAACTTATTCACCTGTTGAATATCTTCTCTTTCAATTTTTAACTTACAGCTCAAGTTTTCATTCGTTTTGCTTACAGCCATNATGTTGCTAAGCTCTTCATATATGTGGCCCTTGGTCTTCCTCTTCCTTGCCTCCCATCAATCTTTCCTGTTAGCACTAGCTCTTCCAGTTCTTCTTTCCTCATTACATGCCCAAGAAATGGCATCTGTCTTTTTCTAATGGTGTTAATCAGCTTCTTCTTACAGTCCGCTCTCCTCAGAACCTCTTCGTTGTGATGTGTTCTGTCCATGAAATCCTGAGCATACGGTATAAAAACCACATTTCCACTGGTTCTAACATTTTCTCTAGGCCTGGTGTGATGGTCCAGCTTTCGCTCCCATAGAGAAGTACTGGAACTACATAGCAATCTAGAACTCGAAGCCTGGTATGAAAGGAAAGGGTTCTGTTTTTTAGTATGCTGGACATGTGCTGGAAGACTTCTTTGGCTGTGGGAATTCTTCGTTGTATTTCTACTGAGCTTCTACCATCTGATGTTATCATGCTGCCAAGATAATTAAACTTATTCACCTGTTGAATATCTTCTCTTTCAATTTTTAACTTACAGCTCAAGTTTTCATTCGTTTTGCTTACAGCCATGCAGAATGTCTTTCGGCGATTAATAGTAAGACCTTTTGTTTTGCTTTCTTCTATAACTATGTCCAGAAGATGTTGAAGCTTCTTTGGAGTGTCGGCTATGAGAGTCGTGTCATCAGCATATCATATATTATTCATGTTATGTCCTCCGATTACAAAGCCTTCTTTTTCTTCGATACTTCTCAGAATATTTTCACTGTATAGGTTAACTAAATCTGGTGAGAAAATGCAGCCTTGCCTTACTCCTCTTTGAATGTTGGAATACTTTCCTACCTCATTTTGTACTCTTACCTCGGCACTTTGCTTCCAGTATAATTTCCTTATGATTCTGATATCTTTACCATCTATGTCTAGTGCTTGCAGCATTTCTAAAAGACATTCGTGTTTCACTTTGTCAAATACTTTTGAATAGTCAATGAAGCACATGTATAAATCATGTTGCCTTTCTATGGCTCTTTCTGACAACATTCTTAAAATAAATATTGTTGTTTCTTGTATCGGAGTCCTGGACGAAACCAAATTGTTGTTTTCCTATCTCGGGTCTCGTTGCTCTCCTTGCTCTTGCCATTATGACTCACATGAGTACTTTGGTTATGTGACTCATTAGACTTATAGTCCTGCTCCAGCTCACATTCCGTAGCACCAGGCTTTTTAGGCAAAGGAATAAACACAGACTTAATTAGATCTGACAGGATTTCTCCACTGTCATATATATCATTGAGTAGTTCAGTGACCTTGTATATCCCAAATTCTCCAAGTGCTTTTATCATTTCAATGGAAATTCCATCTGCACCAGGAGCTTTATTTGCCTTCATTTTTGCGATTGCTGCTTTTACTTCACATGGTAAAATTTTCGGGCCATCAATCAGCTTCCTGATGTTTGGCTTCTCTCCCCTTGCATCTGTGAAAAGTTCCTCCACATATTCTGCCCATTGCTCTATTAACTCTTCTTTTTCCAATATCATAGATCCATCCTTTGCTTTGATGCATCCACCTGAAGAGCATGGCTTTTTCCCTACTAGATACTTTATCTTTTTGTGGATGGAACTGGGATCCAATGGCCTCCTTTGACTTTCAATTTCTTGACATTGCTCATTTAGCCATATTGCTTTTGCTCTTCTGCAGTCATTCCTAATCTCACGGTCTATTGCTTTGTATCAGTCCAAGTCTCTCTCCATGATCTTTTGTCTGTCTCTCATCCTTTGCAAGATTTCTGGTTTCATCCAGGCTTTCTTTGCTTGTTTCTCTTTTGGCTGAATGAATTCCTTCCCTCCTTCTAGTAATGCTTCTTTTAGCACTTCCCACTTGCTGCCCTCTTTTCTTTCGAGAACTTCAAAACGATTCTGTACAGCAACTGCATATCTGGCTCTGAGTTCCTTATCTTCTCGAAGAAAATTCCACTGTAGCTTTGCTTCTGGGATTGTACGCTTTAATTGATGAAGTTTCAGTCTGATTGTACATACTACAGGGTTGTGGTCGCTCCTGCAGTCTGCTCCAGGGTAGGCTTTTGCTTGTTGAATAGCATTTCTGAAATGATTGTTTATCGTCAAATAGTCGATCTGGTTTTTATACCTGTCTCCAGGGTCTTTCCATGTCCACAG
This sequence comes from Morbakka virulenta, assembly GCA_003991215.1. NCBI lineage: Eukaryota > Metazoa > Cnidaria > Cubozoa > Carybdeida > Carukiidae > Morbakka > Morbakka virulenta. The sequence continues at coordinate 444,933 of RDPX01000395.1, forward strand.
GTGTCTCTTGTGGTTTTTGAACCATGTGTTCATGATCACCTGATCATGTGCTGTACACCAATCTATCCATCTTTCTCCTCTTTCATTCTGCACTCCTACACCGTGATCTCCTAATATATTTCTGACTCGCTGTTCTCCTACCTTTACATTGAGTTCTCCCATCACAATTACTACATCTTGAGATTTGTGGTGTCTCGTAGCCTCTTCAAGTTGATCACAGAATGCATCAATGTCTTCTTCAGTGCTATCAGCTGTTGGTACATATACCTGAATGATCAACACATCATGTGTTTGCCCTTTCAGTTTAATCAGCATGACTCTTTCCGAAAGGGTCCAATACCCTAAAACACAATTACTCATTTGCTTGCCAAGAATCATAGCACCTCCCTTTTCATGTTTATCTCCTCCAGAGTATATGACTTTGTATCCTTCTATATCAAAAAGACCTGCATCTGACCATCTTGTTTTGCATATGCCAAGTATATTAATATGCAATCTCTCCATTTCTAGTCTAACATTTGCTAGCTTTCCCACTCGATTCAATGTGCGTACATTCCATGTTCCAATTCTCAAAGCGGTCTTGTTTCTGACAGTAGCAGGCTGACGGCCCGGCCCCACCTGTCGAACATGGGCATCCCGACCAAGCAAGGAGTTAATGGCTGTAATGCTGTCAACTCCATTCACGCTGTTATCATTAGGCTTGAATCTGTTCATGTTCATGGTTGTTCTTGGCAAGATACAGTGGTGGTTTGCCATTGCCTCCCACTGGCAGTTGGCCACTCATCTTATGGTCTCATTTGTGCCCTAAGCATACCACAATGCATGTGGAGGTTGTGCCTTTGTTGCCATTGGTCTAGCTAGAGACTCTTCCGCCAATTCCACTGCTTCCTGACTTCATGCACTTCAGTGTGAGACAAACACTGTTTTACTGGTTACCCTCATATCGTTTAGCCTGCCAGCTGAAGTGGTTTACCAGGGTATGGCAGCTGCCGTGCACAAGCAGCTATGTGGAGCCAGACATGAGAGTTGGGCACATTCAGGAGACCAGTGGGTCCATCGCCTTAAAAAGGCCAGCTGGTTGCCACTTGATTGTACTCCTTCTGAATACCCCTATACCCCACACTGGTGCTTAGAGAAACATAAAAGACTCAATATATTCAATAACAAAACATCACAAATAGACTTTGCCTATAGTAGGTAAAAGGCTATTTGGCCAATAGTTACCAGCAAGATGGAAAGCATGACTTAATAAAACTTTAAGTGAAAGTTAAAAGTGTAGAGAGAATGGGTAATACCATTTCTTTAGATTATGATAGATGCAATTAAGGTAGGGTTGATGAGAATATCATCAAGATATACATTGGTATGTAATAAAAGTTCAGGTAAGTTCTTGTAATGGAAGTTAAGGTATGACTGGACTTATTTTAGCTATTTCCATAACTAGGTTGTTTTTTTCTGACTCAGTATAGTTATCTCCTCTAACCTCCAGCCTTGAGGAACAGGATACATGCCTAGTCTGGTTCACCCTCAACCTGCCTAGATTGGTTGAACCTACCAAGGGTAAAGCTTCCACTTGCATTGTTCTTGGGCAATATAAGCAAGCAAGTCACCCTGCTGCTACAAGGCACATGAATCATTGGGTTAGGGCATCAAAAACACTGGCCCCAAATTTCATAGTTACTATTTTTAGTTCCCATCAGAAATAGCAGAAGGGATGCTAATCCTACCAATTACCCTCAGTATTTAAAAACTGTCAATAGACTAGCTTTTTAAGCACTATCAAGGAGTTCATGCTCCCAACTTACAGTTGGAAAGCAGGTGCCACAAAGCTGTAGAACGTGGTACCTCAACTTGTAAAAAACAGCTGCTCAACAAAAGCTAGACTCAGCACACTTAAGGATTTACTAAGGAAATAGGAGAAAGCAGGAAGTTCAACACCAGAGTTTGGAAAGCAAAAATTCCTAAAAGCCTCTAAACCAGACCAATAGGAGAGAAAGGAGTTGCAAGGTACATTTGATGGAGTGATCCATCTACAGGTTCAAACTCCTTTCCCATATAACCCAGATTTTGACAAGCATAACCTTTACTTGTTTCTAATCAGTTTAGTTGCCTCTCTGACTAGCTTTGTTATGACTAAAGGATTTGTCATGAAATTAACTACACAGTTGGGAACTTCTGCCACTTCTGCAGGCTGTACCTAGCCCTTAATGTTGAAGCTCTGCTCTGTGTATTTGTCCAATTAGTGTAGATACCCCAATAGCTTTAACTTGTAAAACCTGTCTCTTCATTCCATAGAATCATGATTTTCCACAAGTATTCTGGAAGATGTTAGATTGTATTGACTTCTTGACACCCTATTTATTAAATGGCTCTCATTTTCTTCTTACTATTTTCCAACACATTACAAGCACCTATTTCATTTTTGGTGTCTTCTCCTATCTCCCTTGCATATGTATTTTCTGTCTTCTGCATGACTTTTTTTGATAGCTGACTGATCAACAGAGACTAAGTGGACTACAATATATTGAGATTAGCTTTCATATGAACTGGCTTTAAAGGTTTTAATAAAACTTGGGTATGCAAACATCATGTTGCTATTCAGCTTGGCACAATCTCTGCCAAGCTTTATACTGATTTACTCAATAATTTGATTTGCATTATATCAAAGCTACCTCATTAAAATTTAGATTGAGCTTGATTATTATAACCTGTTAAAAAACTTCCTGTGACTTTTTTTCAACTAATTTGATTTTGTCATGTATGTGCAACAAACATTGATGGGAATTGTTTGCAATTAAGTCTTCCTACAGCAGATGACCACACTGATGGCTGTGAGTAATCTTAACAGCACAACTTTGGATGACGATTTTCTACATTTCACCTCTTTTTTCTAGAAATGTTCTTCTTTTTTACTTTGCACATTACTGTTTCACGTTACATTGAGTGTTCACTACAGTTGACTTCTTTTGCACATATTCAAATGCTTTAATTGCATCTGTCAGTCACTTCATGAGCTCACATTAAATTTTATCAATTTTGATTAATTGTTGTATGGAGTTGGAGAACAATTAATTAAAATTGAATCAAAATTGATAAAAAAGAAGAAGAATCATAATAGATTCATCAATTATGATTATTCTCCTTATAATTATTATTAAACGTGTTTCATCAACATCTTCCAAATACCATATGGAATACCCAACACCAAAAAAGCCCATAAGGTAGCAGAACAACTTATTGTGTAAAAAGTTTATGCATAGTGACAGTGCCATCCATTGCTCTAAATTGAGTGCTTATAGCACTGCTTTTGAGGGGTTATTTAAGTGTACTACAAAATTTGTGGTGCAGATGGGAATATTGCCTTAAGTAGGAGATTGGCTTAACTGGATGGTTTGTGAAACCAAATTTACTGAAAGCATCTGGCTTGTCTTAGCCCAAACAAAGCCGTGAGATGACCAAATTGTATGAGACTGGACGATGACGTATCTAGGTTGGGACCTGCCAAGTATTTTACATTGCCTGATACAAAAAGTGGGTGTTAAAACATTGAGTTGGATTAATCAATTTCACTAGCCACCATTTTTGACTTTTGACCTACAGTTGTTGATACCAAATTTATTTTTAATTGATAAGGGTATCAGAATAAAAAAGGATTTGTAAGACGATTTGCTTTATATCATTAAGGTTTGTAAAATGAAAGCGGTCACTACAATGCAAATGTTTATGCCATACTTATCAAATAAGATGAGACAAGTGTTCATTTAGGACCCCGTTTCAGACATCTCACTGGTACAGTGCATAGGATACTGAATAAGCCCTAGAAAATTTTAACCATTTATTAAATGACACTGCCCAGTCCATCACAAGGATCTGTACATTTTCTAGGGGTGGTCAGCTATCTTATTTGTTATAGTCCATGAGTTCTATCATTGCTGATTACTTTGCAAAAGCTCTTGTAAAAAAGAATATGGATTGATGTAGAGCCTACCAGGATGTAAATAAAGGGGTTTTAAAGTAGAAATATGTTAAAAAGGTCATTCATATTTTAAAAACAGTTTCTATTGTTATTTGACTTCCTTTTCAACAACATACATCAATACAAGTAAATAGGTAAGTGAACCATAAAATAAAAGCATTGTTTTTCTCGCTACACCATCCTGACACAGAGTACTTTCCATATCGAAATCGTGTAGATTATAAGCAGAACATAAAAACACCTGTCTTTCTTTACCAAATAGCTCTCCCTTGTCCAACCACGTTTTTAGCCCAAACAGTTGACATAAATGGATTCTCTAACGAATACTGCATGTTGGATCCACATTTGGTTTATCTGATAATGATTTCAAGAGGATGATGTAATTGGCATTTAATAACTTACTAGAATGCAGATTCTTTGTGTTATGTCTTGAAAGCGGTAGCATGCTTTTTGTGTTATTTTAGCAAAATTTCACCTTTGTAGTAAGGATCACTTTGTAATGAATAGCGCAGTAACTGAAATGAAAGACATTACCTTTTTGAAGCAATATCGTGAAAACGTTATATTTTTGTGCTCACCAGACATATGAAAGAAAATTTCTTGGTCATTTTCTTTTCCAGCTATTACGAGAACTGAAGCACCCCAATGTAATAAGCTTGCAGCGTGTTTTCCTGTCACAAGCAGATAGAAAAGTGTGGCTATTATTTGATTTTGCAGAACATGATCTTTGGGTATGAAATTTGTTGATACTAATTTGAAAACTGTGTAGTCGAATTTTATTAGAAGTCATGATATGTTTTTTTTAAATGGAGAAAGTGGACATAGATTGATTTTGTCAGTGAGTCTTACTTTTAATAGCTAAGCCATTTGGCAATGATCAATTGGTTATTTATTTTCCCTTTAAAGTAGAAAAATATTTGTTGTAATACTTCCTTAATGCTAAATGGTACCAGAATATGCACGATTTATACCAATTGCTTAAGTCCCTCCTTATTATTTCGCTATTGTGTCACCACCTTTGATGCTGTTGTGGTTATATGGCTGTTGCTGTTGCAGTTTGACGACTGTGGAAACTTGAACGGTGGACATGTTTTCATTATCATGGTTCTCATACCAGTGAAAATATTAGATTTTATATAATTAAGTTATCATATTTTACCATTATAATATTTTTATCGTTGGTTTTTGTTGGTAGTGTTGTTGATGTGGCTTTTAATTTGCCATGTTAGAGAAGTTCTGTAAGTGCACAAAGTGTTGGTCAAGTCAGAAAATAAGTTGAAAGTTTCTAGTTGTATGGTTTTAACACTAAAAGAACTCTTTTAGTTTTTACGCATTACATAAAATTCGTATGTCACTTTAAAAGCATAAATAATGTCACTTTAAAAGCATGTACGGATACCGATTCTGAAAAAAGACGACAGCAAAGCATAAGGAGCTGGGGTCATAAAATAAGTATTAATGTGCCAGAACTGGTAGTGTTTAAAATAGACGAATCTGTAGGTATTTAGGCACCGACAGTAGTAGAGATAAAAATATATTCACTAATTTGTTTTTTTTGAATAGCATATCATCAAGTTTCATAGGGCTTCAAAGGCCCACAAGAAAGCGGTTCCAGTCCCAAGGAGTATGGTTAAATCTTTATTGTATCAAATCCTTGATGGAATTCATTATTTACATTTAAACTGGGTACTACACAGGGATTTGGTAGGTGTATTTTTCTGATCTTTTGTCGGAGTGTTGTATGCTTTATTTATTTATTAATTTATATATATATTTATTTTTTATTTATTTTGGTAACGTAGAAGCTGTATGGTTGCATTCTTCCGCTGCGGTGGATTGAGCTTGGATTTTATTTGGAAGTCGTTTTCTTCTTGGTTGCAACATTTTTTTTGACAGGATCAAAACCACGGTCAAGTTCATCCCACCTACTTTACTATCAAATTCAGCAGAATAAAGAAAGTGGAGATAACAGTGTTTCATTGATGGGTTGGCAATTAATAGAAGGGACTACAAATAATTCCTGCTAAGTCACACTCTGTAAACCCTTACGGTAGTGCCTGTATTTTTTTCAAGCTTTTTCTAATAATACACTGTTTGGTCAAACAGTCAGATCCCGTGGTCCGAAGGTCTAGTAAAAATTATTACTGAAATCGAGTTAAGGCAGAAATTGGGTAAGGAGACGCAGGAAAATTGTTTATCATACCCTTTATTTTACTGTTCAGGGATTGTATCCGGTCTTCGTAATCTGTCAACTGCCTTCAGCACAGCATGTTAAGCATGAGCAGAAAGTGTTACATGAAAATCACAATTGGTGCTAAAGTTACTATATTTATAAAAGAAATGAAGTGAAAGCAAACACATCTCTGACGGCATGTTCGTACAAACGTACTTTTCGAGGAAACTCAATTCTTGAGTAAGTGGTAAAACTTCCTAAGTTATTCGCTGTTTCATTATCAAAATTTCTTAAAAGTTTCTGACTCTTTAATTTTTGAAAGTGCATACTTTGCCCAATGGATTGATGTGACATTTTTAGGGATAAATTAACTACACTGCAGAAATCAGGGAGCTCAATATTAACCTAACTCACAGGTTTCTTCTCTTTCCTGATGTTTCCACTCATTCACAAGGTAAATTCAGTTCTTTGTTTCCAAACCTAAATGTAAACAAACTACTACGCTTAGGTGTACTTATTTTTGGGAACACAGTATAAACAATATATGCACCAAATCCTAACTGCTCTTATAACCAAGTTAGCTGTCAATGAATAACAAGGCAGCCAACTTCCACAACACTGGAATCAGAAATTTTAACCCATGTTAAAATGACAAGCTTTGTCAAAAGGAGAAAAAAACCCCAAGGGGTTATTGGTTATTCTGAAGTAATCAGTTCATATACTAGTTGTGATGCCTAAACATTACAAGATATTGTGACAACAGACAATGCCGCAGACGATGAATATTTTTAAAACACATTCCTAAATATTGGGATTAAAATCACTTTCATTTTGTTCTACAGGCTTTAGTTTGGCACTGTTCTTGACTAAAATGCCTGTCAAATTCCAATTTGGTCGGTATTTTGTCCTCAAGAAAAAGAGAAAAAGGAGTGAAGACAGCTGCCACTTTTTGTGGTTGAGTCTCCAAAACACCTAAATGCCGTATACCAAATCTTTTTGTGTACAAAGGGGATGCAGTAAAAACTGGATATGGGTAGCCTCTAATGCTTTTAAGTGGAGAGCAGACCTGGCTTTGGCAGCAATAGAAGTGTTAATCTCGAAATTTTTACCACATTTACTGTTCAATTAATGCTGTATTATATTTAGTCTTTTCACAATTTTCAATTTTTGCCAATCGTTTGCAGTGCTATTTTGACTGAACTTAACTTACCAATTATTTTGACCGAAAAATCTGGATAAGCTATTTTATTCTACCGAACAAACTTAAACTCATATAGCCAAAGTACTTGACCCCACACTACCAATTTTTCCGTAAACAATCATATTTTTTATTTATATGAGGCAAGATGTTCTTTGTAGATTTAATACAACATGAAAATTCCTTTGAGCTATTTCGACAGTCTTCAAACCGTCATTAGAGATTCGAAGGCATTATTTTGAATTTTTTTACCTCCTCCTTCCTTCGGGTGGGTTTGAAACAGTAAATTTTTTCATCCATTCAAAAGGTATTCACATTTTTTTACCGGCAAGATCCTCCTGCCCTTCTCATAAGAGGATACTTTTTCAATGCCTATATTCATAAACTGCTTGGTGTATTTTATTTTCAAATTTAAGCGAAACCCAGGTTTAGGTTATTTGGAAGTTTATTAGGCCTCACTGGTAATAATTTTGCAGGTGTGCAGTAAATCGTACTCCTTTGTCATTTCAAGCATGTGATATCGCGCAGTTGGAAATCTAGTATATAAGTGATTTGAATGGCAAATGTTAAATAATGTTATGGAAATCAAGGCATGCGATAAGTCGGACTTCTAGAGAACGGGAGGCGTGCGCCAAGGTGTGCGACAGCGATCAACGCCATTCCCTGTAAGTTGTGTATATAGCCTACTTTTATGCCCAACAGGATTTTGTAAACTAAATAAATTTTCCCGAATAGGCCCGTGTAATAGGTATTTGGGGTGCATAGCTGAACAAAAGCTGGACCCAGTGGGAGCCCATCGCCACAATTCCAGTTTGTTGATATGAAAGTGATTTTGTTTTAAAACGTTTTTTGTTCCCCAATGTTTCCAACCCAAGATTCGATTGCTTTAGTCGCCATCAATTATACGCGAACGTCTGGAATAGATAGGATTTGCCACTGCAATGTTACAGTGTTTTGGTGCAAATATGAATAATTTTGTTTGAAGGAACGTTAGCAAAGAGACTTCTAATGTAACATCGTGTCATGAATTGATGTCAAGTATAATATATTTTGTGTTAACCCTTTTTTTCTCCAGATTTTAATAATAAGCAAAAGAGACTTCGTACCAGTTTTCATTTAAAAGCAATATGAGACTATGAACGTTCTGGATAATACAACCACTGGTGTGCCATACTTTGGCAATTGCAGCTATTAAAATGACAAATTTAATATGGTTCTTTGCCTCAATACCTTGTGGATCCTATATTGATCAGGTCCACGCATGCAATCCACTCATGGGTCATGTTTATGCTTATGATTGTTAAGAAAGTGATTGTAAATATTTTGATGTTTGAATTGTGTGGTTTGTGGATACGTGCAAAGATTTATGGCAGTGTTGATGCTTGTAAATGTATGAGATTGGTTTGTAAAAGGATGATTTATTCACATTTATAAACATGTTATGGTATTAAGCTGATTCTCTAAAGAAATTATGATGTTCATATGAACTAGTGACTAGTTATCTTGACTTAAGTTTCGAAGATTGCCACTACCACCCACACATAGCTGCTAGCAGCGAGTGGTTTTTACTAGTATTATGGAAGGAAGAAAGAAGAATATGGTAAAGAAAGTTAAACCACAAGCAGCTGACAATGAGGAAGATGATGTTCAAGGGGTGGTGGCAGACAAAAGCAAGATAGCAAGAAATTGCTAAAGCATGCAACACACTCGGAAAGCCAAGGAGTTAACGAAAGAAGGTCTGCAACAGCATAGCCTGGTTTTATCCGAAATGGATGACCTAAGTGGAACTGATATATATATATTTTTTTTTTTCAACAGAGAGAGAGAGGGGGGGGGGAATCAGTGAGGACTGTGTCATTGAGGGTAGAGAGAGGGTAGAAATACCTTGGATCATTGCATGAGAAACTGGGAAATTAGAGTGAGAATTACTATTTTGTTGCTTATATTAATAAGCAACAAAAAGCTCCTTTAACTTGCTTCATCACGTCACAGATTCCCATCAAACTTACATGCGCAGCAGGGGTTTACGAATGAGTGTTCCTTTATACAACACAATTTTTTTGAACTCAAGAAGAATCAATAAAAGTGCTACAGTCTTCTGAACTGCAATTCAGGTCAAGGGCATTCATCAGCTTCTTTACATCTACTGAAGTAAGCTAAGATAGCTGGCATTGTAAGGTATGAGGAAAATTGTCATTTCACCTAAGAAAGGCTGTAACCCGTGTTAGCTACAAGGTGACACTTATTATATCTGGAAGCAGAGGTTTAAGCATGCTGGTAGGACACCGTTAATTCCTGAACTATTTCTTGTAGTCCCAACTGAGTTTTGATTTTTGTCTTTTCATTCTTTGCCTACAGCAAAGTCAGATTACTTCCCGCACTGTATGGCCGGTTTTATTGGCTTCCAAGAGGCCCTCTTTGTAATATACTGTGATTACATTTAATTTTGGTCTACTTTTTTCCCCNCCCTTTACAAGGTAACCAAATACCTTTTGACCTTTAACCAATACTGTACGAATATCTTAATCAATTCTTGTTTGATTTGGAGGTCTGGACCCAACATATTTCCTGTTAAGCTTTTCAGCTACACTTTGTTGTTGTATTTCTGTGTTGTCTAAGGAGATCTCGCGACACACTTTTTTCTTTGAGTTCTTATTATCCGCTTCACTGTGACATGAACACAAAACAATTACAGTTGTAACTGTCTGCATTTCAAGCATTGGTTAAAGGACTTCAAAGCCCCTGCAGATTTGTTAGCTATTTTGTTGCTTATATTAATAAGCAACAAAAAGCTCCTTTAACTTGCTTCATCACGTCACAGATTCCCATCAAACCTACATGCGCAGCAGGGGTTTACGAATGAGTGTTCCTTTATACAACACAATTTTTTTGAACTCAAGAAGAATCAATAAAAGTGCTACAGTCTTCTGAACTGCAATTCAGGTCAAGGGCATTCATCAGCTTCTTTACATCTACTGAAGTAAGCTAAGATAGCTGGCATTGTAAGGTATGAGGAAAATTGTCATTTCACATAAGAAAGGCTGTAACCCGTGTCAGCTACAAGGTGACACTTATTATATCTGGAAGCAGAGGTTTAAGCATGCTGGTAGGACACCGTTAATTCCTGAACTATTTCTTGTAGTCCCAACTGAGTTTTGATTTTTGTCTTTTCATTCTTTGCCTACAGCAAAGTCAGATTACTTCCCGCACTGTATGGCCGGTTTTATTGGCTTCCAAGAGGCCCTCTTTGTAATATACTGTGATTACATTTAATTTTGGTCTACTTTTTTCCCCTCTCACAGTGTTCTTTAACTTTTTATTTCAAAATTTAAAAGAAAAATTTGAAAATTTGATAACTGCGCTTAGATTGTCAACTACATGTCTATCGTTTTGAAAATCAATATATGGCTTTTTTTATAACCTTTGTCATTCATAGCTTGATAGAAACTTGTTACAGTTAAGCCGTGAAAAACGCAACGATGGGTATGAACTAACTATAATATATATAATGGATAAATAAGGTCATTCCCAAAAGATTTGCTTAACACAAAACAGCATTGTGTAGATGTTGCTAAAACGCCACATTCACATTCAATACGGTTTTCCTAAGATTTAAGGTAACGGTTTGTTTGATTGATTTTAATTTTTTTGGAATTTGAAAGTCTTAGAATAGGAATTCCATTGACGGAAAGCAATGAAGGAGTTATGTAGATAAATACAATGGCTGTATCATCAGATTGTTTAGCCAAGCTAACTGAAATAAAATTTTGTTTTCTCGAAGAAAATATATTTGTTTTCTTGATCCGGTTGTTGCTTATGATAATTTTTTTGTGAATTTAATTACGACATCTAGCATTTAGCTTGGAAAATACGCAATACCTTTGACATATGTGTTACGTATTATATCCTTCCTTTATTTGTATCGGTTCGCAGCCGTCATGGGTACGTAAATGTTTCCACAACTTTTTGTTACTAGTACACCAATCATTCAAATCCCAAAGAGTTATACCTATGAGAGCGAGTATAAAAAATACAAGGTCGGAATAGACTTGCAAGGTGCTTTTCAATCCTTGAAGTGTAAAGTCTCAATACAGTGCTTTTTTGACTATCAGAGCGTTTCCATTTTACCAAGGTCCAACAGGTCAAAACTTTTTGTCTTGACCATTAATGTTTCAAGAGTCAAAAAGGAATCTTTGAGATATGTCTTATCTTACATTTGTATTGTTATTTTCTGTTACTATGACCTAGCAGCCACAATGTTGTCTTTAATTTATGACGAACACTGCACCATCATTATATGCAGTTTTATGAAATAGATGAATAGTTTTATGAAAACTTAGTAAGTTGGGTTGGACTTTTATTTCAAACAGAAGCCTGCAAATATACTTGTGATGGGTGAAGGTCAACAAAGAGGAAGAGTTAAAATTGGTGAGTACTTTGAAAACTATGTAATTTACTTACACGGAGGTGCACTATTGTTATCATTACAGAGGAAAATTTAATTTAAGGGACTTGAAGAAATAGACTTTGTGAAAATTAAGTTAAACACCATGACAAAAGCCAGACTTAAAAAGACCAACTTGTGGTCGGGGGTAATAAAGATTAGTTTCATGGGTAAACTAAACACTTTGGTCAGGCCCAATAATCATTGAGAAATATTGTGGTATTGAAACCTGTTTTTGATGGGGAACCTAATAATATGTGGAAAGTACTTATCCAGGAAGTTCAACACCTGTTTGTTTTTCGAATATTTTTAGAGATGCTTTTGTGACTGTCTATTAAAATTTTTGCATTAAAAGGAGTGATTTAATTAACACATCACAAAAACAACTAAGGGCGAGTCGTTTATATGTATTCAAATACAAAATTTTTTCCTATTACTTATTTCGTTCAAAGTTTGGTCACTTTGACCTTTTTAACGTGTTGCGGTTCTGAAAAACATGAGAAAATCAGCAAGAGAAACGCCAGAATCTCTACATGGCACAAGAAATAATACTGAATTGGTTTGCTGAGATTACAAGATTTATATGTACGGCAGTTACAATACGCTAATGTTTTTGATATTTTTGTTACCACTTAAGGCATCATGTAAGAACCACAAAAGTTGTTCTGTTCCGGGTACATCGTAGTCTTGCTTGATCAGTGTTAGTCAAGGTGTTTGTGCTTTGTATTTCTAATAAGTTATAGTTTTCAATATATCAAGTTCACCACTTCAGTTACCCGTAGCCAAGCCCTATATCTGGTCAAGTTAGGACCATCTTTCATCATGTTTCTTTTTGGGTTGGTACCATTTTGAGGAAATTGATCATGGGCCTATTAGCAATGCGAAATAGAAAGACAACTTGTCAACGTCTGTCCTATTGAATGTTTGTTAATTGTTGCCAATGCAGCTTTTAGTAGGTATGTTTTAAAGGATTTTTAATGCAGTGCAATGTAAAATAAGCAACATTAAACTTTTGCCAAGCCTTTAATACCATTAACAGGTAAAAAACTGTACTTTGATTTTTTCTTAGCAAATGCAATATACAATGGTTTTTTACATTAAAATAATCATGGGAGGTGATTTAAATGAAGTTAAATATATTTTTTTTTATATTTTGCAGCCGATATGGGATTTGCCAGGCTATTTAATTCTCCCCTCAAATCACTAGCAGAGCTGGATCCAGTTGTGGTAACTTTCTGGTACAGAGCACCAGAGTTGCTTCTTGGAGCAAAGCATTATACAAAGGCTATAGGTATGGTTGAATTTAATCTGTAATGTGCAACACGGTGAATCGCTTTGTTTGACTTGGCAATTGACAGAATAGAACAGTGTTAATGTTGTACTGTTACAGGTTGCTTGCTGTACGGATACTTGCTAGATAAGCTTGGGAGAAAATTTGGCTTTTTTGCTTACGATATTGGGATTGTTTGGCTCCTTTTTGATGGAAGACCGTAAACGCTGATAACAAATGGCTATTGTTATTGATATTACTGATGTTGCTCTTAAGTAAATTGGTCATTTTCAACCTGAGGCTTCGACTTTACACCTTGTTACGTTGGGCTATAGAAGTTTGATGACACTGGTCACGTTTTAAAATTTAGACGGATGGATAATACTGAACGCCTTGCACTATATCTTGTGAATCCTCTACCCCTTTGAAGGGGATAGAATCGACATGCGACTTGATAAACACAGATCAATTTCTCGTGATGTTAATTTCTGTAACCTCCAACTGGTCATATTTTCCCACCCAGCTTCTTAAACTATGATTTTGGCCATTATTTACCGAGGTTGGACGAATCAATCGATAGCACCAGTTGATTTGTGATAATCATTAGATAGGTAATGACATGGAAGATCAAGGTTCCAATATATCATTTTAATTCTCATACTGCTTTATATTTGTTTGATTGAAAAATGACTTCTTATACAAACGAACAAACAAAAATATGTATGTCGTTTTTTTTAATTGATGCTGCGAATGGGCTTGGTTTCCATCGAACCACAAAAACATTTGCAGTGCTGACATTTACGGTTGTAGAAAAAAAAAATCGTGGTTTCGATGACTCGTGCTTCACACTGCCAACCTTGCCGCTTTTTCTCTTGTTGTTTTCGATCGCATTCCGTTGCACTGGACTTAGCTATTGTACATTGTTAAAAATTTAGATTATATTAAATTATATATTAAATAAGAAAACTGGTAGTGAAAATTCGTTTTGTTGTTGGCAGTGCTGTTACTAATCATGGTATCTCTGCTACTGCTACCGCCACTACAATTATTACTACTACTACTACAACTCCAGCTACTCCTACTACTAGTACTGCTACTGCTACTGCTGCTACTACTTCTGCTATTACTACTGCTGCTATTACAACTCCAGCTACTCCTACTACTAGTACTGCTACTGCTACTGCTGCTACTACTTCTGCTATTACTACTGCTGCTATTACAACTCCAGCTACTCCTACTACTAGTACTGCTACTGCTACTGCTGCTACTACTTCTGCTATTACTACTGCTGCTATTACCACTCCAGCTACTCCTACTCCTCGTNCTACTCCTACTACTAGTACTGCTACTGCTACTGCTGCTACTACTTCTGCTATTACTACGGTTGCTAATACAACTCCAGCTACTCCTACTACTAGTACTGCTACTGCTACTGCTGCTACTACTTCTGCTATTACTACTGCTGCTATTACAACTCCAGCTACTCCTACTACTAGTACTGCTACTGCTACTGCTGCTACTACTTCTGCTATTACTACTGCTGCTATTACAACTCCAGCTACTCCTACTACTAGTACTGCTACTGCTACTGCTGCTACTACTTCTGCTATTACTACTGCTCCTCCTCCTTCTCCTCCTCCTCCTCCTTCTCCTCCTCCGCCTACCACTCTTAGTATTATTACTATTATTTTTGTTTGTGGTGGCCCCTGAATATTGTATTTAAAAGCTATTCACTGTTTATTTAAACTGACACTAATGTCTAATTTCAGATTGACTCATACAATTGTAAGAGAAATATGACTGAAATAAAATGTAGTCTCGCCAATCACTCGGTAGTGTTGATGATATTTTTGTTATCCCGCGTTTTTGAACTTCTACTGAAAACAGTTAATTAAAAATAAAAATCGTGAGGATTTTTATTTTTTTCGCGTTTTTATAGGCCATTTTGCCTATTCCCTCTTGGATATACTGTACAGTAATTAAATAGTTTTCTAATTGACATGCCATTACATGAGGTAGCGTGTGTGTATGGTAATTACCATATTTTAACGCGTAAAACTTAATACTTAA
This sequence comes from Morbakka virulenta, assembly GCA_003991215.1. NCBI lineage: Eukaryota > Metazoa > Cnidaria > Cubozoa > Carybdeida > Carukiidae > Morbakka > Morbakka virulenta. The sequence goes on from RDPX01000395.1 coordinate 460,064, forward strand.
TATTTTGGCATTAGTAGTGATACTAAAAAGGGAGGGTTTAAAATTGTTGAACTTTTCTGTTTATTTCATGTTTATATATATATATATATATATATATATATATATATATATATATATTGTCTGCAGATTGAGTATATATATATATCATTATAGATTGGTTATACGCATTTTCGTGCATGTAATGATTACCAAAGTTTATTTTGACATCGTAATTGTACTTGTTTGTTTCACTGACACTTATTTTGGTATTCATACAGAAGAATACCTGGTTTTACTTTGAATGGAAGAAAATGAAATAATTGTAAACTAAGTTGTTATTATTCGTTTTCACGTTCGATGAAAACGTTGTTTATCGTAATGAGATGATGATTATTGTTGTTATTATTATTGTTTGTGTAACCATTAGTATGCATCCGTTTACTACGCTTGCCCACTGTAGGCACACACGGATAACTTTATTGATAATAATACATTATAATTATACAGATGAATTACACATGAATATGGTGTTGGACCCTTATATTTTTCAGATATCTGGGCAATAGGTTGTATATTTGCAGAATTACTGACATCGGAGCCCATATTCCACTGTCGACAAGAGGACATTAAAACAAGCACCCCATACAATCATGACCAACTTGATAGGATTTTTCATGTTATGGGGTTTCCACAAGGTACATCGTATTTTAACATGTATTTATGTTTGTGCATGTGCTTGTATGCATATTTCTATTTCTCCCTGTGAGTGTATGTATGTATGTATGTATTTATGTATATATGTGTATATGTATATATGTATGTATGTGTGTATGTATGTATGTAATGTATAACGGACAGCTCTCTTGATACTGAAAATCAACCGGCGAATTTCGAACGCTTCTGTAGCTTTTGGAAAGTTAGAGAAGAGAGTGCTATATGCTACTGTGGCTAGCATTTTTCTTCTTTTTATATCTTTCCTGGTGTCGAGCATGCATCCTAAGTTTGTGCACTTTTTCCACTTTTGTCCTCCTTTGCTTTTAATTTTATATTCTTCCGTTTTTGTCTCATTTACACAAAATTTTCTCTTTTTTAATTTTACTGACTTTTTGATGTTATTATTAACTGAAGTATTTTCTGATATGTATCCTATATCGTCTGCATACTGTTGATCTATCATTGTTTCCGCTGGTTGGCTGTAATTATGGTCATGTGGGCTCTTTTCTTTTTTGCTGTAGTTATGTTCTTCCTGGTGGTATGGTGTTTCGCTATCTTCCTGTTTCAAAGCCTTGGATAGATATAATGTGAAGAGTATGGGGCTCAAGCAGTCCCCTTATAGGGCCCCCACATTTGTTCTTTGAATAATATTCTTCGGTCCACTGTGTCGAAAGCTTTTGACATGTCGAGTAGTAGTATATTTGTCTCATAGTTTGCAGATGTTATCCCCTTTTCAGCCATGATTTTCGTGGTGAATACGTGCTCTGTGGTACTACGGCCTTGTTGGTAAGCCGCTTGAGTGATGGGGATTTCATTCTGAATTTTGTTGCTTGTTCTTCTTATCATGCAGATGGCCAGGATCTTTCTGAGCATCATCAGCAATATTATGGGTCTTAAGTTTCCAGGTGGTCCTCTCTTCTTATTTGGTTTAGGTAGGGGGATGAGTATACCTTTTTTTATTTCTGTAGGATATTCGCCTGTGCTCGCGATATCGTTTAGGATTTTAGCTATTCCCTTGTTTATTTCCTTTGGTCCATACTTCAGTTGTTCTGCGGTGATGTTTATGCCTGCACTCTTATTGTTCTTTAGTGATTTTATGCCCTTTTCTACTTCGTCTTCATTGGTTTTGGTGTGATATATGGTATTTCCATCTGATCTTTAGCATTGAATACTTTCTCAAAGAATTCACTGATTGTATTGACAGTTTCTTCCTCATTTCCTGTTAGACCTTCTTCATTTTCTTCTAGTATTTCCTCTTTAGGTTTATCTCTTTTCATTTGTCTGATGACATTTTGCATCTTGGTTGAATCATTTTGACATTTTTCTAATTCTTCAATGTTACTTATTGCCCTCTGGTCTTCTTTTCCTTTCAGCTTCTGATGTATTTCGTTTATGATTTTGTATCTTGTTTCTTTCCTTTCCTTCCTTTTCTTTTTTGATGTTGTGGCATTTATTTTTGTTCTTATTTTTTTTTGTTTTTCTGATAGCTTGCGAATCTCTTCATCTTAGATAAAATTTTGTCTTTCTTTCTTTTTGAACCCTAATACTTCCTTCGATGCCTCAGTGCATGCTGTTACTATGTTGTTTCGTTGATCTTGTACTCCTTTCTTTTTCTTTCTTTGCTCTAGTTTCTGGTTTACTGCAATTCTATACTTTTCTCTTGTTGTGAGGTCTTCTAATTTGTCAAAGTCAATTTTGTTGCCTTGTGATGGTGTAGGCTTCAGTTTTGTCCAGTTTATGTCCAGGTTTGTCATCACTAGACGATGGTCTGAGTAAGTGTCTGTGCCACTATATGATCTTGCGTCATTTAGGAATATCCTGTGTTCTGATCTTATCAGGATGGATATGGGTCGGTAATTTTTTGCATCATCAGCATTTCCGCTTTTTTAAACTGGAACTGCTTTAGCATTTTTCCATAAAGATGGGACAGTGAACGTCTTCAATGATAGGTTGATTACATGATTGAGAGGTATACGTATTTCGTTTGCTGTATCCTTGAGTAAACCTGGTGGTAGTTGATCGAGCCCGGTTGCTTTCTTCCGTTTTAACGAATGCAGTTGTTTCTTGACTAATGTAACGGAAACATGGCTAGAGCGAAAGTTTGAGTCTGTTCGTGTACGAGAATATCGTGGTTTTCTCCAAACAAAGTCCATCAACTTGAAACTGTTTTTCTTTAGCTTGTAAACAGCAGACTCGAAGAAATCCCTAAAATTGGAAGCTCTCACACAGGAAGGTTTTGAAGAGTTGCAAGATGGTGACGACTTCTTTTTTACAGGAAAGATCTCCTTGGTTACTTTCCAGAATTGTTTTGGGTTCAGACGGTTTTCATTCAAAAGATTATGGTGATACTTTCTCTTCGCTGAACGTTGGAGGTTCGTACAAAAATTTCTCAGTTGTTTATACGTGTTCCGATCATCAGTGGAATTCGATTTTCTGGCTTTTCTTAAGAGTTTATCTCTTCGGCCCATATGGGGACTGATATTTTCGTTTAGCCAGGGGGATGGTTTTCCTTTGACGGTTTTCTTTATCAAAGGAACAAGTTGGTTAAAAATGTCTTGGAGAATATTTGTAAATAAAGTGACAGCATTGTTGACGTCATTTTCGTGTAAAACAGACTCCCAGTCAGCTGACTTTAACTCTTCAACGAGGTTGTCATGGTTGTAAGGAAAATAGTTCCTTACAGTTTTATTTATTGGTTTGTATTTTAAATGATTGCATTTTCTCACACAAATTACCATATCATGGTCACTTAGTGAAAGTGGAATGACTTTGACAGTTTTTATGTTTTTTTGTATTGTTTGTTGCTATGATGTCAATTAGAGTGGATGAATCCTTTGTGACTCTTGTGGGAGCATCGACTAATTGTGTAAATCCAAAAGCTGTTATCACATCTTTAATGTGAGTATCTTCATTCTTTTTCAAATAATTTACTTTTAAATCACCCATCATGATAATTTCCTTTGTTTATGCAGTCCGAAGTGTGAGATTTTGATCGAATATCTCTAAAACGTCTTTTGATAAATATTTTGATCCAAGGGACGGTCGATACATACAACATATGAGTAGATTTTTAGAATTGTTTATAAAAATTTCAATCCATTTATTTTCGAGTTCTTTGAATTCCAGGTCTGTTCTCCTTTTCCAGTTGATAACGATTTTAATATAGATGCCGACTCCTCCTGCTTTACCTTTACTCCTATTTCTCTTTATGTATGTATACCCAGGAATATGATAGAGATTATCGTACAGGTTGGTACATATGTGTGTTTCAGGGATTTGTAGCTAGTACCTCACATAGACCATCGTGCGGTGTTGATATTCCTTGAATGTTTATGAGGAACAATTTCATCCCCTTAACATTACATATATCGTGCAAAGCTTGTGATGAAGGTCCAGGAGATGGTTCTACATCACCACGTAACATGAGAAGTAAACAAACCAGAATATTTCTGGAATCTTTTACTGGAATCTTCGAATTTGCTTGTACTATTCGACCATAAACCAATTTAACAACACTCGTTGAATATAATTTCAAATCCTTATTATATTCTGTCGTAGAAAGACTTCGTTTGATACCTGAAAATCCATAAAATATTACAACAAACAAGGGCATAACCCTTCGTATTGCCGCCATTATCAGGACTCACTTGCGTTAGGTAGGCCACGTGGTTTTAATTAATGATTGTAGGCTGCTGGGTTAAAAAGACATATGGCTGTTCATAAGAATACTTTTCACTCACCAGATCTAAAGCAAGAAGAAATCACTCAATTTATTTGTCACATGTGCTTCAGAGTTGCAAATCTATGGCTGGAATGTAGAGTCGTCTCAGATGACATGAACGAGGAGATGGAGAGAGCTCAAGATGGCGGCAGTCATCTTAAAAGATGCAGCAGTCATATGAATGTGTCCATATGTATGTATGTATGTATGTATGTATGTATGTATGTATGTATGTATGTATGTATGTATGTATGTATATCTGTATGTATGTATGTATGTTTGTATATTTGTATGTATGTATGAATTTATTTATGTATGTATTTACGTATATATATTGCCCCACTACCCATCTAGATATGTTTGTTTGTATGTATGTATGCATGTATACATGTATGTATGTTTGTATGTATGTTTGTATGTATGTATGTATGTATGTGTGTATGAATATGTGTGTATGTGTGTATGTACGTATCAATATGTATGAATCTATCGATCTATCTTTATCCAACGATCTATTTACCAAATCATCTATCGGTCTTTATTTACGTTTTTGTTTCATTGTTGAGTTTCTTGTTAGTAGACCGTGGTATTTCTACATGGGCTCTGTTTTTTTAATGTTTTACAGAGAAAGAATGGGAAGATATTCAGAAGATGCCAGAACATACAACTTTGATGCAAAATTTCCGAAGAAACAAGTGAGAATATTTTTGATTCAGTCATCTGAGCTAATTCAGTGGAGCTTTTTGCATTTCGTGAAGAATTTTGTACTTTTGTGTCTTAATACTAATGTATTAAGATTGGGTTGATTAGTAGAGAACTGTTTTGTTTGATCGAATTAAATGAATTGTTTAATGAAAAGTTCACTCCTCGTTGTTTTCCATTTTTGTGCCCAGTAGACATGCTTTGGGTTTCACATGAAATTTGACTTATTTCATCTTCTTACTTTTCTTCAAAGCTAATTAGGTATAATATGCTAAGAGCAATATGAACATTGTAAATTGTTTTCTTGAAGCAAAGAACACCGCATTATCGGAAAAATGGGCACGTGCAAGACAAGCGACTTACGAATAACTACGTAATTTCCGTGAACTTGAATTGTTACTTGCATCAAACGGCCCAATCATACCAGCAATGGTGGCATGATTGGCCCGTGAATTTGAGAAGAACGTGGATTTGTTCTGTTGATAGTTTTGCTGACGGCTTATGATTTTACCATTCACGATAACATTCGGGTACTGAATGGTCCCTAATGCTGCTTTTCTTTCTTTTACTCCTTTACCTCTGAAAGAGTAAACAAGAAAGTTGACATTGGGTTCCTCTAACTTGTTTTTGTCCTATTTCTCGTGTATAAACGACGTTCTGAAAATTTCTTTAATATAACATCAACAAAGGCTTTAATTGCCTTAATCTGATATTAACTTTTCAAACCTCATCAACTGTCCATGAGTTATTCATAGTGAAACTACGTTTCTGACAGATTTAATCCTTTCTCATTGCCCCCTTTCTTGTCTCTCGGTTATTTAGTAGAGTGGTATAAAAATAGTAAAGTTAACTATTACGGTAGTAGACCTTTAAATTGATATTGGCAGAAATGGTCAATATGAACTAATATTATCATAGTTAATTCCATATTACAGCATTTAAGTTATTGCTTACAAGTGGGAAGATAAAGACTAATAAAGGCTTAGTGCAAACAAAATAGTTACTGATTTCCTTTAAGATCGCTTCTTTGGGAAATACAGTATTGACAACCATAAAAAACAGTACAAGATCCAACTTTTTAAAAAAGAACAAATATAGAGAACTGATAAATTTTCTGGTAAACACGATAATTTTTTGTCAAGATATATATGTGGGAATGTATGTACATATGTATGTATATATGTATGTATGTTTCTAGGTATGTATGTATTCATGTATATTTGTATATTTGTTTGTTAGGTATATATAATTTTTTTTTAGTTTTACGTCATTTTCCCCCAGCAATTGGGGCTCTGCCGGTGCCCTTCAGATATATATACCTACCAGTTAGGTATATATATATTGTATGTAATTTTGTTTTTGTTTTTTAAGCTTATGATGATTTCAGGGTAGTGTAAAACACCGGCTAATAACTACAAATGAAGTCTTTTTTGCTTATATATCTAATCTTTAATGGACAGTAGATTAGACAGCCACTTCAAAGATGGTGTGTTGCATTATATCATACTCATATTTTTGTTTGTATTTAATCATTAAAAATATTGCAGCTTCAGATTTTTCATTTCAAAGATGCATTGAGATTGACGTCAGCTTGCTTAATAGTTGATGTCCTATCTAAATGCTACGCCCACGTATAAAAACTGTTAATTAAAGTATTCTTAGTCTTTATTCAAAAGCTCATTTTGTGTATCTGCAAACTGTTTGTTAAAAATTCTCTGGGATTTAGTTTCGAATTCCTTTTGAAGTATCTTCATAAAAGACGAACGTCAGTAGTATTGTAACTGAAATAAAATTGCACAATGTGTATAACCACAGTCCCAAATTTTCAAAGGTGTTCATTGTCTTTAATTTATTGATGTTCTGGTTGATGAACGCATTTTTTTTGCCTTTGTTGCACTTTACAGCACTTGTCACTGTCCAGGAGTTTGAAAACGCAATATTGGACACTAATTCTTTAAAGTAATTTGCTGTTGTATTTGTATACTCGAAAAATTCACGTTAAAAAAGATGATGGTATTAATTGTGAAAAAAGGACGGTTTTATTATCATACTTTTACTGATAATTTTGTTTTCGTATTTTTGAGGGTTTGGTGGATTTTATCGCGGCGGCTAATGTGTTTGGTTTAAAAAGGACACACCTTGATCTCAAGTAGGATGAAATTTTTAATTTAAACCTTGTGGCCGGGTCATAACAGAATACTTTGAAATACAATTTTTACAAACATTAAATTTTAAACTACTGTCATTAATAAATCAGGCAGCTATTATATTAGCATTCACAATTGTTTTCTGATGATCTTTACCAGTGTAATTGGATTTTTTCTGTACTGCATATTCATAAGGTAAGGTGTAAGGCATTTTTCTTTCTGAAAATAAATATTATTAAATAGGGTAGCCCATAGACCGCCTAAAATAAACGGCTGAAAGGTAAATCCTCATTTCTTGTGCATTTCTTGTAGAAGCTCTACTTGAAAAGTTATGTGAGTGGTGTCTTACAGAATTTTGCCCCTGTGGCTCAGTCACTGAACAAAGGAGAACTAGAAGAAATACATTTACTATTTACATATCGGAACTGAAGTATAATCCAGCTTCAGTATATATATATATATATATATATATATATATATATATATATATATATATATAAATATATATATACGAGTGCCATCCCTTCATTTCTTTCTTTTACCTGCTCTTTCCCCCCGTGTAGTCTTAAGTGCCTCTTGAGATCTGGAAGCGACTTGCACAGTTTGTGACAGACGTGGCATTCCAAGTGATTCCACGCGGTGGCAACAGTGGGATATTCATCTCGATGGATCCTTAGGTGTCACTTGAGTCCACTAGACGATTTGCAGGTTTGGGGACAAGGTGTGCATGAGTAAATGGAAGATACAGAAGTAGCAGCAGTAAGGGACACAAAAGAAATTGTTCCGCGCCTTGTGGTCAGATGAGACTTCTGATGATTCACCAGTCCTGCCTCAAACAACAGAGACCAACCACACACTTTACAAGGCCAAAGACGACCACAATCAATTGGTAAAGGCTCATGTTTCCTGCAGATTCTCTTCAATTTAGCTCTGCTCTCCTCATACAATTTAGCACCTTGAAAGATTAAACCTCTCCAATGCTCACGATCAGCAGTTGATGCCTCCCAGCTGTCTTCAGCAATCTTCATATACTTCAGGTTCTCTTTAACATTGCCCTTAAACCATTTTCGTGGCTTACACTGACATCTTTTCCCAGATGACATTTCACCGTAGAAACGTTGTTAGGGTAGCCTGGAGTCGTCCATTCGTATCAAGTGGCCAACCCAGCGCATCTGGCTTCTCATCACCATTGACGATATGCTTACAGTGTTTGCTTTGGACAAGACAGTAGTGTCGGGAGTACGACTCTCCCACTTAATTCCAAGAATGTGTCTGAGACAATGATGGTGAAATCTCTCAAGCAGCATACATACATACATACATACATACATACATACATACATACATACATACATACATACATACATACATACATACATACGTACATACATGCATAATGATTGCTCCTTCTTGACAAGTTTGCCATCTCTTCAATTTGATACTGTGTTTCCGCGTGCATGCAGATGACTCTTCACCCCACCTTCTGTCTTGCATGAACGATCACAGACATGACAAATGAACTTTCCCACTTTTGGAGCTACATGCAGATGAGCTTCATTTTGAGTCTTGGAATGTCTCGTTAGACCGCTTGCTGATTTGCAGACTGGACCACAGGTAGTGAAACTATGCATAGATGGACCAGGTGGTAAGGTTTTCTCATAAAATTGTTGATCTTGTCTTCGACTGTGTGACTTACGATGGTTCACTAGTCCAGCTTTTGATAAAAGAAATCTACCACACACACTGCACTTCCTTTTCTCCTGAATATCAACAGGCACTGCTCTTTCATCCTGCTTTCTTAGAGCACGCTTTAATACAGCATGACCTGCACGTCTCCCTTCAAATTCTTTACATCCTTCGCTAATTTTTTCCGTCCATTGGAGACGGTCTGCAGTTATCACTTCCCAGTTATTCACATCAATCTCCAGTACTTTCAAAGTGCTCTTCAGCACATCCTTAAACCTTTTTTTCGGCTTGGGTTGTAGTCTTTTTCCTTTTAATAACTCACTGTAAAACAGCTGTTTAGGGAGTCTTTCATCTTTAATCCTGACAAGGTGTCCGGTCCAGCGCATCTGATTCTGGATGATACACATCTCAATGCTGTTGCATACATACATACATACATACATACATACATACATACATACATATATACATACTTACATACACATATACATACATATATGCATACATACATACATACATACATACATACATACATACATACAAACATACATAAATAATGAGAATTCCAAAAGTTGTTTTTCCGTCATCCCTCAAAAAGGAGATTCTAAAACAACTTTTGTTTAGAGTATAGCACCCAAGAGACAGGAAAGATAGGAAGCAAGAGGAAAATATGCAAGTCTTTTGTTTATTTTTTTTTATACCTATGTTTTTATGTTTATGTAAAAATGAATATATTTTTCACGATGTGTGATACTCTGATGATGAGGACGATGTTAATGATATCTGTTTTGAGACTGCCGTTATTTACTATTTCAGCTATGCGAATAGTTCATTGGCAAAGTATATGGAAAGGAACAAAGTCCGCCAGGATAGCAAAGCATTTCATCTGGTAAGACACTTTTTAGGTCAGATATCAGGAGTGACGTCATTTGTATTTAAACCTGCTCAAGTCGGTTTTATTTTTTAGTGAGTAGAATGAAACACGTTGGCAGCTGACCGCCGACTGCAAATTGTGCGGTTTTAATAGGGAGAAGAAAGAGAATTAGCAAAACTTTAACAGCTGTGGTTGCTAATCTTGTTGGTAAACACAGTTAAGCTATCATCAGAAGATAGAGATTATAGAAAATAATTCTTATGTACCTAAGAAAGCAATACTCCGAATGAGAAATGACTTTCTATAACATGTAATAAAAATCGTTTTCGATGATTCAAGGCCAACTACTACAGCACAGCTTAGACTAATCTTTTTCATTTTGATATTGGAACAAAAAGGCATGGTCACAGTTTTCGTTATACAGTCTGGAAGCCAGGCATCTGTACAGTCAAGAGAGGTATTAGAAGCGTTGTAATTAACAATTCTAAAATAGATTTGAAAGGTTTTCTCGAATATGTCTTGCAGAATTATATTTTGACAGTTAATGCCAATTCTCGCGTAAGACTTAAACAACTAAGCTCTTTGTCAGCAATTTTTTTATTTTCTTTCATATATTAAATCCCATCTGAATACCCTGTGGACAATTTGTGCAGAACAGGTCTTTGAAAAAAAATCTATGGGTGGGGGGGAATTTTTCAATGTGGGCAATTGCCTATGGCAGTTTTGTGACATACAATTGTTTGTTTTGAGTCGCCCCACAGCTGACTGGCATGCAATAGTCACCAATTTCCCAAAACCATGGTAGAAATACTACTCCAAAAACGCTTTGCATTATTGAGTGGTCTGCGGCTTTTTTGTCTCTGTTTAAGTTATTCGGCTGTTACTATCACATTGACAGCAGGTGATACCTTATGATGAAAAGAAACCGAAAAAAGAAATGATATTGAAATGAGAAAAATTAAATAAAATGTAAAAGACGCTTATTACCAATAAATTTACATTTGGTTATGCATTTATTTTTTATGATAATCTTAAATCGTATAAAGGTAAGACTAAATTTTATGGTTTTGACAGATTTGTTTACCAGAGACTTTGTTTTTCGAAGCAGTTGGGGTTTGATTTTGATACTTCGGCAGCAAATTGTGACTGAAAATAACTATTAGCATTGCGTTAAACAACTTTCGTACAGTGCAAGTTTGCCTACAATACCACTTTTCTTGTATATTGATATGCTTTTATTGACAGTTGACAAAGCTGCTGGTTATGGATCCAAATAAACGTATTACCTCAGAAGAGGCGATGAAAGACCCATATTTCCAAGAAGAGCCTGTTCCAACCCAAGAGTAAGCACATATATCGAAATACATTGATTCGATTTTCGTCAATGTGAAATTATTCTGTTCCATTTATCTTATATTTTGGTTTTTCTTTGCCGGTAAAGATTTTAGGTCAAGTTAAAATAACAAGGTTCAGTTCCTGGGTTGGGAAAGGTAATACCATATTTGACTTTGTTCCACGCCGAATAAACTATTTGATTCGAGTAGTTTACACTGGCTTCTGGTACTGGAATTTTTTCACTCTTCTGGGGCATTCTGACCTTAGGTAATACTGGTTATTCGTCATACGAACCAATCAAATAATCTGAAGTTCCTACAGATTGATCTTGTTAGGTATAGGCATAATTAACGCTTTCAGTTTAACACTTCAAATTGAGCAAAATCACTTAAAGGTATTTGTGACTCTTAACACCATAATATAATCTTTTATCATTTCTGTAACATCTTTAAGTAGAGTTATTTAGGTAGGTAGCTTGCTAAGGGGAATATTAATATCACAATTAACAGCTTATCCATAATGAATACTGGTGGCCAACTGAAATTTAATTGAATTCCTCATCAGCAAGCATACAACAGCGCCAGTTATTTGAGTATTGTTCGTGTACTACACTTGAAAACGACCTGCAATGCGATGTACAGAAATTTTAAGGAAACAGAGTTCAAATTCTAACGAACTTAATCGAGGTATTTTTAAGAAATGGGCATAATACACATGCTTCAGGCATTTACCTAGTTCTTCTATGAAGACTAGTTCATGTGGAAAGGGACTGCGAGTCACAATCATTAATTCACCGGCAACTTCTGTTTGCACACTCAGGGCCTACGAATTCTGTGACGCTATTTAAAGTTTTTAATTTGAATAATATTATAGTTATTCATTAATCTCCAATATTTAGCCAGAAAAGGAAGTGGAAGAGAACTGATCCAACTTGAAACATACAGAATAGCACTCATAAGCCATCTAGAGTACCTTGACACAAACCACGAGAAAATGATGAAATGCATTCAAGCTCACGAAACTAGCAAAAAATTATACACAATCTTAATAAAAAGCCGGAAAATTCAGTAAGCAACTCAACTTAGAAGAGGCAGTTAACGAGGATAATTCGAATCCACTCCTGCCTACTTAAGTAGCAAAACGTAAAAGGACCAAAGCCAAGCAACAATCAACGGATCGGTGAAAGCAACATTGGTAAGAGAAACCGTTTAACGGAAAATCCCAAAGACTCACCAACCAAGCTGATGTAGACAAATCACAGGCTCATTTGTGGTTGCTGACTTCCAGACTTAAAGTCAAGACTAAAGATGCCATCTCTACCGCTCAAGGCCTGTGTTTGTTACAAGAAACTACCCAGCCAGAAATGTAAGAAATAGTTCCGACCTAAATTGTAGAATGGATGTGATAAGTCAACCGAGACTTTCGACCGTATAATACTATAGTACTTTGCTCTTGCGCTCAATAAACACTTCACAGACACACCAGAGTAAGATAGTACATCAGTTGAAAGATATGCAATCATTGTGGGGATAAAACTGAAAATGGTTAGTCAGAGCATCACCCAGAACCTTTCACAAAAATAAGGGCAGTAACCATCTTAACCACGTTGACCTCATCATCAACGGCAACAGCTTAACGTAGTTGTTAAATAGACCAACGGAAAAACCTGGCAATGCTGACAAGTATACCTTGGGTAAGGAATTTGAAAAGCTCACGAAGTATATATACATAAAAATTGAAATCGCAAAGGTATGTAAGCGGAAAACAACAAAGGTCTCAATAAAGGCAAAAGATAATACTGACAAGCATAGCACACATCCTTTCTAAAAGAGTCTTATCAAACTAAACCACAGTACAACGAGACAACAAGGGAAAAAAATGTTTTGAAATACAATTTGTAATTTAATCCGAACATAAAAGTTTTATTCACAAAAGTTTTATATTTTTATACTACCTACTGGCACACAAAAGCAAGAAAATCACAACTTAAGAAGGAAAATCACAACAACGTTTCTGGGCTCAGGTTTCTGGTTACAACTCGGTCAGTAACGTTAACCAAACAGGTAACATAAGAACAAAATTAATAGTAATAATAATAGTAATTCTAACTTTTTTAAACTTAAAAATTAGTTTTCAAAAAAAAGAAGACAACAAAAATTTTTATTTTGAAGGAAGGCAACAGCAAAAAAGAACGCCAATGAGAGTAGAAATGAACAGAAGAGAGTGCTGAGTAATGAGGATGAAGACACAAGAGAAATGAGAACACCTTCACAAGCTAACTACTACAACAATAGAGAAAATCGAAAAAAGGGAGAGATTTATGAAAATTCAACCAAAACTAAGAAAAGAAGAGATAGCACAAGAAAACAGAATATTGGGAAGATACATAAGGGGAAATGTTAATATTTGTAAGGTGATTGATGAAAGGATACTAAATTACTTTGAAGGAAAATTAGGCCAAAACAACAAAAAAAGAAAAGAAGATCCTTGGAAGTTTGAAAGAATTAGCTCAGAACCAACTGGGAAAGAGAAATGACTGGAAAAGTTAAGATATTTATATGTAAAGTTGGAAAGAATCGATGTAAAAGATGGGAAGATAAGAGACAATAGCATTTTAAAGGAGGATTAAAGACGATTTTACTGATACACTGAATCAAAACAAGTAATTAAAGGAAAAGTTCCAGAAACACAGGAGTTTGTGCAATTTTGGGCGGGTTTCTGGGAAGATGAAAATGTGACACCTTACAAGAAATGGATGAGCAGTGTGGCACAGAAAATTAGGGGAAATGTTAGACGATAAATGAATTAGAAATCATTGAGAAAGGAATATATGAGATAGTAAGAAAGAGAAAGAACTGGCCGGCGCCAGGTATTGCTGGTACACAAAACTGCTGGTGAAAGAAGTTTGTACTTGGAAATCAGTGGGGAGTTGTATGAATAAATGAATTGAAGCCCGCAGGAAATCCCAAAATGGATGACTGGTGGAAGGACAGTGCTACTACCAAAGACAGTGAACTTGGATAATGAGATGGAATATCGACCAATGACATGTTTGAACACCTGTTACAAAATTTTTACAGGTATGCTAGCCATGTGCATGAAAGAGCATGCTACCACAAATGAAATTTTGGACAAAACTAAGCTAGGGACTTGCTCGGGGGTGATGGGAATGTACATAGAAAAGAAGGAGGAAGAGGTCTGAGAAGCTTCAAAGGTGTGTACGATGAGACAAGAGTAAGAGTTGGATATTATTTGGTAACAGCAACAAAAGAACGGTCAGGGAAAGCATGGGAGAATGAATATGAGAAAGAACAGACATTAATGAAAACGGAGGTGGAAGAAATTTTGCTGATGTACAGTAAGAAAGTGGAAGTTGAAAAAGGATTTCTTGAATGCGATGAAGAGCAATATGACAACTGAAAATTAATCAATATCGAGAAAACTGAACAAAAGAAGTGCTTTTAACGAAATCTGAGGGAAAGAAAAATTTGCAAATTGAAATAATATTGGGGTATACAAAAGAAGACTGGATGGTTGAAGTGTAACACAGACCCTAAGAAGACAGCAGCTGTATTCGACATGCTGGAGCAGATGGTGGAAACAAGCGCCTGGGATAAAGTTAAAAGGATTGTAGAAGCAGACAGTTTCAGGTTATGTTGTGAAATATGGGAAACAGTAAAACACCTGTTATTAGGATCCAAAAGCGTCAGGTTATATGAGGTGACATGATGATCCACTAAAGGTATTTGCAGTCGAATGGGGGAAGAAAGAAGGTTTATTTAAAGAAAAGACGATGTGGTACAAGAAAAAATGAGGAAAAGTACACTTGTTTGAGAACAATGACAAAAAGATCATATGGGATTGGAAACATCAAATGAGAACGCACTGTACAACAACAAGACCAGACGACTTTGGAACACGAGGTAAAGGAAGAAATATACATTGTGGATATGGCATGCCCTGGGGGGAAAAACAAACGGGCAAAGAAAAATGAAAAGCTTGTGAACCATTAACAACGAGAGAAAAGGCAAGGGTACAAGGTTGAAGGTATACCAGTAGTGATTGAATGTTAAGGCGGGGAAATGAAAAATGCAATAAAAGGACTATTTGGTGAAAAAGTTGTAGATAAACTTGGGAACGAATTGCGGAAGACAGTGTTATGAAAAAACGAAACAATTATCAGAAAAGTGTTGTCTGGATTAATTGGATGTATGATGTTCCAATTAGCAGCCAAAACTTGTTAGCTAAATACTACTCTAAAGACTAGCCATGGATTTGTATCCACTATTTATTGTAAAATGTGTGTGGTGTGTATCAGTTGTTACAAAGTTGCAATAACAACAACAATAATAATAATGATGAATAGAATGACGAGGCATATGTGCCAGAACGATAAACATTACTGAGGCTAATGAACCGATATATTGCGGGGCCGAAATGGTGCGAGATATGTTTGGAATGAAAAGCAAAAGTAGAGACAGAAGAACAGAACCAAAGTGGAAATATAAGAAGATTTGAACAGAGCTCAAAAAATTTTTTCTTAACAGAGTTAAGAAAAAGTATGTGGATACATATGAAAAAAAGTACAACTTCAAACCGAAAGGTTGGATATTGTGGAAGAGGAGGTGAGATAAAGCATCAAAGCCAAAAGCGGAATGATTGCAAGGTACAACCAAAAATTAAGAAATACCAACAGAATAAACAGTTTAAGAACAACGAGTGTAGGTTCCATTAACAAACAAGTTGAAAGTGAAGGACAGCATACAAATAGAGCAAGGCAGTTTTGGACTGACATGTGGATTGCAGAGGCTGAACACGACACTCCTTCACGTTAAAACGAGAATGAATGTAGAACTAAGATAAGCAGAGATGAATATTCTGGAAGAGCAAAAAAAGGAAATCCTTACAAAAGTATCAAACTGGAAGGGTTTTGACCTAAATGTGTACAAAGGTTCTGGTTAAAAATCTTAAGAGCTGTGTTTCTCAACTTTTTTGGCCTAATCTTCCCCAGGCTAGTCAAGTAGTTTCTAAATCCTTTGCTACAAATAACAGGGGGAAAAACATCAGTTATGATAGCTAATTTCATTTTTTAAGCACTTTTTACAACCACAAAAAAGAAACAATTTTTCCATGCACGTTTTCATAAGGATTGGTAGGAGCTCATTGTCTCAGATAAAAAGAAGCACGAGTTTTTTATTAGGTTCCAGGCAAACGTAATTTAAAATGGAAGTGATAACAAGCACTACCCAGAAATTTCTTTATTGTGAAATATTATTTCTGCAAAATTTTGTCAATGTAAATATATATATATTACCTTATGTGTACTGTGCTTTTTTAATTATTGTTATTTTGTTATACTCCACAACTCATTCTTAGTGTACCGGGATAATAATTAGCTTGTAAATAAATGAACAATTCAATCAACAACAAAAAAAGAAATTTTCATATTTAATTTTTCTGCACCTCTAGTGTTTAATATTTGTGTTATTGTTTACTTGTTATGAATTTTAGCTGTTTACGGGTACAGAATTGAAGGGAAAAAGTAGGTTGGAAAAAATTATCAAAGCACCTTTACTTAACTTAGTTCCCCGGTTGGTGACTTGATGGGCAATATGTGAAAAAAGATATCAAAAGGAAAAAAGTTTGTAATAACGAAGTAATAATGATAAGCATTTTAAACACGAAGTTAGAAAATTACCGATAGAAGGCAAAGCAAAGTGTAAGAAAGCAACGTCGGGAGGATCATTAATCATTGGGTACAAAATATTACTTCACACAAAACTGGAACAATTATCAATATGTTGGAAAAGATGATCTAGACAAAGGCGTGAAAAATTTCGAGAGGTCCAGCATGTGGAAGTCTGATTTAAGTGAAGAGATCTGTAAAGAGAGTAAAAGACAAATTCACCTCAGTTGTTAACACTTTTTAATGCTTTTTACAGTGTCTTCTGTGGACAACCGATTCCATATCCTAAGCGCGAATTCATTACTGACGACGAAGGAGATGAAAAATCCAGCAAGGTATTTTCTTTTATTTTGTTTGTTTGTGTGCTTTGTATGCATATATATATATGTTTATTATACCTTTATTTATATTATATTATATATTATATTATATTTTATATATTATACTGCTCTACTTATTTGTGCATGGAACACTATTTTGAAAAACGAAAAAGGAAATCTACCAGTATATATATTTTTTATGTATAATGTTGCATTAGTTTCACCTATAAATGTAGCCCAGATAGTTTATTTTTCTGGTTTTTTAGCCTAGTTACCACCGTGCCATTTTTTCCATTTCATTTTCAGACCCCAGTAAATATTAAACCTGAAAATGGGGAAATAAAGGCAGACTGACACAGCCGTTGTACCTGCCAGTACATTGCTCCTTTCAGTTTAAATTTTTCGATTTCATGACTTGGTGTTGGTCATTACTTATTTCTTTCGTGGTTTTTACTTGGTTTTTTTTCAGAGCGGGCAAAATAGACAAGGGAGTGGAAATGCAAGTGGTAACCAGGCACCACCGGCTAAGAGAGTCAGGGTCGTGGCACCAAATCAATCCGGAGAATTTCAGGTACAAACCTTTTGCATTTTGTCTCTATCTAGCTTTGTATGTCTCTCCTTGTTGCGATCCCAGAAGCTATTTTCACCCTCCCCTCCCGTATTTTGTGTAGTATAAAGTAGTTCTGTATGATACCATGTAGTGTGTGCCTGATGATTGATGATTGTTAAATACTTGAAACTTTTAGTTGCGCAAAAAACGTAGTTATCCCTCAACCCCACCCACCTCTCTCTCTCTCTCTCTCTCTCTCTCTCTCTATCTCT